>VZTF01008975.1:1861723-2134223 GCA_013397755.1 Cnemophilus loriae | reverse complement strand
GTTTTACCATACAAAGTGTATACAGGAGAGAATCTGCTCAAAGGCTTTTCCAAGGAGCAAGCACAATGTAGAGTAGTTCATCTGAATAATGCCATGTTAGAAATGTAAATTTAAAGTTTTATTCCAAGTTAGGAGCAAAGATGCTACAGATGTACCATATGATAGATAAAGCCTTGTTTTATATTCCTAAAAGAAGGAATGGGGGGAAATTACTGAGGGTTTCTTTCCCCAGCTGGTACAACTGAACTGCATTTCTTAAAGGTGTTTCAGTTGGCTTTGCATCAAGTAGGCCGTGTTAGTCTGTTTCTCCATGAACCAGCCATTAACATCTTTGCAATTAACATAGTCTGAAACTAGAGAATAGATGCTTGGTTTAAGTGAGATCAATCTCTTTGAAGTCTACATAAATTAGACGTTCATTTTTAGAGTCTTGTCTGAGAGTACCTTGCAATAAACATTGTGGTAATTAATTAGTTGTCTTTGAGAATGAAGATGGGAATGAACTCTTGACTACTGTTCAACGTAACCCAGCAAAAGTAACAGTTATAGCTAATGTGATATTTTGACTTGTGTAAAATCCGCATTGAATTTGGAAATCCAGTCACCACCTAGAAATTGTTTTGTTATTTCTTGGGAGTACAATTATTCTTCCAAATGAATCTCCCTTGCCTACATTCAAATGATAATGTCACTTAAGATGGCTCCGATAGATACATGACAATCAATGGATTTGATTTTGTCCCCAAACACCATAGAAGGTCTAACAGAATAGGATATTTGGGATCTGTCTTACCAACTGAAGCACACACTCTGGAATGTCAATATTAACTACATAACAAATGTGTTTCTTCTAAGATGTTAAACAGTGACTGGAGGAAGCTGAGATAAGCTTTGTTATCCATCCCAGCCAGAAGGAAATGCTTTGACAAAAGGCAGGAGCAGATGACTGAATTGCGACTGAGGTGGCTGTCAAGCTCCCAAAGCCAATTCCATGTTTTTGTGTGCTAGAATTACTATCTCAATTATTTTATCGTTCATTTTTGTCAAGGTACTTTCAGTTTGGCAGGTATCAATTTTTACAATGTTCAGAATAAACTTTGTTCATCATGAATTGGGAACATCTTGGACAGTGAAGACTGAAAACCACTCATCTTTCTGAAAGATTTAAGTATAGTCCTCCATGTCTTGCCACCTAAAGACCTCAAATCTTACTCTTCTTTTTCTCTCTCTCGCAAAACCTACCAAAAACTTCTGATAGAAAATCTTGATTCAGATTTATTTCTCCCCTTAGGACACTAGGTTTCATTTTTATTCAAATGTGTTGTTTGTCTACATCAGGGAGTAGAAAACAGTTACCTTTATACTGGAAGGAGTTCTTAATTGTACTCTGGTGATCTTTTGCTGCAATATTGGACTCATTTTTAAGACTGTAGAAAGATGGCCTAGTTGTGAAAACTTGGCAGTGACACATGGATGCTAGAAAAGCTTTGTCCTACTCGTTGAAAGATGGACAAAGCAATTTACTTTCTCTCCCTCTCTTCATGGTGTTTCTTCTTTCTAGCGAGGTAGGACTTTTTTTGTTCCTGTGTGTGCCATTGGCAGCTAGGTGTGAAGGTAAGGGCGGAAGTGGGGCAGGGTGTGGTTTCATTGTAGAGCTATTTTGAGCCACTTAAGTCCTCTGATCTTCAGCATCTATGTCAGGGTGGTTTTAACAGCATTGGTTAGGTGATAACATTGTAGTCTTAGCTTTCTTTAGTGCTTGTAGATTGATGGCTAATGGGCTTTGTTGGGCTGTTTAAGTGGAAGTTTCCCACAATCTGATACTAAGACAGAGGTTTTGAGTGAAGCTTTTATCACTCTTTCACCAGTCTCATCAAGAATTTCCCTTTCCTTGCTGGAAATGGAATTTCATGCTGTGTATTTCTAATACAAGCATTCCATCAGTCAGCAGTCTAGTAGAAGTTTGTGGTTCTAACTAAAGAGCATTTCGCATGCTGTGAAGTGGTTTCATAGTCTGGCATCTATGTCTATCCCAGAAAACTGCTTTATGGAAACTGCTTAAACTGGAACTTGCCTTCGATTTATAATGCTCAATTTTTATAACTTGATATCGGACACGTTTACACAGCTGGTTCTCGATGCCTTTCCTGCAATTAGAGAGATGATGTGCAGGATGTGTTTGACAAGCGGGCAGTGTCCAAAGTCCGCGCTCCTTGTGTGGCACTAAAATGCCAGAGTAAACAAATCAGCAGTGAGTGCAATTGCCAATCCCAGGAAGAAGGAATACATGCTTGTTGTGCAGCATATTTGTGTTGTTAGCAAATCTCAGTTTGCTTGGCAAGGAAGTCCGTGCCCATTTAAAAATGAGGAAAATGAAGTACTAAAAAGTGAATTGTCTTAACATAACAGACTACAGTTACAATCCGGTCTCCTGTGTTTGGAGTAGCATTAAACATTATCTTCCTTTGAAAAAGAATCAAAAAACTACAAAACCCAAATCCAAAACAATTACATATGGTAGCCGTTTCTTCACAAGTAGAAGAAAACGCTGTAACCTTAAGACATTTTTGTGAACTTCCTGATTATTATTTGGACATTGGCACTAGGGAAAAAGTGGGACATTTCACTGTTTGCTATTGGGACAGCACCCCAGTGTGCAGGTAGCGAGCATTGCCATTGTGTTGATACGATGTTATACTGAAGTTCTGATTAGGTAAACATCCCTTCTAGTACTTTGGGACCCAGTAGTAGTAAGTGCCAATTCTTAGGCTAATTCTGTGAAAAAACAGTCAAGCAAATTCTGATTCTTAGCCAAATTAAAAATTTGATAATCTCTTCCTACTTAAAGTGAGAAGTGGAGACTGAGAAGTGACAGCTGCAATTTAGCAATGGCCCAAGAAACTGGAGCTCAGCTAAGACATCAAAGCAGATCTGCCTTGCTGATAGACCAAGAGCAATCTTTAAAAAGTTATTTTGCAATTATTCTTGAATTGATTTATTGGTTAAAATTTTGAAAATGCAGTGGAGAAGAAGGGTTTTATGGCACACGTGTTCATTGTATACTGCACTTTTTTGTAAAGATCCTTGGTGTTTGTTTGGTTTTAAGTGACATTTTAAGAAATTATAATTATGCAGAAAGGCAAATTTTGGAAGACAATGGCCGTTTATTATTTCAGAGAGGAAAATAGTAATGTGTATAAGACTTATTCAGGACTTAATCATTACTTTGGTATTATAGGACAAGAGTATGTGTCAGTTAAAGTTTAATTTGTTAGATTTGATGTACTAGCTCATGTACACCGTTCCTAATTCAGTGAGCTGATCAGCGTTTGTAATGCCAATGTGAGTTGTAATATTTTTTCAAGATCGTGTCACAGATTTATCAGTGCCCCCTCAGTTTGAAGAGCAAAGGTGAAAAAAAATTTTATAAAAAAATACTGTGGAGTTTTGCTAAGAGTAGAAGACAAAATTCTGGGCAACTTTTTCTTTCTCATTAACCCCTACCTCGCATGCTGACAGGGATATCAGTGCTGCCAGCATTTTTTTTCCTTCAAAAATTTTCTCTCTCCTTCTTTCAGAAGAGTAATTTTTGAGGCAACCATGACAGCTCTGTCATTTTACTCACACCTCTAAATTTCTCTTTCTGTTGTCAGTCACCAGTCACTGTATCTTGATGATCATGATTGATGGCAAAATATATGAGAATTGTAAAAAGGGCATTGAACATTGTGTCTAAAACAATCATTTCATGCTCTTACTTTTTAAGTACAATAAGAAGTTAGAAAAACACCTGTTTACCTATATGTCTTACACTTATTTTTTGCATTTTATAGAATGTAAATTTAGATATATATACAGATATATAGCTATATGGCTATATCTATATATGAATATCTATAAATATTTCTTTAAACCTACTTAAAAGTTGTTTGCACATTTAGTCTTGGTTCAGTACTTGTAATATTTTGCCAGTGTTTTACTGTTTTTCAAATTCCTTTTAAATAACTAATTTCTCATCAGACTCCAGGGCTTAAATGACAAGTAAGGAGCTGAGAGAAATAGCGAAAAGAATCTGATTCATATTTTCCTTGAAAGAGCTTTATATATTTTTGGAAAGTAAAACATATCAGTTATACTGTAAGTAAATAAAATATGTGTTTGGGGAAGGAGAAATGGCTATTGGACTTTCATGTCTTCAAAATTTCTATACAGAAGAGGAGAGAAAACATCAAAGAAAGCATTTTTTTCCTGCCGGTCCTAGCATAAAATATATTATAAATTGTTTTAGGAAAAAAACAAACCAAGCTTTATGAGTCTGAGTGTTGTTCAGTGGCCATTGGATTTGTCCATTTATATGAAGTAATTGCCTATTGAACTTTGAAAATCAGCATATTCCAGTAGCTGTTGTGTGTGCCTGTAAAACAGCATTATTGTTTGGCTGAGTAAACACCACTTGCACTCCAGTACTACTGTGGATAGAGTCTTATTTGCTTGCAGGCATGTATATATATTATATCTTCTACATTTGGGTTTCTTTACAGCTATGAGTCAAAAATGCTATTTTTACTATATATGATGATCAGTTGCATGAGAGTTCAGTATATTTTTTAAGTGACTGTAAGCAGCAGAACTATGTAGGCAAATCGTTCAATATGGATATAGTCATACCATGAAAAAAAGAGAAAAAGTCCTGCTTGGCATACAACTTATTCTGAGCCAGGAACTGATAGAAGCTGTACCCACAAAAGATCTTGTACTGATACAAGCTGCCTGTCCAGAAGGAAGCTGACTCTTGGGGTGATATTCTGCCAGCTAGACTGGCAGACTTTTTTGTATCTGGGTCATGTATCAGGAGAGCCATCAAGTTACCCACCAGTGTGCAGTAATTTTTACATGGGGGTCCTGTGAAGGCTGGTGCTGTCAAGGGAGGCACCTTCTAGATGGTAGTTATGGTCTAGGATTTTCAGAGGGCTCAGAGATACTTACCTACTCCTTTAGGGATGAGAAATGAAGATACTGGAGAGAAGCCAGCAGATTCCAGTAAATTGTTTTGAAGAATGCTGCTAAGTGAAGGAGTAGAGATTCATCTTTTCCATTTGGAATAGGTCTTAAAAGCGTCTCTTACCACAAATTTAAAACGTGGTCTACTGTTACCACGAAATAACTTGAAAAACTTGTCTGTGCCATTTGTTTGAACTGAACATTGTGCACAGCTTCAGCCGTAGATTCCTTGCTGTTGCTGCCATGGGAATGGGTTGTAGCAGGTACTTTGTCTCTTCATGGTATAGTGTGTCTTTGAGCTTTCTCTGGTTTCAGTTCCTGTTCTGGCTGCAAATGGCACGAGTTTATGAAACTCGTGTTGTGAGGTTGGATAATGAGTTTATCTGCAAGATGATATGAAAGTATATTCTACTTCTAATTGCACATGTGCATCCCATCTGGGTTGGGCTGGGCTGGGCTGCAACTTTGGGGACTGAATTTTGTGTATTCCAGGCTAAGAAATGTGGGGCTGCAGTAAAATCTTACTTGTTTTAGATTCTTAACTTGTTTGCTTGGGACTGTTTGCAGAAATGCAAAAAAACCCCAAAACCCACAAACCTCTCTTCAAAGGAGCTTGCTGTTTTCATGAACAACTCCCCTACTTTGTATTGAACTTGCAAGGTGGCATTTTATTTCATAATAAAGTAGTTAAATTTAAGTAATGCTAACATTACTAATGACACAAATACAGTAAAAAAAAAAAAATATTGTGTGAGTACAAAAGGTGACTCTAAGACACATGAATCACTTGAAGTTCTTTGGCACAAAAATTTCTGACCAAGTTGTTTAATGACATGAACAGAAGTGTCGGGGGGAAGGAGGTTTGGTTTAGATCGCTACTTGATTTTATATTAAAATTGTAGAAATCTGTTTTGATGATCATTTTTTGAACATGGAATCATGGGAAATATTTTGTTTTCCCTGAGAGCCAAGGCAATGTATTTATTTCAAGTTTTATTAAATGAGTTATAAATTTTCCTAGCAATTTACTCATAGCTCAAGAGGTTTAATTTGCATGTGTTGCCTTTTACAATATGCTTTTCGTAATGTTGCAGATGCTTCTTCCCTAGCTTCAGTAAACAACAGGCAGTTGGCCAGGTTTTTGACTGAACGTTTGCCAACTCTGAGAAATATTAGTTAACTCTCTAGTGGCCACTGAATGATTTTTAGCTGACTTTATCCAAAAGAATCTGTGAAGATTAAAAATTGTGGAAAGTAAAAAAATAAGATAAAGAACAAGTAATTTGCTGGTCTAAACACAGGAAAAGAGGTTTATTTCTGGATTTTAATAATTTCAGTTTTTCTTTTTTTAAGCTTTTATTTCAAAATCGGTTGTTTTCAGAAATTTTTTTGAAAATTGATGATGAAGGTGATGTTAGTAATAAACATTTCTCCCTTCAGATTGGTGAGGATTCTTTATTCTTGTAGACATTCAAATACAATTACAATCAAATACAATCTAGTGTTTGCTTTCATTTTGAAAAGCCCATAAGGACACTTTTCTTCTTCAACATAGTAATCCAGACCATAGCAGGGATATTTTGCAGGTGGGATGACAAATTTTTTCATGAGCAGTGGAGGTAAAGAAGTCTGGTTTCCGGCAGATTCAGATTGTATTGCAGATGATGCAGTAGAGCTCAGCTCCCATCTCTGTGCCATCTATTATGATTCCAACTTTCTTCCAGGTTTCTTGCATACTTTTTATTGCTGTCTCTTGAGCACGTCCTGCCATATTCTCTTCCAGCCTGGAGCTACCTGCGTGCTTGTTCAGCTACAGCCGGTGCAATGGATAGTGACCAGATCTGCATTTCTTCCTGTTACTGAGAGATTCAGTAGTGTTTCACTTTCTCTCCTTCAGCCTCTCATCCTCATGGTGTTTTTAGGAATGTAAGGTGATTTCAAACTCGGTTAAAATTTTCTAATTTATCCCAAAGCTATAGTTCAAAAGACATATGCAAGAATGGCTTGTTGGCATGCTTGCATGAGGAAATGAGGCCAACCATACATAAGAAAGAAATGTCAAACATCTTCTTGAATGATGTGCACTTGGAAATAATTACAGGCAGTCCCATGATTAAATGCTGTCAGTGTAAGTGGGGCAACAGGACAGGCTGAAGGAATGAGTTGAGTGTGAATTCCTTGACTTGACACTCGGTGCTCTTGGAAAACCTGTCTCTCTGGGCCTGTGAACACACTCGGGATAACTGTTTTGAACAGATGATCATAAATGGAGCATGGTGCAACAGTCATTTGAAATGGGATGATTTTAAAGGTGGAAAATTTTGAATCCTTTTGATATATATCCAGGTTACCTAAGGCTTGCTCTTTGGGTATCTAAGCTTGCATTTTTATTGGTGTTGCTTTTTGCTCCACAAATGCTCTGATGATGTGTGGCTAGCTTTGGGCTGAAATTAACTACAGTGAAGATAACACAACATCAACCATGCCTGATCTACCACTTTCTTCCTCAGATTCATTTCATTGTATTATCCCCTCCCAGAGAGTTCCTCATTTGTGCAGAATGGTGCACTTAATACCATAAGGATGTAATGGACTAGAAGAAATGAAATACTCTGAAGAGCAGATGATTGTTTGTACGCACTCTTCTAAACCTCTTTTCAAGCTCTGAGGCAAAACATTATCTATCTGAGGAAAAAAAGTTGTGGTTTTACAAGCTTAGTGTTAGAAAAGTTATGTTATATTTTCTCAAGCAAATTTAGAATGAGGCTCAAGTGGTGCTGCTGTTAGGATCCAGAGAAGATGAGTATCAGGTGATTTGTTGTGTCTTTCTTACTAGAGACACGGTGTGTGACCAGTGTGATGTCATAAACTGATGTCTTAGTGTGTCCGGCAGGAATTATGTGCCCTTTTACTTGGCTAACAAATAGCACCTATGACCAATTGAATTTCCCTTAGACTGGATGAATCTGTTTTCCCCAACATTCCTCATTTTCTGCTTCCTTCTGTCTTTTCCCCTGTATGATACTGGGGAGGGAGGAGCGTTGCTTAGCAACCAGTCGGAAATGGTCAATACAGGCATAAATATTAAACCTTTCCAGCCATGGTGAGAAAATGGAAAAGTGTTTCTCTTTTTGCCTGGGGAAATTGAGGCAAAATGGTAATGCAAATCCTTTTTGATAAACAGGACAAAATCGGGACCTCAGTTTCTCTGGAACTCCTGTACATGGAGAAGGAAACTTTTTCTTTAGTAATAAATAAGAGGATGGCCATGCAGAGCCCATGGACCTCCAGGGCCGTATCTTGTTAGGGAGTGTTTGTGAGTGTTTGGTTTGGGGTTCTGTTGGGAGTTTCTTTAAAAGCTGACTTAGGGCCCAAAACCGTTAGTTTGGAGTTTGACACTGACTTGGTCATGTATTATCACTACAGTTATAAATTATTTTTCTTTTTGGTCTAAATGTTTTTCATGTGCTTTGTAATTTTTAGATGGAAGACAGTAGAAAGTACAGTGCATCACTACTTGTCATCCTACTGCAGAAATCATGTAAGAACAATAAAATCCACTATTGTTTAATGCTCCCGCTGGAGGGAGAAAATGTGCCATCACGCATTGTTTCAAAAAAATGTGTTTATTAATTTGAATGAATGTCTGATTTCGGTAAGACATTTACATAATACTCATGAAACCCAGTCTTAAAAGAAGTAGAGAGACTTGAAACTATAGGTACCTACTGTGATCTGCTTAAAGCAAGCAACTGAAAGTGCACTCCTGCAGTTTGCATTTATTTAGTCAGTGACTGGAAGACTCAGTAAAGTCTGTGCTTGCGTTTGCTTTGACACCAAACATTTTGTGCCCCCTAAGCTTAGGAAAGTGTGTGAGCGTTAAAATACCTTGCCAAAGATCATTTATTAGTCATTTAACCACAGCAATAGAAGCCTGGCCTCTGGCTCTGTGTCCCAGTTGCCCAGCCAGTGCTTCTCCACTCAGGCAGCTTCACACCATCTGGGGCTGTCTGCCCCATGGATGTCCGTGGGTTATTGATCTCGAGCGTTACTGATTGCCCAGGAGTGTAAGCTGGAAAATGATTGAAAACAACATGTTGCTCTGGTAGCTCCACATTTTACTGGAAGTTGTTCCTGGAACACTGTGTTTATTGAAATGATATGTGCAATCATGTCCCCATCATTTCATAACTAGGAAATGAGAATATTTCAGGTTTTTCAATAGTATTTTCTTGAAAAGCAGCCTGTGTGAATTTTGATTGATATGACACTTTAGAACTATAACTAAAACTGTATTTGTTACAAATGAATGACCACTGAATCAATTTCTTTAGTATATATTTCTTTAGACTTGCATCATTAATATTCAAAGGGGAATGTCTTTTACATTGTGCTGCAGTTTATACTAATGTGGGTTCATTTGCTTTCATGTTATTAAATCACTCTTTTCTATTGAGAAGATAAAATGAAGCAGTATTGTTCATGTGCTCTGTAGAACTGTAGCAATGTGCAGTTTGGTACCTACTGCATTTCCAAAGCAATAAATACATGAATAAAAAATCAAAGGTAGCAGACAGGATTTTGCTTTGATTTCCACAGACACAGCATGCCATTGTTATAAAAGAAAGCTAAAAGGTAGATAAAAATTTGCTTGTATTTGCCAGCTGTTTTTAATGCAACAACTAGTGTAGTCTGTATTATTTTTAGGATGATCAGAAGGTGCAAAACCGCTTCTTTACTCAAAATTAATGTATGTATTAGAGCTAAATTGAATCTTACTGCACAAAACACTTCTAAAACTATTTTCTGTGTATAAAACTTCGAGTATTTGGCTCAGGCTGTATGTTTCACTGAAAATCTACTTACAACCGTCAACACTTTTAAAAATAACAAATACATGCCATTTAGAATTCTCCTCTGCTTCTATCTCACGTGTTTAACTGGATAACGGTGACTGCTCTCTTTGAAGCAATTGAGAATTGCTCTAATAATTAGAACTTTAGAACGCACGTGGCTTTATGATGTCTTTGTTGACTTAAATTCTCTAATGGCTTTGCTTAAGAAAAATTCGTGGGCAGCCCGAATTCTACCTAGGAGCCCATTTACAGCGTTTCTGTTTGTCTGTGTCTGTTTGTTCAGAGGTAACTTGCCACAAGCAAATTCAGCCCTCAGTGCTGCCTCATTAGATAACTATCAAGGTCTTGCTTTTGAACTGAAAAGTTCATATTTTTCTCTAGAATTAAGACTAGTATTTCCCTATAAACCTTAAATTTGAAAATGGTTTATAGACGGGTGTGTGGTGTCTGTACTGAAACCACAGTTTATTTAAAAAATGAAAAGGTGTCCTTCTACCCTTCCAAATAAATGTATGAGCTGTAATGTGGTACTTTCTTCTTTGGTGTCATTTGCAAAATATCTATAATGAATCTTAAAGAGGAAAAAGAAATCTCCTTGCCACAAAGAAGACCTTCAATAATGATTACTTTTAAAACTAGGGATTTCTGTCTTCTTAGTAAGATTTTGTTTGGAAAATGGCATTTTCCAAAAACGCTATTTTCAAGTATATCATTACAGAGTTGGCTGATATGTTTTGCTCTTAATGCTTTAATCTTGGAAAACATAAATGTACATATTTATCATAATAAATTTCAGCAAAGTCTTGAATCTGATAGCAGTGCAGTATTTTTCATGACTCTAGACAAATAAATTAGTTATATAAAGGTCTTCGTAACTCCTAATTCTCAATTTTTATCAATATTTTAGACTGTAAATAGGTTGCTTACATGTTATCATTAATCAACAATGATGCTGGAAAATGTGCCAGCTTTATGAATACCTTGGTTTATTTTGGTTTATGATGTGTTTTCTGTTTCTATTTTAAATCTTGTATCTTTCCTCTCATTTGTGTAATACAATCTCTTTAGTGCTTTGAATAAGAAGCAATTTTTTGGAGACTCTATGTATGCTACTAAAGGGTCAACAGTGAGAGAAAAATGCTTAAATATGGTAGAGAAAATGCTTGTGTCTCAATTTAATGCGTTTCCTACATTGATTAGTGTCGAGCTGCTGTCAAGAGCTCAGTCCTCTGCAAGCACACACTGTGTCAGGCGACGAGTGCATGCGTGCTTACTATTCCTACTATTATTTTTTCTAAAGGCTCTCAGTGGTTGATTAGATGATTTTCATGCTTGATAGCATCACATACGTTATTCTGAAACCATTACATCCGCTTCCGTAGGCAAACGTTTGAACGTTCTGGTAACTTCTGGATCTAAAGCAACAGGTGCGAGGCAGCGAGAAGAGTCAGAGAGCCATGCTCTGCTGAACTGCCTTGGCAATAGAGGCTTCGCTCATGGAGTGAAGGAAAAGAGAGAGATGTAGGTCCTGTAAGTACGTACTTTACAAGGCCTATCTCACTTGCAGTGAGGTGGTGAGAACCTGATGGTCCTGCTGCTTTAACGAGTACTGTCATTTGTCACTGTCTTGATGCACACATTTCTGCTTGAAGGACACGGAGAGAAAGAAGGCATTAGCATCTTTCCTGCAGGAAGAGCGTTGTTGCTGTTTGCACACTGGGAAGCATACATTTTGGGTTTGCCACTGAGCAAAACTCTTCCTGTTAATTCGGCAGGCATCGCTTAAACGAGAGATCTGAGACTTGAGCTTCGTAAGCTTTTTGTGAAGCATCTTTTATTGACCGTTGTTTTCACTGTAATAGGTATTTGTAATGAAAAATAGTAATACTGCTGAAACTTCAGGAGAGTCTTTGTGAGTGAGGAGATCTGAGTTAAAATAGCTTCAATGGGAACAAGATGCCTGGGCTTGCTTTTTCACTGGTAGAGCTGCAAATGAGATGCTGAATTTAAAGTTGGGTTTTAAAATACGCATATTTAAGTGAGAAGAAAGGGACACTAAGAGCTTCCTTGACACCTGCTGTCAGTAGGACAACAAAATACATTTGGTAAGGTTACAGAGACAGTCTTTGGCCATGTCAAGTTCCATAAATACTTCATTTCCAAAGAGATTTAGAAAGGTATGGCCTAATGCATGGCCAGTTAACAACATGTGATGTAAGATTTCTACAGATTGCAGTGCTTGGAAAATTATGGCGACCCTAGTTCTGGGCATCTATTTCAGCTGTAAAGAAATAAAACTAAATTAAAACATTGGTTAGTGTTTTACTGAGTTTTAAGCTAAGTTACTTATCTTAGACCTTTCCAGTTGTAAAGGGAAGGCCAACCCTGTCCACACCTGCTGAGGTTGTCTCATTTCATGCATCTTGTCCAGAAACTGGGGTTTTTGAGGCGCCTCTCATAGATGTCTTTGGAAAACTTTTATATTGTTTTGGCATTTTCTCAATTGATACAGAAGACATAGTGATAGGCTGAAAAAGGCTGAGCACAGAAAAAAAAAAAAAAATCAGTCATAAAACAAAGAAATGAAAGGATGCATAAAATACCATGGGATTTTTGCCAGGAAAGAGAAAAAAAAATGAAAGTCTGGGGCAACTAGAGATGTGAGATGAAACCACTGTTTTGTCTGAAGCTCATATTGTTCAGGTAACTAAACACGGGGGAAAAAAAATCTGTAAGAACACTCCTCCAACTGTATGCATAATTTCATGCTATGAGTGCAAGCATATATAAAGTTACAGATGCTAAGGCACCTTACTTCTTCTGCTTTCCAACCTTGTCAGTAATATTATTGTGCCGCTCTGATCATGACTTACAGGGCACGCAGTGGTGAGTGACCAGTGTTTAAACATTCATTCAGTATTAGCATGTGTAAGAAATGTAGGATCCTTTCATTAATTGGATGAGGGTTATATGTGTTTCATTTAAAAGCTGCAGTGATCACTAATGGAATGACCTCTAAGTCATTATCTGTTAAGAAGCAGGAGAAAAGATTGTTCTTCATGTTCACTTGTATTTGTCATTACTTGTGAATATAATTTTTGGATAAAATATAGTTTAAGCTCTCTAACTACTCTAGGCTAAGGTTGGATGGAGTATATTCTTTCAGCTATCATTTTATTTTGTCACACTGATTCTAAATAGCACATTTTTTTAGCCAGCTTTATTTATAAGCTGTGGTTTTTAAATGGAGAACATTGAATAATGTTCCTTATTTAATTTTTTTTTTCTTTTTGTGTCTTCCTTAAATTTTCATAGCCTTTACAAAGACAGCGTAGAAAGGAAGGCTACAAATATTTCAGATACCGTAGCATTACTCAGAAGTCCACCAATTGGTGCTACAAAAATACAGTGTGCTGTACGTACCACGTGGTTCAGAGCACGATTCGTTTGGGATTTGCGTTTTGTTATTAGGTCACTAAGATTTTCAGTCTTATTTCCCCCTTCCCTTCCTGACATGCAGCTCTTCCTGCTGTTGAGAGACCAGACTAGTTGCTCTGATTCACATCATCATTTTATTTGACTGCCACTCTTGAGATTGTCCCTCAGCAATCTCAGAACTGAATGTGCACAGAAGAAAAAATTAAAAATTTACTAATTTAGTAATAGAAGTTATTTATTCTCTTCTCTCTTAGAAAGTTTTCTTCAAACAAGGATCAGTAGCAACATTGTATGACTCAGGCAACGATGTGCATAATATCGACTTCTGAGAGTGACAGAAGTTGATGTAGATTTCAGGAGTTTCCTGAACAGCAGTTGTATTACCTAATATCTGGATAAAGTCTTGGGGCCTAGCAAAGCTTTGTCTTGACAGTTTTTCTGTCATCAAGAATCAAGAGCATCTTTGGTTTGACTATGATTTTATAAGTCGGCACCATGGCCGGACCCAACCCTTCTGAGTGGGCAGGAAGCAGAGGGCACCATGAAGGGAGCGAGCTGTTGGTCCAGGAGACAGAGAACGAGCATGATGTGCTAACAGAGAAGAGACTCTTCTGTTTCTCTTCACTAAAACCCTCTGATTTTTCAGAATAGTGATGGTGCTTTCCAGGAGCTGAGGACTGAAATACAGTCTATCCAAAAGCACTAATCTGTCTCTTGAGGTCATTTTTTATCTGTCTCACATAATGTATTAGGTAGAAATAACAAATACAGGAGTTTAAACGCGGGAAAAAAAACAAAAAAAAAAAAAAAGAAGTGTCCTGGATGTCTACTTGGATTGGTGGTGCATATAGTTCATTTAGAAGGTTTTGTAGGTTGCATTGAATTGGTTGACCAAAGCAAAAGGTAATAAATGTATCCAGGGAGTAAGTATTTAAAGAGGAAGAAAGAAAAATGCTCTCTTCTGAAGGAAGAGGAATTAGATGAGTGATGAGGAAGATTTTCATGTATCAAGTGGTAGCACCAAGACTGATTTATTTTTAAAAAATTCCACAGTTACTGTTTGGATAGGTTTTTTCATTGAGATCATAGAAAATCCAGGACAGCCTCTGTTGGGTGAGCCTTCCTTTTCTTAGTACCGTACTTGTTTTCATTCTAATTTAATGTTTAAATTTCCTCTTTGTCACCCTAATAACTGGGCATTTATTATTGGTATTCAGAGAGGAGGGGAGGAGGATGAAATATTTCAGGTGAGTCATCTGATGTAATTTCGAAAGGGTTTCTGTGAGGAAAGAACAACTTTTGATTTATAAGGGAAGGTTGTCTGTTATAAAGACATACATGTTGGAATTTATTATCAAGAATCTGCTTTTAATTTTAGAGATTGTTTACCTAAACTACTATGTGTCAGAGCTCAGGACAAATTTCTGCTTAGCATTTAATTTTAGATACTTGCCATAGTGGACAGTAAAAAATGGGTCCCCAGAATTCGTGGCATCATTATGAATCTTACCTTCTGGCAGCCCCTGCCTGCAGTTTGTCTTTGAAACCTCCTTGATGCTTGTTAACCCTGCTCTGACATGTACCAGCTCCCGTTTATTTATTGGACTTTGCTCATTTATGAAAAAGTACAGGAATTATTAATGGTTTAGTATCTATTAATGTATTACTTGGGTGGAATTCAAATTCTAGTATTTATGGTAAACCCCTTTATAATGAAATGAGCATAGAAACAAGAAGGCTCATTCTTAAGGTGAAGTGTCTTTTGCTATAAGAACTATTGTCTGTAAAATATTGTCTTACCAGCTTTTTATTTACAGCAATAAATTAGAGCTAAGGACTTAATGTATGAAGGGAAAGGATTGAGAATATTTGTGTAGATGATAAAGAATAAATAACCTGATTCAACGAACCGTATGTTGGGTACATTGTCGTGGACTCTGGTTTTCTGTAGGAAGCTGATACGACTTTGCATCCTGCAGTGAGTTCCTGCCATGGGACTGGGCTCACGTGGTGTGCCAGAGCAGGTAGCAAGTGCACCTTCTATGTCAAATCTGAAGGCCCAAAAGCTGAAACCAACGCCGGGAAACGCAACCCTTCTATGATTTGGTTTTGATCTTGAGGGCTTAATTTGCTTCTAGCTTCCCTGGTGTAGTGCAGGAGGAATTTATATTCTCTAGCGCTGTGTAAACCCCATGTTTTCGCTTTCTCTTGAGGGAAGCGCATGGAGCCTTGGGCTTGGATTTGCACAGATAGCTTTTTTTTCTTTTTAGATTATAGTGTGGAACATAATGACAATACTGGGTTCAAAATAAAGGTCCATACAGCTCAATACTCTGTCTCTGACAGTGGCCAGCAGTGGAAGAACAGAAAACAAAACCAGGGAAATCTATAATGATACTTGCTATATGTTTTCAGTGATTTGCAGGGGCTGGGTGAGAGAGAGAGGCATTAGTGCATTTGAAAGACATCCTATTTATATGAGCACTGTACAAAAAATCAAGCAGTGAGCAGTTGTGGTGTATGTAATAGATGTTAAACTGGGAAAGGACAGAGATAGCTGTGTGAAGCCGAGTGGATGAATGCTGTAGAGTTTATAAATCAAGAGATGATGGGAGCAATTCTGTGTAATGTAAATAGCACTACAGCTTTTGTTCATTTGGCTGAACTTTTCACGCTATATGGAACATGCAAAGGAAGTGCTTTAAAGGTAATGGTATTTCTCTATTTTTATAACTTTCTTTTTAGTAGTGTTTTATTCCATGAAATGTTAATGTTGAAAATATTCATCATCAATGCTAAGTACGAAAAATAGTAATCAAATTCCATGGTTCTTCATATAAGCCTATCCATCACAAAGCATGCCCTATGGCTATATATCAATTTTAAGCATTAAAGTTACACAGTATTATCTTAGCATTAGGTTAACTGTCAAATAAAAATAAAAATTAATAAGCTGGAAAAAAGAAAGAAGAGGAGACATTCCTCATTTAAAATCCTCAACTGATCTGGCATAATTGAAATGTCTTTTAGCAGAAATGTTATCTTTAACTCAGGTAAGACTGAGCTCTCAGTACCATTTTTATGGTAGTCCAATATCCGATAATTCTTGGGGTACAAAGCTACCAGGTATAAATGCTGATAAGGTCCAGGCTTCTTCCTTGTATCTCATTGACAAGAAGCATATGTTTGGAATTAAAGAAGATCCAGGCAAGCTTTCAATATTGAGATGTCTGCCTGTTTGCTCAGAGAGATTAATGAGCTTTAGTCTATGTAGTCTCCACTTTTCAAACTTTTGCTGCCATTTTTGTTGCGGTCCTTCCCAGACATTGTGGAGTTTGGGCATCTGGCTGCAACATTTAAAAAAAAAAAGTGTGAAGAACTGAACTGCTTTTGCTTTACAGTTTAGTAACCGATAGATTTTTGTTTGATTAGATATGCATCTAGGACTAGGCGGAGTATGGCTTTCTTTCTCTTTTCTTCCCTCCCCCCTGCCTCCTGCCTTCCTGTTCTTTAGATGCCCCAGATAAGGTATTTACTCTCTGAAAGTGTCAGAGTAATAGAATTTTGTTGTTACATTCTCATTTGCTTTGATTTAGTTGAATGTGATATGGGAAATTCTTAATGTCTTTTCCTAAAATTAAACAGATCTAAGGAAAGAAATTGTGCAAATTCCACCTCATATTTAATTTGAAATACCAAAAACATATGTATTTCCTTGATATGACTTGTCTTAACAAGAATCCAAGGCAAGGAAATATTTTTAATGAGTCAAACCTTTACGTTTCCAAGTCTTGTGCAAAGCCAGCCTCTTTTCATCAGTGTTGATTCTGCGTTGTTCTACATTGCTTGTTTTTGTCACCAGTTATTTTGCATATAACTCCAGTGTATTTGCATGGCACTGAAGTCAATAAGTAGCACTTTTCCTTCTATTGTTTGTATTTATTTTATTTGCTGAATGGGCCTTGCTTGTAATGACGTTATTAGCAGTAAAATTGTAGTCTTCATGAAGTTTGCATATTTGTGAGTTCAGATTCAGAGTACAAAATTCTAGTAAAGCAAATAAACGCCCTCCACTTGGTTCACTTTGACACTAAAATATCCCTTTGATGCTGATGTTTTTGCTGGAAGTCAGGTTTAAATTGTAAAATAAAGTATCTGTGCAGAGTAATTTGAGTTTTGATCTCATTTATGCAATATCTCTCTTACTTAAACAGTTTTTGATATTGCGAATACATTTCGATATATGCCAGAAACAATTTTTCCCTTTCTACAGAAGGAACATATTGGTGTTGCTAATATAGCATATTCCTTTCACTGCTTTCACTATTTGTCCTCTGCTTTGCTTTAAAGTATGAGAGAAACTTGTGTTTCTGTCCTGTGAGCTGAAGAACAGGAATTAAAATTGTTTCCTCTCATCTCTAATTTAAAATTAAAAAGTGAGCTAAAATATTTTTCTTGATGTACTGTGAGCTCGATCAGTAAGCAAATATTTCTGTTCTGGTATCAATCAGAGAATGAGCCTGAAAAATATTTTGTCTGCTGGTCACAGGATGTAGGTGAGATAGGAGTGACATTATATCACATTACATTGAGGGACAATCAGGTGAAGCGTTATGCTGGTAGTTCAGAAAAAGCTCTGAAATCTGAATATCACTGCTAAATAAGTTCTTTAACCTTGTGCTATAAATGCTTAAGATTTTGTTCTTTTCAAGTGGGATGACAAAAGACCAAAAACATTTCTAATACAAATGTCTAATGCATTACTGTCATAAATGTTCTCTCAATGTGTATCTATAGAAAGAGAACAATGGGCTGCAAGGTACTGCATATTCTGATAAAATTCCCCAACCAGCTGAATGAGAGATCTGAAAAGCACCTGTTTCAGGCCTAAAATCTCTATAATCATGTTGTTCAGTTTTTGATCACTGTCGAAATTGGCTGTTGGTTTGTTATTTATAATTCCTATGTGAATGTTTTATATTGGCAGAGGTCTTTAATAAGAGTCCCCTTTCTCAAGTATTAGTTGTGTAATAGGCACAATTTAACATGAGCGAAATTTGGCAAAATCCTATAAAGCAAAAGTTTGAAAAAAATGACTAATTTTCACTGTTTCAAAAGACTCGAGGTAGGATAACTCATGGTTCTGTAGCTCTGTACCAGTGCAAGTAAGCAAAAAGCTATTGGTATTTGTTGCTACCGCTATTTTTAGGTTAGTAATAACCCTTTATCAGGTATCTTTAGGATAGGTGTGTAAGCAGTGACAGCACATGAAAGGCATTGTTGATGAAAAGAATCCCCATTAGTTTGAAAGAAATGTTACTGTTCACACATCTGACAGTTCAAAGATAACTGTCCAGTTATGGAGTTGTTCCTGAGTTTTGTCCCATGTGACAAATTTGAATATGCAGAAGGAATGAAATAATAATAAAAAAAAGACTGTTAGAACTTCTCGTTGGGGTGGCCTTACCTATAAAGATATATTGAATTTGGTCCCTTTACCTAGATTAATAAATGTACACGATATTTGTAATAAAAGCTTGACCTTGAGTATAGGCTATTATATAACTAATTCCAGAATTGATTCTCATGTAAAATATAGTATGGCTTTTGTCTGGATTTGAACAACCAAACCAAACCAAAAAACCTCAGTAGTGAAGAGAGCTCCAGACTCTGTTCTGGTAAGAGCATGCTTCTTATTCCTAGTCTGGAGTTGGATAGCTTCAGTCTCTAAGTATTCAGTCTCGTTGCACTGTCTGTTGGATTGCAGACCCTATTACTGAAATTTCCTACATATGCTCATTTGTGAACACTGGCTGTTTTCAAGTCACGCCTTTCATTTATTGCAATTAGTGTTGAAACAGATTGAGTTCCTTGGGTTCTGATATGAGATGCTGCATACTGTTCTAGATTTGTTAGTCTTCTCTAAACTCTTTTAGTTTATCAGCCTTGTCTAATTAGCCTTATCAGTCTTACCTCTGTAAAAGACCGTTTCCTTACTCCCCAGTATTCTTATACACCCAGTCATCTTATTATCCTTTCAGTGTTTTGTGTAACTTGGGAACAGCTTATTGTCTACTTGGCCCTGAGCTCTTCTCAGAGGTTTGGAAGGCCTCCACACAGCAGTGGGTTCAAACATGTCCTGTGCTTCTACAAGAATGAGTTTTCATTAAACAATATTATAAAATAAATGGTTTGCTTTTTGCTTTTCAAAAGGGCTGTTATGGAACAGGAAAGACTTCACTCAACAGCGCTGACAAATGGTATGAGACCTGGAAAAATTCAGGAACGGAGCAAGAAGAGATTATGATAGCTTTATGTTAGAATGGGCACAAATAAAAAAAACAGCATGCAAACTATTAATTTGTCTAGAAAAGAATACAGAGCTCTGTCTTTATAACAGTTCAGTTAACCAGAGACATTTGCAACTGAGAAGTGTCTTCATGAAGGGTGACTACATTATGCAGTTTGTATGGAGTGGACGAGGTTACGTGAATGATAAGAAAATCTGTGGTTGATAAAAGGGTGTTCAGAAATGGTGAAGTAACTTGTTTCAGTGTCTGAACCAAATTAAAATGTATGGGAACTCTTAACTTTTGTCTAGTCTGTGCTGAAGCAATTCCTTAATGTTGTTTAAGACAACGTGTGGGGAACTGTGTGAACTGAGAGGGATGATCCCAATGCTGTTTTAACCCATTAATATTAAACTAATCTAACCTTGTAATAGAATATCAACATTTAATATTCTGATGTTTAAGGCTGAGCTAATCTTAGGTGCGGAAACTATTGAGTCTTGTGAAATGAGGGAGATGAATCATAAAAGCTCTGGAATCTTCTGAGCCATGTCAGTTCACAAAGGACGTGGGTTTTGCCAGTCTCAAAGTAGGTAACACAGCCTCTTTTCTCTTCAGGAAATTTTCAAATAATGGTTTATAGAGACTCTTTGGTGGTAAAATTAGAAACATATTTCAGCAGAAAGACATAAAATAAGTGGCTAGGTAATTCTAGACTCTATACATGAGAGTATCTCCAAGTATGACAATAATAAAATGTATAGAACAAATGAACAACAGGATGATGTAATAGCAATTTTAGTAATGTCCTGAATCAATCCTAGTTATCTATAGTATTCAGCGTGAATTCTACTTGCAACAGTGTTGTACCTGTTAGGCAGTTTCATAAAGGCACTATGTTTTTTATATAACATTTTGTCCCTTTAGAAATTATCATGACGCATGTCAGGAGCTTTCACACTGAAAAAAATATGTCACATTAGCTTCCAAGTTTCTGATTGTCTAAATAACACGGTAACTCAACATACAGCTGTCTGGCATTTTGACAGTACAATAACCCATAATTCTTTCTGCCACTCAACACTTCAAGGTTAGCATTTTGTAGTTTGCTCTCAAGGAGTATTCATTTAAATTTTCAAGAGGCAAAGAGTTGAATGCTGTCTTATACTGTTCTTTTGATTTATTTTTTATTTACTTTTCTACCGTATTAAATTTTTTTAACCGTATATACACATATTTTGTTTTTAACCTGCAACTTTCCAGGAGGTAGGATGTTCATCTACGTCTCTGTTTTTCAGAAGCTAGAGGCAGTATTTACAGCAGAACTTGCTGTAGCAGGAGTTTGTCTTGCATTGTAGGGACGCATCACCTCCCTTTGTATATAGCAGGGGACCACAGATTGCTTAGATATTGAGCAATTTTTTCACTGGAAACTGTGAAGTGAAATAGTGGCCTTTGGGAAGAGCTGCTTTCAATTCCAAACTTACATCTTGAGATTTTGAGTGAAATGGAAATTTTGAAATTCATAGTGAGGTGTTTGAGCAAAGTTTTGTTTGTGAGCTTAATACAGTTTAATCTTGTTGGGACTGGTTTGTAAATTAATTGATAATGTTGGGGAAAGCATTCTTATAAACTCTTAGATACAGATTATTTTTCTAATAACGGGCAGTTTCTATTGAGAAAATGGGGACTAGTAAGTAATGCCAAGTGTACGTTAGAAATTTTAATATTGTAGATTTTGGTGTAGATAAAATTTTAAATATTTGGGGGAAGTTATTCCTTATTTAAGTGTTCTGGCCTGCATTTGAGCATATCAGTATGCATGTCCGAAGACTGCCTGCCATTTCTGACTGAAATTCTTGGTAAAGAAAACACAGAAAGGTAACAAAGACTGATCATCCATCATTTTTTTGAACATTCCACCTTGGGCAAATTTTTAGAATTATTGTCCCATTAATATAGGCTTATATGTATGCATTCATTGTTAGTGAAGACAGGTATAAGGTGTTGGTTTTTCACAGATCCACATATTAAAACTTGACCTAAACATGTCAGAACATCAGAAACAGCAGTGCTGCTGACATTCATTTTATGGCTATTTTGGACTTAGTGTTGCAAGCCACACCATGTATATTTATGCTCGCAGTGATTACTGTATTGAAAAATATTTATGTTTTAGAAAATAAATATGTTTTGTACCTTGCAAGGGAATGAGATAAAAAACAAATATAACATGATTTAGAATACAGGGAAAACATTTTTTGTCATTGAACAAAACCACCAACCTTTCCACGCATTCACCACCCCCCCAAACACTCTCTGGCGATCAAGAATTAATTACAGCTTTTAAAGAATCAAACCCCCCGTGTATTACCAGTGTGTGTGCATGTGCAGAGTATAAATATGTCCTAGAAATGCACAAGAATACATTAAGTGGGTTTTTTTTCTTCAGCGCGATTACTTTTGGTACGGTTCTGAGAGGAAAATAATTCAGTCTTTTAAGCCTTGGGAAAACAGGGTATTTTTTGAGCTCTTTAAAAGAGCATTTTTGCCAGGTTTTGACCAAAGGAATTTTCAGCATCATATCTGGAAAAAAATGGGATGAAATTAAGAACCATTTAAAATTCTCTATTGAGAGATAACCCAGCCTGGCAATATCACTGCAACTTCCTCCCAAACACACACACAAACTTTTACATGATCACTCCTTTTTTCTCTTGTGCTATTTTTCCTTTCACTGTATGAGCTAAGCTGGAAAAGAGAGGGAAAAGATTGCAGTGGTTAACTTAAAAAAAATTTAAAAATCTTTAACTAGTAGTCCTAGTAACAGAAACTGAATACTATTCCAAAATGTGCTTAAATACCTAGGTAAACATGTGACAGTTGTTGTAAGAGAAGGCATCTGGGGGTTTCTCACTGAATTCTTGCTCAAGTGCAGTGTTACAACTTCTCAAGGCATAAAAATACATCTGTGGCAAGTGCCTTCTTCAAGGTGTAAACCCCAGCAGACAGCATGAAAAAGCTCTTAATAAAGCTCTTAATAGAGCTTTATTGTGCTCACTTTCCTTGTCCACCTTTGCTTTGTCTTTATCTCTTGCTGTGTCTTACTTGCTGAGTTCTTTTACTGTCATTCTCATAAGTTTTGATTGCTGTTTCTGTTGTTACTCTTTTAGACAGGCTTTCTCTCCCTCTAAATCTCCTCTTTATCTTCTGGGGAACATCCTTTCTGCTTCGGGGTTTTCTCTTCTTCGAACGATATTTGTGCATGATAGAGAAGACGCTAGACCTTGAGATCATGTAAGTGACTATGACATGCATGCACTTTAATTGTGTGACAGCTGATAATCTGGATATTGGAGTGTTTGTCAAGGGGCAGCAGCAGTGTTGCTGTACAGCTAAAGAGTGTGCTTCTTATCAGGGCTTTGTTGATCTCAGGGCTTTGTTGATCACAGGGCTGCAGGAGAAAGCACAGAGACCCTGACTTGAGAGACAGCCCTGTTGTGGCAGATACTGCTGGGCAGTGGGTGAAGCTGCTGAGCTGTGTGTGGCTCCTTAAATGGACTGAGAGAAAGGCCATAAGGTACAGGTGGGAGGGTGGCACAAGACTATAGTGAGTCTTTTTAGAGGCCTCTTGTCTCTTGCTTTCTGGATTTCTTACAAGACTCCTTTTTTTTCTGTATGTAGAAGATGCCAAGTGTTTGGTTTTTTTCAGTTTGTGATGTTTTACATAACCAACTCCTATTTTTTGACACTCTCATAAAACACTTTGCCTTCTATATGGCCTTGTAAAATTTCACATTAAAAGAAAAATTGTTTGCAAATACAGCATTGAGAATGATGGAAAGATCAGGTGCCTGTTTTGTCTTCTGCTGGGGTTGTAGCTTGCAAATTTGCAGGAATACTTTTGCTTAAAATTTTTGTTTGTAAGAATAGTAGCATGTTCCAAAGGGTACACCTGATGCATTTATTCATCTCACCTGGCAAAACCTCCTATCCCATCGATAGGTCATCACCATTTTTATTTCAAATGCCTCTCGGATGTTTAAAAAACCTTTGCCTACTGTTCTTATACTGAGCCTATATATTAGTTAACTCTGTGGACCTGTCACATCATGTCTTGGAATACTGATGATGAAAGCTGTGACATAGTGTTTTGTGATGCACTTGGCTACCAAAAACAGGCCTTAAAAAATGTGTGCCCTAAGAAAAACAAAAATTAAAAAGGAAACCATTGGAGACTGTGGATTTTAAAACATACAAAATTATATGTTTCTTGGATGCCTTTTGACTTATTAAAAATAAAAATAAGATTGAAACAAAGCAAGCATTTAAGAATGTGCCTGCAGCTCCTGTTCTCCAAGTAACTGAATACAGGATTTCTTCTCTAACCCTGTTCCAGCAAGAATATGCACTGCTTAGGTATTCATTTCAGTGGCATTGACAATACTGACAATATAATTGACCTAAAAAGTTCTGGATTTCCTGTTAATGCACTTTAGAAACGTACATCAACTACAAAAAAATCATTTCTATCTACATTTCACTTGATTTCCATTTTCAAGAAAGGCGGTTTCATCATTATTATTCTATTTGAATAGCACTGATATCTTGAGAGATGGAAGGAGACTTCTATTGTATGCAGGAGTACTTTATTTCGATATTTTCTTTGTCTGATTATACATGATAAACACACATTAGTGACATTCCGTGCATGTTTTGAAGATAAATGGGATATCTCTTTAAACCATTCCTGACACTTCCTAACCTGTGGGCTTAATGGCATATTCTTTCTTTGATTCAATAATTTGTCTGTCAAAAAAGCTGTGCTGACATTCTCGTTGTTGTGGGACTGAAATGGAAAGAAATCTCTTATCTTTAAGATAATTTTTGAAAAATCGAGGAGAACATTTTAGGATAAAAATGTTTTAAAAATGATTTCAGTTGGAAAAAAAAATGTAAGTGTTGACATTATACCAACTGCTAGATGGCAGGTGATAAAAAGAAGAATGTTATCTAAAACTGTAAGTCCCCTTGAATTAATTAGGGAATGTGTGAAATCTTAGAAATGAAGACAGTTTCTACTACTATGCCTTGCATAAGTATTAGTTCTGTCAAATAACTAGTAACTTTTAAAATAATGGACTATAGATGTTGCTAAAAGAATCTGGTTTGCCAAACCTACGTAGCTTTCTATGTAAGGCAAATATTAATATATGCATGTACAAATGAACATGTACTTGTGTATGTATATTGTCTGTGTATGTATTTATACTTATATGAATATACACTGAATGTACACTGTCTATCTAGACTAGTCTACTTGGCCCTATTTTATTTACAGAACTGATAGAGAGAAGAGTAATTCAGACAGGCTATGCAGAACCCTTTCCCTTTTCCTAGCACAGTCTGGTGTAGTGGGGGAAGTAAAGGGCTTAAACTCTGCATGAAACGAAAACTAACCCCCAACTCTCCAGTTATATCTGATCGAGTAACATAGAACAATATTAGAGGCCAAAGGTTTGAACGCTGTTAAATGTTTGTGGTAGCTGCTTTCCTGCTTCGGAAGTTTTCCCTTGAACCCTGTGAGCTGGCTCTGAGTTCTGTCTGCTGTGCATGCCAGTATTTTCTTACCTTTTCTTACGGGCTTGACAGATGTAGCAATTCTAGGAATTTTTGCTCTTAAAATATTATGCTTTTATTAGAGGTAGATTAGGCAATAGGCTTCACAAGAGAATTAGCTAATTCTGAGTGTTTGATTGAGTACTCAGGTCTTCCTTTCGTCGTTGTTTTCCCTGAGTTTCATTTTTGCCAGTGAGCACTCATCAGCGCTTTTTCCAGAGGATTTCTTAGAGCCACTGTCAAATGTGCCTCTGGCTTGGTGGCTGGCTAACAGGGGTTGATCTTGCACAGGGTGTCTGCCTTAATTTGTCTTTGCTGATGATTAGTCTTGTCCTGTTTACATTGTAATTGTGAAGGGCTGACCTGGTGACTGTGGCCTATAAGTTACAATTTGAGGCTTAAGCTCCTTGGTTCACAATATACTTAGAAGAGCTGGAGAGCTCCAATGTGTTTTGAGATGCTTGTCACCACGGCAGACTTCAGAAAACTTGGGTGGTTTAAATACATCAGCCAACCAGCAGACCTGCTGCCATGATATGTGGAATTGATAGGAAAGGAGCAAAAGTGGTGCAGACCTGTTGTGAACTAGGAGAGAGAATAACAGAATTACCTGGAGTCCTCCTTTCCAAGATTCATAACAAGTCGAGTAATCTTACCTAACTATGCTCAAAGGCAAAGAAAGAATAAAGTTTCAGCAGCTGACATAAACAAGATGAAAACCTCTCCCTCAAATCATTTTTACCCTCCAAAAAAACTGCCCACAACCGAAATCAAAAACCACAGTCCTAACGAAGATGTGGCTGTATTGGTCTACAGGAAACCAGTTAGAGATCAGAACACTGACATGGACTTCGTTTGTGTGCTCCAAGTTTGAAACTTGTCTCTCCTGTGGCTAAAACCATTGTAAATTCTAGTTACGGTGCTTTCCACATCACCTCTGACACCTGTGGTGGGGAGAGCCTTTGGTCAGTCTCACTGGAAGTATTCCTTCATCCTGTGCTTGCAGGGTTGAACAACAGTTCTTGAGAAGTTCTAGGGATTAGCTGTTGTGGAATCTAATCAAATAATTTGCAATATAGCTGTACTTAGAAATCATGTGTATTGCCAGCTTGATAGTCTGTTAGAGTTTATGGAAATGTCTGTCTCTTGACTCTGTAGCAGTGTTGTTCTGAAGTGTAAAGCTCCCAGGTGTGCCAATATGCTCTCAATTAATCCTTTCGTTGTACTATGTGATATATTTAAAATAGCAGAGTACTTTTAGGAAAGATGTTAATTTAAGAGGAAAATGTGGGTTTGCCTAGTAGCAGCACAGAATCTAAAACCCACAGTAGTATGGGATTTCATTGGCTGGTTCTGAAATTAGTCATAGACTTCTGGGAAAGCACAGTGTCATATTTCCGTATGCTGTGACTTTTCCTTCACAGTTCTTTTCCATCCAGATGGAATGAAGTCTAAGGTCTGAGTAGTTTTGGAAAGAGTGTTACAGATGTGATACCCGCGGAAAAGGTGGTAGCTTTTCTTCTTGACAGTGGTGAAACTTGTGCCCAAGCTGAAAAATCGAATTCAGCGGGCTATCAGCATTAAGAAACACGTGTTTACATTTCTGATGTCTGACATCACAAATGTTAATCTTTAAACTTGGACTTCACAGTTAAGCAGCAAAATTTGCTGGTGGATTAATTGGTTGAGAATTTTTTAATGACAGTATCTAAGGTTAGGATCAATGTAAATGTTATTGCAAGCTTATCTATTTTTAATCCGTTCAGTCTGAACCAGAACTGGCGGTGTTTAGTTACCATCATCATGAAATGGTAGCAGCTTGTATATTAATGTCCTATGGAATGAGACAAAAGCTGTTGATCTGATTGCATATTAAACCTTAAGCTACTATTACAACAGTGTTAAGAGATTCCATTGATGTGAAATGGCCTGCATAGGGTTGACTGATCTGTCTTTGCACAAACCAACTGGTGAAGCATTCAAATAAAATGATCACTCATAGATCCCTCAAAGAAGGAGTGGGGAAAGAAGGGGGAGGAGGAGCTCCACACAATAAACAAAGCAGAAGCACTCAATCCTTTACAAAGACTTATAAATATTTAATAATCATCTGTCTATGGCCAATCTAGAAAAAGAAATCTTTAACTTGACTGTTGTAAAGGCCCAAACCTGAATTTTAATTGAGGTGGTTTCAAAGTTCACATTACTTAGTCTGGCATTTCCTTGGAAGTAAAGGCAATATTTTCTTGGTTTGGGGTGGGAATCTTTCCAAATGTAGGTATAACTGTAGGCTAATTTGGATTTTTGGTGGGGCAAAATAATGCTGCATGAGACAGTATTTTTTGCTACTGTAAAAAAGCTGGTCAGTTTCATTTTAACTGGAGATAAATCTTGGCTGCTGAGACTATGTACAAAAATTGTTATGTGCATATAAATATTTTTTTTTTAAATGTGCAATGATATGTTCTCTAACAACATTAACAAGTTTTTAAGAACAGCCTTTATTCTCCCAATCCCTTCTTCTAGGTTCTATCACTGAAGGCACCTGATTCAAGTGTCCCCTTGGATGAACCTCTCGTATCTCACACTAGCCAATTCTGACAGTCTAAGTGCTCAAATTGAGCCATTTTGTTCTCTGAAAATAAACCCAGGCCCATTATATGTGATTTTTCATTCACACACCCCTCCCCTTCTCTTCATTTTCTTCCTCCTCTCCTTACTACAGCTCTGTGAATGTAGAGTTGCAACATTGTGAGGACCAGTGTTTTCACTCCAGGCATGTCAACTTCAATCTGCTGCGATTTGGTGTGAAATCTGTGCCATGGTGTGGGGCGGAAAGGTCAACCCCCCCATAATTGATGTTGCTTATTCATCTGCTTCCCGTGTATTTTTCTCTCCACACACTGGCCTTTGTTTGGATAAATTGTTTGAAGATTTACTGTAGTTCTTAAAGCCTGAGAAGCGGCTCCTGCTGTACAACTTCAATGTCCCCGCTAGGCAGGAGGCTCAGCTAGGATGACACATAATGGCATTTAGACAGAAAGATCTTTTTCTCCCAAGACAAAATGTAGAGGACATCATCTGGCATAACAATTAGGACAATTTTCAGACTAATTTACTATGGAATCGCTTTGTACAGTCCCCTTGTACACTGATATTTAATATGCTAATTGCTATTAAAACCTGAAATATTATTTTAAAGAATTCATGGACTTCAGAAAATCAGTATATATATATCTGAATGGGGGGGGAGAACGGGATAGGAAAGAAACTTCTAATGAATGTGATTTTTTAAATTACACATAAGTACTTTTCAGATTATTAAGGAAAAGCCTCAATGGTCATAAAGACTCTGAATGTGGTAATTTATTGTATTTTGGGTCACCTACATTTGTTCTGCTTATGTTAGCAAATGGTATCATTTGAGGAAGGAAAAAGAAATGTGCCATTTATATACTTGGAGGGGCTTGATGGAGATTTAAAAATAAGTTTTAGTAAATGTAATAAAATTCATTGCATTTTCAGATTTCCAGTGAGCATAAATGTCAATATTTGAGCTCTGTGGTAATAAATACAGGAACAGAAAGCTACAAACTTTAAAGAATGTCTGTGTCCTTGTGTCTGTAGTCCTGAAAAGAGTGCATAATTTACTGAAAGAAATCTTAAAAATAGGGGAAATACTCACTTCTTTAGTAAAGAAGGAAAAAGCTTTATCACCTAGTAATCCTGCCTGCAGATTGAATAAAATAGTTTGAAATCATTGTTTTGATTTCCATTGACTGAAGGCTAGAGTAGCTTTATTGGTTAAGCTGTTAAATCTGCTGTGGTTTAAACACTTTTTTCCTGATGCACTCTTGCTTCGATTGACCTTGAAACGCATTAGCTCATCCTTTTTGATTTTTCAGAAGAAAATGTCTTTTACATCAGATCTTTTGAGGCTGTCTTAAAACACTGAATAAATATGCTTTACTTCTATTCTTCTTCAAGGATAATATGAAAGTGTAATTCATGAGTATTTCTTCTGCAATCTACCAGATCATATTTGCCCCTCTTGGAGAGTCACTAAGGAGGCTCTACCTGGAACTAGTGAGCAGAGTCTAATATGTGTGTGGAACTGTGAATACTTCGGTTTAGTTATGGAATACAAATAAACTGCGTCTGGAAAAACACCTGGCACTCTGTTTTCTAAGGTGGTCAATATAGTGTGATGCTAAGATGTTAGAATTCTGAAAAATCATTATCTTGATCAAGAATAATGGATTAAAGAAAATCCTTTTAGAACTGAAAGTAATTGACAGTAAAATTCGAATAACTGAAATGGTATAAAATGCACATTACTCAGGATCTAGAGCGAGTTTACAGTAGTGCATGCAACTAAAAGCAGACCTCTCACGCAATCGTACTGCTTTCAACCTGAGAATAATTCTATTCTTGGACTGAAAATCTTACTAGCTGCTTTTTCAAGCTCAAATGTAGTTACTGCAACATTTTTCTATGAATATCATGCCTTTGCAATATTTTCTTGTTACGTGTCAGTCATAAGGATTTTAAGTGAAAAGAGTAAGCAAAGATTCTTATTATAGAATTTGTGTGTATCTTAGTACTGGCTGTAGCATTTATTTTATGGATTTGGCATTTCTGTATGTGCTTGTTTGTGCTTATTCTTTAAATTAAAAATTCTTGTCCTTAACTGTGAAATCTAAAAAAATCCGACACGTCAGCTGTCATTTTGAAGACCACCACTATGCATAAATAGTTGAAAGTTACCTTCTTTTTTATTTCTTTTAAATAATACACATGCAGTCTTGGATATATGTGAATTTGCATTTTGGACAACAATAAAAATGAGATACAAAGATCAGTAGGAAAATAATGAAAGATTTCATACCTCTCCACCCAAATTATTAGATACTATGATCATTAAAATATTGGTGCTAAGAAATTAGACCATTGAGAAAATAATGACATATTCCTAATTTATTTTTACATATGTTCCACTTTGAAATGGGGGTGGGGAAAACCATGTCCTATCTTAGATACCTATAAACAAAATTTAAATGAAATGCTTAGCAGAAACTACCCTTCCTTTAGCTTTAATCCAGGCTGTTCTCATTCCTTTGAATAGTGAAAAAATTGAATTCATTCATATTGTTCTCCCTACCAAACTTGGAATATAACCTTGCAGCTTAAGGCTAGTTTTGCTCTTCTTTCTTCATTTAGAAATGTTTGGAAAGCCTGAAAATATAGTTTCTCTTTTCAGGGTAATATGCCTTTCCTGTCAGGCAAGGAAGCAGTATTTGAATTTGTTTAGGATTACTTTTAGTGAAACGGAGAGGTGGCTCCCTGTATACTTTTTGGAGGTGCACTGTGGTAGCTCTAAGCAGTTTAATGGCCTGGATGGATGTTTTGCAATGGCTCTGTCTGCTTAAAACTTTTAGGTGTTTTGGAGTAGGCTGGATTAATGGAAGAATTAGAAACACAGAGCAGATCTGGGTGAGATTTGGGCTTTCTTGTGAGCAGCCTTGGCAAAAAAATGAACAGCTCCCAGGACTAGAAAACACGTATTTCATGTTCATTTCTATGCCTTATTGTTATGTATTTGTACCCACATTTTCTTTTTGAAAATAATGAGTATGAGGAATGTGCAAAGTGGGTTTTTTTACCAGACAGTTTAGATTTACCATTTGTGGAAAAAAAAGATTCTATAGCTTTGTGACATGGGAAATTGAATTCTGGGAGAAGGTTTGTTAGTGATGGGAGGATTAGATTAAATAGCTTTTTAGTTATTTGGTTTTTTTTAAACAAGCTTTGTCCATTGTATATAAACATATGGGACTCTCAATTCGTCATGTAGTTAGAACACACAGTAAATACAGAGAATAGCTGCATTCCTAAATTGTGAATTTTTAATGCTTTCTACATAAGAAGTACACTTCATGGCATAATTTTTGGTGCCTGTGTAATACTAGTCCAGACTTTGTCTACTCTTGTAGTCTTTCAAATTCCTGTCCATTTTATAAGTGCTGAATGATTCACATTGAGATGGCTTGTTATCCCACATACATCTGGGCCTGACTGGTATTGCTGGTAGCAAGATAGATCCATTTCCTTTGGGAATAGGATTAGTCATATTTGTTTAAACGAAGTGTGAAGTCAGCACTGGTGAAAAGTGCCGGATTGACAACTCTTGAAGATGAGCTCCTGGATCCCTGTGGAACAGGGAAAAGAATTGCTTTGTTTTACTGATGTACCTCTGCCCTGACCTCGGACAGTTCATTGCTAATAATTGGGCAAGTGTAGTCTCCAATTGGTTTTGAACCTGTCTTCTGCTTTGAGTCTGATGGCAAGCTGCCAGCTGAATTTGCTTGGAAAGAACTTCCTCCGTGGCAGCTGGACCAAGACAAGACTACAAAAAATATGTTCACTTTATCAATCGATTAGTCCTGAGTAACAACTTGGGGCAGTTCAGCTTGCTGCAGTTCTTCTACTTCCTGCCTTCCCTTCCAGCTCAGTTTTAACTGGATCATATCCCTGAACTGCTTCACCACGGGACTGCATGAGGGTCGGAGTGTAGCTGAAGGGAGGAGGAGGTGAGGTCAAACAGTAAAAGCAAAGAATAGGAACATAAGAATGTGGCTGTCTAGGTTCATATTGGCTTAAGTATTATTACACTGTAACATTGCAAACTGGTGGTCTGAGCTCAGCTTGAACTAATAATTTAGAGTGAAAATTTCTAACACTGAAGTCCTGTTATGGCCAAAGGGACCCAACTCAGTAGTGTCATTCTAAAATTAGTTAAAAAATCATATACCCACCATGCAGATTCCTACAGAAAAAATATTTCTTTATATTGAATCTCATACCGTACTGAATTATGAAAATGACCCTTGAATTGTTTTGCATGTGTGATGTGGTTATGTTGACTGTATTGCACTGTCTGTTGTAGTCCCGTTATGTTTTCAAAAGGTTGGGTCCATCTGTGTCTGCTGTTGGGTTTTTTTTTTCCCTTTTAAAAAATCTCAGCCTGAATGAATTTTGTAAATATTCAGTCTTGACTTCAGCTTGCATTGCGGTGTCATCAATTATGACAGACTGCTGCCTCTTCTCTCCACTCTTCATCTTTTCCCTGTCAAAATGCACCCTTTGGCAGAATATTTTTCAAGGGCTAAATGTGAGTCTAAGGGAGTCACTGTCAAGGTATTTTTCATAATTTCAAAAATATTTTTCTCTTTCTCTTGTTTATAATTACCTCTTGGAAACTTCAGATTGAAATGTTTCTTTACGGATTTTTCAACTCCTGCACACTCTACCGAGAGAGCAGGGCAGATTTGAAGGTTATTGATGTATTTTTTTACCCTTTGGGGTTGGGGGAGAAGGTGGGAAAAAATGGTATCCTATAGATAATATATTCCGCCCTCGCCCCCCCCACCTCAATAAATATTAAAGATTTAATATAAGTACCCAAAACTGGTCTGATATCCCTTTCATGGGAGGGCTTTCCCTCCCTTCCTCCTATACGTTAAAAGGCCAGCTGCTTGTGGATCCCGTAGTAGATGAATAATGAAACCCTAAGGCAACAGCAACTGTTTGCAGTCTGGAAAGAGCCACAGCTGAACACCTAGGGAAGATGCAGACTTTTTTGTCCCTTTTCTCTGCTGTTCTGATAACCAAGGACTGGTATAGATCCAAAGATATCTAAAAAGCCTGTAATGTAGCCAAGCAAATTTTGCTCACCAAAGAACCCTATTTTTTCATTTTACTTTTTGATCTTCTTACTAAGTGTTGAGATGGCTTCATTTGTGCCGTCTCTGAAGCATTAAACATGACACTCGTTCTCCTTCTTTTGCTATAATATGTGTGTTAACTTTGCCTACTGTGCTGCCAGCATGTAATTTTATTGTGAGCTTCATGATTATGGATTTTCTTTTCCCTAAAGTTTCATCTCTAATTTTTGGTTCATGAGACAGTTTTGGCTGTTAATTTTAAAAAAAGTATCTCTAATTAATATGGAAGTAGTGTGTACATGCAAAACCAGGAATAAACAAGGAAAGGTCAAACGAAAGAAAAAAATAATAAATTGAGAGTTTATAATTTCAAAGCAAGCCTAATTTCTTTGCACATTGTGGAGATAATTCAGCTTTGTCCATGAGGGTGACTCCGATAAAATGAAAGATATTTGCTAATAGATTCTACATTTCAGGCACCTCCTTTCCATATAGATCTCTTCTCTGTAGCTGCCTTTAACCTGCAAAAGGTTTAGGGTATTTTTGTGTTTGATTTTTAGTAACATTTCTTTCCTCATACAGTTCGGATTTCATAAGATGAAGGACCCAAAGACTCTCTAGAAAGTGTGTTGTTAGTGTTGATTCTGCCTTAAAGTCACAAGGTATTTTAGTAATAGGTGGGAATATGGTAGATTGCTTCTGTCATGTTACGTTAATATCACTTTAATGATGTTAAATGTTGATCTTGGTTATGGAAAATACATACATATATATTCACTTTTTTTCATTAGATTCTCTTTTCCTCCATGCTCTGGTCTCAAATTCCAACTTTTAAAAAAAATTCAGAATTTCTAATTCCAAATTTAATTGAAATCTGAGAATTTAACATTTGGTGAACATAAAAACCTGTAGTCAAGATATGTTATATTGAGTATAGAAAAACGGTGCTATTTCTAAAGGCTGCTCTGTTAGAAGAGACAGTGTTAATGTGATTTTGCAGGGCTTACAAAGTTGCCCAGGTTTAGCTGAGGTTTCCACATGATCTGTTGCTCTTGTGAGTACTGGAAGCTGAGGTATGGTATGCCCTAAACTCGAGTTGGTTTTGCAGGGATTGCCTGACATTTTAAGGCAATGGTGACCATGCCCTAACAAGGCAAAGAGACTAAAGCTATTACTTTAGGTGATTCACAGACTATTGTTTTGGTTTTGCTTTCTTCATTTAGCATTTCGAATCCATAAAAATTATTTGAGATTTGTGTGTGTGAAAACCCTTTTTTCAGAGGAGTGGCTGATCCAATGGCTAACCCAAACCTTTTCAGCACTGAATGGCAAGTCCACGCTCCTCCTTGTAGAGCTGTTGGTTGTTGTGCATGTGTAGAGGAGGAGTATGGCCTGCTGGTTAAAACAGGGAACTACTAGGATACTGAAAAGTGCAGTTCCTGGCCCTGTCACATAATTTCCATATGACCTTGGGCAATATATGTCAGATAAAACTTACTTCACAGGGGCATATTATAGCTGAACCGATGAGACTGTAGTGCTTTTAAATCCTCTTGAGGAAAGTTACGCAAAAAAGAAATGACTACTATAGTAGAATAGTTGTGAAAATAAAGTAGAAGAACTGGAATGATTAGGAGACAATTTATTGACTTTTCCTTCTGGCTATTTAAAAGTTTTCTAACTTAGCTGGGGTTAGAAAAGTGGATGCACTGTGGGTTTGTTTCTGTCCTTGATGTGCACGTGCAGCTCCCGTTAGTGCCAGCAGGAGCCCCGTGCTTGCATCACGAGAGGAGAATAGACCCCTGTGTGTGTAATGATAAGTTACATAGCATCTTGTGGCTCTGTGTATGATTTCTGATCTATTGTGCCAGAGATACTACAGCATGAGAGAGAGCTGCTGTCATTTTCAATAGGAAGTGAGAACTTTAAGAGCCTGAGAACTGTCCTCTTTTTTGAATAGCACTTTTGCTGCATGAAGTGTAATTTATTTTTATCACAGCAGGCATAAAGCTTCCAGGTTTTCATAAAGAAAAATGATCCATATAGAGCCCATGTCGATTGAACAATCATTTGAGAACCTGTAAATTCAAAACACAGCTCTTTCTCAATGCAGAGTATTGTTCCGTTTTTTGCTGTGGCTTTTAATTTTTTTAGTCTTGGAATTTCGTTAGTACTTTAGATGTACTATAAAAAGTGGTTTAATGTCTGTAATTATATTCCTAGCCGTCAGTTTGCCTGTAGCAGGACATGTTACTTAATTATAGCAACCAAAACTTCTTCAGACAGGACTTTCTGGGCTTGCAGAATCTTTCAGGGTGGTACTTAATTTTTTTTTAATTTATTTTTTATTAAGTAACAAATGCATATAAATCATTAAAATTTGGGAAGAAAGTGGAAAGGAGAGGAGAGGATCGGGGAAAGGAGGGAAGAGAAAGAAATTGTTTGCATCTTGCCCAATACGCAAACACACAAAAAGAAAAGAAAACAAAGGAAGACCAGTTATTAGTCCTACAACTTGTCAGTTTGATTAGTGAACGGTTGCCTCTCTCTCTTCTGAGAAAATACAACATCTTTAAATGATGTCCATTCTTAAATGTAGAAACCCTGCATTGTGTCTGTTAATGCATAATTGGACTGTCTTTTAATACAAGCAGAGGCACTTGTTTCTGAATATAAACCCTGCACCTCAACAGGTCAGGAAGATAGTAAAAACCTGTTGTTTGGCTTTGTCTTGGAGAATAATGGAGTCACTAATCTACTTGATCTCTGGGAGTCAGATAAAGAAGAAAGTGAACGATGCATACATTTCAAAGATGGAAGGCACTTGTAAAAGCAATTTCTTTGGAGGGAAAAAGTAGAGCAAAGGCTGTTGGAAACCTTTTAATTAGTACTAATTACCTCAGCAGAAAACGTTGGAGGCTTGAAAGGATTTGTGTCAGCAAGTGAAAGATCAAAGATTGCGACGCTCGCATTTTAATCTGTTGGCTATAAAAACGAATAAGGGGGTGGTAATGGGGCCCATGAGAATGACAACCCAGGTGGTGGAGGCCTTAATCCCTTCTTTACTGCTAGTGCCTGAGGCCTAGTTCCAATTACATAATAAGATGATTTAATTTTTGCTTTAATTTTAACAAAAATTAAGTTTATTTTAGCCTTCAGTAAGGACAAGACAAGGTTTCCAGACAAAATCCTCTCAATTTATTTCTTTTAATGTTTTAAGTCCAAGCCTTTACTTAGCTTTTTTTTTTTTTTTTCCCTGAGTGGATGAAGCTGCTCTGTAGAAGGCCACGAGGCAGCAAAGGTGCTTTGATGTGGTCCCTGCAAAAGGGGAGGGGCTGGCAGTGGGTCACTGGTGGCCACTGTGGCGGCATTCGGGAATCTGGTAGTGCCTTCTTTCTTTTTTTTGCTTATTTATTGTTTGGTTTGGGTTTTTTTGAGTTTTTTGTTTGTTTGCTTTGTTGTCTTTTTTTTAACAAACTGCCTAAATGCGTCAGTGAAGAATATTTTATGGGCATGCTTGCTGTGGTATTTCACTTAAAACATGCTATATGGGTTCACATGTGTGAGGTAAATTACTTTTTTGGGTTTTTTTTTTTTGGTGGCTTGAGCAGATTATGTGCCCCTCAGAAATCTAATTGTCGTCAAATTCCACTATGGAGAAAAGAGTGAGCGTGAGGCTGATGGCTGCAATGTAGGCATCAAATGGATAGATTTATGTCCAGGAATTTCCAGCACTTCTACACAGCCAGGCCCAGCCCTTGTGTTGAGGGGGAGGTAGATGCCTCTTGGAATGGCATTGGGATTATAATTCAGCTCATGAAGTCAGATGTTATCTATACACAGTGAACTGGTAGGAGTTGAGTATTTTTTTAAAATACTCGGAGTTTTACAAAAGGTTATATTACTTACGCTGTGTAGATTCAAGCTTGGTAGGTTGCAGCCAGTCATGGTTTTGTCTTTACAGGTAATTGGACTAAAAATTTGGAGGCAGTGGCAACACAAATAGTCAGACCTCTACTCTCAATTAAAACTTTAAATTTATTTATTCAGCAATTAAAGCCCGAAATGATCTTTGAACTACATACTTTATTAAGTTTTATACTGATTTTTAAAATATTTTAATTACGTTAAATTCAGCATCGGGTTCTTACAGTGTATGATTTTAGGCCGACATGATAGAAAACAGTGTTCATTTTAAAATAGATTGTTTTGAAGGAAGTCTTCTGGTCCCTCAGTAGGTCGTGTATGTATTGGCATGACAGGAAAGTGTGAAGCAACCTTTTCAAAGGTAGAACTTGATGATCTTGGAGGTCTTTTCCAACATCAGTGTGTGCACGATTCCATGAAAACCCAGGTGTCAGAGTTCAGTGTTGTCTTCCCTTTGCTTGCCTTTTCCTAATCTGTGGAATGTCTGTTTCCTTGAAGCATGCTTTGGAGGAGCTTGTATTGAATCTCATCCTAGGGCATGGAAAAACACCTGGACTGAGACCTGTGCCTCTTTCTGGAGCAGTGTAGGGGAGTAACACTAGCCTGTGTTTTTGGGAGGTGGCTCTTTCCTGTCAGATTGCTCCATCTCCGTCATGGCAGGTGACTGTCCTTGTGAAGCTGCTCAGAAGGACCCAAGGTGGTTTTCTGTTTCTCCAGGAGATGTTGGGGCAGTCCCTTTACTTTAACATGACCCTGGGACTTCTTGTACTGCTTTCTGGTGTGAAGAAGCTTTAAACATATATGGGCACAGTGACCGACTAGGAGCGTATTGAGACCATCTGTGTTTTGGTAATTATTCATCACCATCATTTTCATCCCTAGACTATCAAATCCACAGCTGTTGGATTTTCGAAGGTGGGATTTATGCTGGACTCTGATTTCCCAGTCATGTTGTAGACAATCTTACTAATTTTAGGAATTGGAGAGTGGGGAATCAACACAAAAGAAGCCTGTCATAGATTCTATAGTCCATCTTCTTGGACTGTAAGATTGCTAGCTGCTATCTTTTCCTGCCAGTGTTTTATATGGTTCAATTTGAAATATACTTGAAGGGGAGAAATGGAGGACGCTGATGAGAGGGCCCTGCACAGCATTTTTGTTATGTGTATTTCCCTCCTTTTCTTGGTTTTATATCATGTATGAATTAAAAGAAATGTATTTGTTGTCTACCCTGTACATTTCTGGGAAATATTATTTACTTATATTTCAGTGTGATAATTCTTCATAATTTTAGAGTTGAATTCTTGTTTTGAGCAAATGCTTTGCTTTTATAAATACTCTATGCTTCTATTGCTGAGACAGTGTGTTAGTATCACTCATTGTTTTCTATAGTATGAGTAAGGAGAGAAATAATCAAAATGAACATTGCAGTAAACTAATAACTTTCTTTGTTTTGACCATGCCTTTATTGGTTACTTACGCAAGCACTTACTTATGCAATCAATTTTAAAGCATGTTGCAAGAGTTTAAGTGAAATGCAAAACCCCTCAATTTGACTACAGATTGAGTGAACAGATTATATGAAAGTATTTTGAAAATCAGAAAGATGTAAGAACATGCTTATCTCTGAATTTGAACTTACATATCTAAATTTTTGCAGGATTGCCATAAGGCCCAGTAACGCGAAAAAGTTGTTCAAGCAATTAGTACTGAGCAGTTATCATGCAAAAGTGCTTGACTGAGTGTAGTGTGTGGTAACAATTCCCAAAAGTCATGGGGTGTTTCCTTGCTTTCTGCTCTTTGCGAGAGTGATTTATGAGTTTACAAGTTCCTTCCCAAACTCTATAATTACCCTGACAGTTTCCCAGGTGGACTATATCCAAGTTGGTATAAAGCAGTACTCATTGCATCTGGACCTTCTAATTCATCTTGAGTTAGGTATAGGACTTCTTGTTCTTTTTGTCTTTACTTAGATTTTTTTTTTACCTCTTGAGAAACACTGTACCATGGTAATTGGTACTACATTCCCCTCAAACACCACATATGCCTGAAAGTAAAACAAACCTCTATTTGGTAAGACTTAACTGAAAGCTTTTCATTTTATGAATGGAAGCAAGGACAAATACAAAACTTGGTCTTTGCATATACTTAGCAGGTCATCTTCCCTCTTGTTGCATCCATCTTCCCTAGGATTCCTGGCTTGAATTCCAGCAGGGTACCCTTTCAGGTCCAGGTGTCGTAGCAATCGATCTTCTCAGTCCCACTGTCACTTCTGATTTAGTGCTGCCAGAAGCCAGAAACTTTGGTGATCACGTTTGGAAACTGTTGGTGATCCTCTGTTTTCTGTCAACTGAGTGGCTCCTCCTTTCCCTGAACACAACTATTTCTTCCTTCTCCCTGGCAGTGTCAAACCGGCCACTTACATCCCACTGCAGCTGGACTTGTCCCTCTCAATGGCATTCATACCTTCTTGCTAAGTGTTATACAAGACACAAGCACACACTTCATAGATGATCTGTGGTATGGTGCTGGCTTTCTAGAAACAGATGAAACAGGATATAATGTCAACACTGATGACAGACCCAGTAACACAGTTATTCTGTTTAAACAAGCCCATAAAAAAAGTGTTTCCCCTCTAACAGCTTTTCTGGTGTTGCAAACTTCCACTTGCGTAATGTACAATTCACTGGAGATTGTGCAGGCATAAGCAAAAGAAAAAGCTGTCTCTTGCTTGTGTATACTTGCACTTTAGAGTAAAGCACATCCATGTGGAAGATGTGCTGTCTAGCACAAGGTAGTGTCCTTGAAAGGATACTAGTTCTTCTTAATTGGCTCAGTCATGCATAGACCTTGTATGCTTTTACCCTAAGTTTCATCAGTCCAATAATGTTTACTGGCTTTTGGGACTTAAATGTCTGTTATAGTAAGGAAATCTGTTACAAATAGGGGTTTGAGTGCAGAAGACACATTGAAGAGTAAAGGTGAAAATTTGCCTTGCACTTAGACAATGTTAAAAGATTTTCAAACTATACACCGAAAGTTAAATTTTGTAAGTTGTTACTAAAGTACCTAAAGTTACCTTTTTAAAGCACTAAGGGTTTGAGTATTAAGCGTACTGATGAGCAAAATGTTTAGGAAGAGGATGTTAAATGTTGTACAGTGATTAAAAGAAATATTGAAGAATAACCTAGATCCCTGCTCCAGAAACATAAGGGTGTAAATTATTCTTGAACAAATTTTTAAATATATAACAATGGAGAAGCATGTGTGAACAATTTTGTTGGTGTAATTGAGAAAACTCTCATTTCAATCATCGGAAGATATGTGATTTTTGGAAGCTTACCAACAGTGGTTTACTTACTCATATTTGTCTGAGAAAGGGTGCAGTTTAAACAGATCTAACTAAAAAGAAACTCCCCAAAACATGAATGCAGTTAATCTCATTTCACTACTCTATTAAATCTATTTAAATATGCATTCAAATATTTCAGAGACATCAAACTGAGTGTTTAGAAAGACGTGAATGCAGTGGCCAATAAGTTTTAATTGTCTTTAATCTCTTGCTACTAAGGCAATAAAAATAAAAACTTTTAGGAGGAATATTCTATATAATACATTATTTGGTAGGAATATTCTTAGTCAGCAAAACCATGTAAGCAGTACATTTTCTGCTTTTCCATAATTTGAGTATGTAAGTTGTATGCTTCTGATAATCTTCGTGTTTTCGTAACTGCATTTAACAGCATTGAGAAATCTTTCTTAATAGTACTGAAAGTGGAAATATCTTTCATTCTCCTTTTTCCCTGTTCTCAACAAATTTCATGAAAAAATTAAAAATCTGAAATGAATCTACTCTACCTTATTTTGCTGTACTGTTCTGAAGTATCCTGATGAGCCTGGATAAGCTGATGTGGCCTTTGGGGAGAGACACATCAAATATAGGCAGACAGCTCCTGTGTCTGGTAACAAAGACTGAGGAGGTCAAAACTATCCCAACAGGCCTGAGCAGGTCAGTCAGAGGCAAATGTTGGAAATAAGATTTGGTGGGGAGGGGAGTAAGGGGCCTGGGTCAAGTCCTGTTCAAAAAGTCAGCTTTGTCAAAAGCTTCAGTCACATTCTTACCTACAGGCAACCTCTGCTGATCCCAACTCATTAATCGAACTGGAGAGCCGTCTTGACCCTGGCTCCTTCCCTTTGAAGTGTGGTGTCCTCTGCAGCATGAGGAAATAATTTGCTGCCTGATTCAATGAGCCATCAGTAGAGCCAGCAGACCTAATGACATGTGAGAATATTAACCTCCTACCACGAAGAGCTGTGAATCTTGAGAGGCAGTCTATAATTCACCCAGCACTCCTGAGCCTTCCCTTTCTGTCTTATTCTTGCACTCACTTTCTCACTCACAGGGAGAGAGAGGAGAGACCCTCTTGTCGTAAAACTTTATTTCCTTCAGTAGTGTGAGCCTTACTGAGCTGCTTGATAATGAGTTACTTTCCTTTTGCAGTTGGATAAAATTTATACTGAAATACCAGATGTCTGTCTTGCATATAATAATTTCTGTTTAAATTATGACACGGGCTACATAACTGACATCAAGGGGGTGGTAATTGCAATACTTTCCCAAGCAGACTATTTTGTTTCCTTGTTTATTTTTCATCGTCAGAGGAAAAAAGCAAAAGCAAGAGAACAAACATGCATAACAATACTGTTATTCTGTACAATATGTATTTTCGCTTTCCTCAATCAAGAAAATCTTTCTGCAATCCTCTTCTTTTTTCTTTTTCATTCATTTTTTTTCTTAGCTAAAGAGTACAACAGTTCTGCCTGGCCTAGTACTGTGTGTTATATGCACAGATAAGGGTGTGTTCTCACCCTTTGATTCTTAAGAAAGAAATAGATTGTTAGTATAATCCCACTGCTTTAAAAGTCAGAGCTGGTTTTTCTCTTGTTGACTCCTTTAGCATTTCCATAGATTCAGGACTTAGTGCCTAGTAAACTTCAGAAAAAAGAGACATTGTTATTCATGTAGCTAAATAATGAGAAAGGAAAAGCAAAAATGGCCCTGTGTGTATTTACTACTCAGCACGAAAGTGGTGGTGATTACCAGACTGTTATATACCCATATACAGTAAAATACTCGGAGAGTTTTGTTTTGTTTTGTTTTTAATGTCTGTTCATAGTGCTGATGGGTGCTGAATAAGGTCAGAATTTAGAGATTATGGGTACAGATGGGGAACAGTATCCAACACAGCAAATCCCAGACCAAAATGGCTATTGCTGGCAACAGTCTTGTATGTGCTAGAAAGGTTTTGGTAACTGTTTTTGCTGTAACTGTACTGTCAAATTTCTCATCTTTGGTGGAAATGTAGTTTGCAAAAGCAAATGAAGTTATAGCAGGTGTGAACACTTATGATAGTAAAAGGTGTTTCTCCACTGGCAGTGAGAGTTGGTGATGTAGCTGTGTGGCCAAAACCTTTCTGCTGGCAATTGAGCCTGAATTCTGTCTTGTTATCATTATAGAGTTATTTTGTTTCTGAGGAGTTGTTGGTAAAAACTGTTGGTATACAGTGTGGTTTTGGGTACAGACTAAGATACCATGCAGAAGGGATAAAAGAAGGTATGGAGACAAAGCAGGGTAGGTAGCAGAAGGAAACAATAAATAAATGGCAGTCATATGCTGATTAACAAGCACTACAGTGTCTGTGGTATGCACCTATGTAGATCTCTGTCTTTAAGTTGTTCTAAAGACATTTTTTAACATCGAGGGATTCAGTCTTATGTCCATTAACAATTCTCTGCTATCATGCTTGAGCAGTCTATTAGTCGTTCTCACCTCTTATAGCTGGTCACAAAGGCCAGTCCCCTTGCCTCTCTTCTGCTTCATCTTTTTTATTAAGTTTATTAAAACTAGTCAGATTATACATTCTTATGGCACAGGCTGTGCTTGGTCCATTCATTATGGTTTCTTATCTTGGCAGGCAATCTGAATTGAACGGCAGCTAGTCCATTATGCACATATGAAGCCCATCACTCCTCCAGCAATGGCCAATTCATCAAACATTTATCTTTTGCCCTCTGAGCAGTGCGTCAATTTGCTTGTCAATCCTCAGCCTTGGTTGTTGTGGAAGATGGGAGAAAAATTACTTTTCTTTTCCCCCTTCCCACTGAACTCTGGTAGTCGAAATGGGCTTTACTCTACTCACTCTACTCCCCTGCTCTCTGTGGAAAAAGGGGAGGGGTCAAGTTACTATCTGAATTGCAGAGTGACAGACTGATCCAAGATACAGTAAAGCTTTCATTATGGCACTGCCTTTGCACTTGAATTTGCTCATATTTCCATTATAATACTGGTTTTTAGGGGGTTTGTAAATAGGTTCTTCACTTGGCACATGGAGCTGAGAGGAGCTTTTAAGAATAAACACATTACAGTGTTTTAGGGTTTTAGCTCTTTGTGGGGGTTTTTTTGTTTGTTTGCTTTTTTTTTTAAACAGATAGGGTTATATTTTGTAAACCATAGCATGTTCTTTTGCTATTTCTAATCACTAATACTTCATTGAATTCTTTCAAGCTCAGGAAATGGCAGTGTTTCCTTTTTTTTTTTTTTTAAATGCCATTTATTTTATTAGGATTGAGTTCTGTGTTAAGATTGGGGAAAAAAACAAAGCAAGAGTCTTGTATGCAAGTTTTTCTCTTAACTCCTTGCTATTCTTCATCAAACACTTTCAGTGATTTTTAGCAGAAGGATGTTTAAGTTTGTACTTAGGAATTTTAGGGAAGTGATGCATAATTGAACTATTAGTGGTGTTTTTTCCAGAATGCCCTTTGATAAGCTGTGAATATATACAGTCACTTTCTCTCTGCTTGGTCATTTTTTGCACTGTTTTGCAAACTGTATTTTCTTATGTGATACTTGTTTGATAACTAGATGACTAAGAACTCATTTTCTGATCCATTTTGTAATATTTTGAAATATTTTATATGGCTTATGTGAAAACTGCCTTGCCACAGGCTATAGTACAATGAATGTGCTTTTATTTAAATTTAAACAAAATTGTAACGGTAATATAATATAAAATTTTGGCATGTTTAATCCTAAAGATGTAATATAAAAACTTTAGCAAAAAGCAGCCTAACATGAGGGATAAAGTTTGAGCTGTTTTAATGGGATATCCTCTTGAATAGAGGTGCATTAAATACACATAGTGAAATCTGAGACTTTAAGAGGCTCATTAGAAAAGAAATTGAACCCCACCACAGCCAGTCTGGTTGCTAATTTATCTCTTTTGCTTGGTTGGTTTGGTTGTTTGTTTTATCAAGGATTTTGTGTATTTTGGTGGTTGTTGCTGGTTGTGGTTTGTTTTTTTTTTTATTTTGGTAGAGTCTTGGTAGACAGAATGGTGGCTGAACGACTGAATGGTTGACTGTAATATGTTTTTGTGAGCTACTGAAAGCTGTAATTGGGATTTGTAGTTTATTTCACCAGGTAAACAATCCACTCCTATGGAACACAGCTCTTACAGTTTTTTACCTTAATGTTGCAGTTTCTTTTAATTTCCTTGCAAGATTTCTGACAATTAGGCTCTGTTCATCCTTCCCAAACAATATGTGCTTCACTGAGCCTCACCTGAAGGTCTGACTCACCTTCACTTCTGGGAGCGCGCATCTTTTCTTGCTGCCTGTAAGGAGTTATAAGTAAATGGGCTTCTATAGATGGATGAGATGAATCTGCATTATTGCTTTTCAGACAATGCCATCATTTGAGGAACTGCTGCTTAATAGAAAAATCCCTCTCTCAAGAAATACCTGCATTTCTGATATATAATTGGTAGGAATGTTTCTGAAATGTTGTGAACTTAAGATCTAGAATTCAGGAGGCCTCATCTCTTTTTGCTTGTCTGTTAATTGACTCTATTTTTGTTTGTGTTTTCTTTGAGGTTTTGGGGTAGGTGGTGGCTTCTAAGGGTTTAGAAGTTTGGGCTTCTTTTTTTGAGCAATGGAATTTGCTCTTTAAGACTTAGAACAAGACTATAAAAGAAGAGATGAAGATTCTGAGTTTTCATGAATCCCCACCATTTTGATGTGCTTACATAGCTCTGGTTTAAGATTGTTGTAAAAGATGTTTTCATCCTAGTCCTTATTGGTAATACAGTGTCTCACATAGTCATGTATGCTTGTGTGTAAGAAAAGGGGAAAATCAAGGGAATGATATTTATTTTCTTGTATATCTGAAAGTCAAGTATGACCTTTATTTGAAAAGATTCAGAAATTTATTGTAGGTCCAATTCATAACTGAAGTTTAATCTTTTCTTAAGGAGATCTCTTTTTTACAGGTATTTAATGATGCTGCTTGTTCGTTTCTTTTAATTTCTCTTTTGCTGATCATATTCACAGCTGTGCCTCAAGTTTTATCCTAATAGTTGCTTCCAGATATTTTCCATCTACCAACAGAAAGATGGAAGAGATACAAAATGCTATCTCTAAATAGCCTGCAAAATACTAACATTTCCTCTGATATTACACAAAACAAAGCATTTCTTGCTTTACAAATTGCGGATCTTGGAGGTTCTTTACTTTCACTGGGATGCTATTATCATGGAGGAAACTGTGTAAAATCACTAAGTAGAATAGCAAAAAAAAAATAATCTTTTGTTCTTGAGTACTGTAGAGGCCATTTTTTGATGCTTTACTTGTATTTTGTCCGCCTGATTTATTTTTTATATATATATATCTCTCCCCCTTTTTTTTATTGTGCTATGTTTTGCTTTGGCGAGGTTAAGTCAAAGGACTAGAAGTCAGGAGTTCTGGGTGTTATTTCTTGCCTCGGAAAATTGCTGGAGGTCACCTTCCGTTAGTCACTTAACCTTTCTCTGCTTTACTACAAAATGGAATTTTAAGCTCAGCAGGTTTTTGAAAAGTAATTCATTAATGTTTTGCAAAAAAATGCTTTGTACTACTTGGCTGGCAGGTGCTGGAGAAACAGAATTTGCATTTCTATTTAAATACTGAAATTATCTAGTACTAAGGTTCTCATGTTGATTCTGCTCTCCTGTAATCTATTAAAACATTAAAGGCAAGGAAAAGGTATTTTAAAAAGCTCTTGTTTTGTAACAGCTCCATCTTTAACTTCTGCTAATGGCTATCTCTTGTCAACAAAGTGCAAATCAATTTCAGGGCTAAACTCAAACTCTCTCATTTACATATTGTTAACTGCTCTCTCTTTTCCTGTTAAACAGGAGGAAAAAGTCAATTAGATATGAGGCAGCTGTCTTATTAATGAAGGGGTGGGATAAAATGTGAGGAACTCTTCTTTTTTAGCATATGCTTCTGAGCAGCTTGTTTTCTGAACGAGGACAACTGCAGAGTACCAGGTTTTGTCTATTGCTTGCAAGGCTTCTGCTTTTTTTCATTTATAAAATCTCATGTTTTCATTGTCAAATATTACCAAAATGAAGAGTTGCTCTTTACTTTCATTGTAACCAAATCCCTGTCAGGCCAGAGGGATCACACGAAATAGTGTAGTTGACAATTACCATGCATACACATATATTAAAAGAAAAAAAAAATAAAATCTCTGTCATGACATTCCTTTATGATTAAAACTTTGTTATAAACCATGAATGAATTATGGAAAGGAAAGCTGGAAGAAATCATACTGATTAGCCAAAGGACTTGGATAAAATGACATTTCTGAGACCTTTATATTCTAAAGGATTATTTACTGTCTACTTACAGAACATCTTAAGTAGTTTTGCAGAAGGAGTCAGTTTCCTGTTTAGCGCAGTGTTTTTGTAAGCTAATGAGGGCAAAGCGTGAGCCATAGGCAATGATGCTGTGATATTAGCTGTGACAGGGAGCTTGATCATAATTATCTTAACGAGGATAGGGTTAATTACAGTGGAAACTTAAAGTTTTTTCTGTTTGAATGAGGCGGCGCTGAATACGTTGTGATGTTTTGTCGGTTTGATGTGACTTTGAAAATTGCGATGGAAATCTCTTGGCAACACTTGCTGTCCTCTGGGAGCGGAGTGTGAGCCCTGCAATGAGGTAACTGAGACGGTACCTGTGGGTGAGATAATGGGCAGCTTTCATGACATTAGAGCAGGGACAAGCAACCTGCAATCCACCTTAGTGATGTTTATTAGCCTACTGAAAGTAAGGGAGACAACTACTTGCCACAAGCCCTTCAGTGCTGGTTGCATTGTTGTGGTGAGATTGTGTGTTTGTTTTAGTATACTAATATGGGAAGCCATTTTTTTATGCTGGTGAACCATGAGAAAACAGCGCAGATTTAATTTTAGACTGGTTCTCTTTCTTAGGGGATTTCCCTCTTTCTATATTCATCTCTTAGGTTGCTTGTGCCATTCTTCCTATGCTGTGTATATATAAGCATTCCTCTCCTCTTTTGTAATGGGCTCATAAGGAAATACTTGGAGTACATTAATATTACTTACTTAACCTCATTAAAAATAAAAATGACAGTATTTTGTACTGATTTCTGTCTCAGAGTCTCAAAAATGCTTTCTACATACCAATTTACAATTGCAATCCTTTCTTATCCGCCATCTGCAGATGGGAAATTGAGGCTCATAGAAGTTATGGGACTTGCTGAAGTTTGTACCATAAAACCAATTGTGTGGATTGTACTTAAAACTTTTACACTTTGGAGTACAACTGCTGGGCAATATTTCCTAATATATTATGATGGTAGAGACTGTTGCATAGAATTTTGCAGTTAGTACCACTGAATGATTGCAAACACATTTTTTCCTTTTTTATTTCTTTGCCATGTCTTACCATTTTTGTTGTGGTGCTGTTTTTCTCTTCTGTTTAAGATGAAAAAGAAAATTTCCATGAATACCAAAATAACATATGGCTGTAGATTTATATTAATGGCTACACCCTCTCTCTGTACTGTGGTAACCCCTCCCATCTCCCTGGACTCTGAATTTAGGTGATTAAATCACCAAGTGCACACTGCTCTGATGACATGAAAACAGCAATTATAAGCAACCCCCTGTGTAACATGGCTCCTTTTTAACTGAGCAGCTAATAACATTACATGGCAAAAATTATCAAAACCAGACAGGTGTAAGGAGATTTGAGCACAATTTTCTCTGCCTATCTATGAAACTAGTACCCTTGTGTTCAGCCCAGGGTTGTGAAAGAAAGGCTGTTTCAATAGGCAACTCCCTCTAGTGTTTCAAGGCCTTTTGTCCCACTTCATGGCTTGTCATTTTGTTTTATGCCTCCCCTGCAGCAGTTTTGGATGTGCGCTTTCTTCTCCTTGCCAGTTGCCAACCATTTGCTGATTCTCATGATAAGAGTATTATATTTGCATAACATAACTCAGGAACAATGTGTATTTTGATGCTGACACTGACCAGAGCCCAAGCAGTGTTTTTTCACAAAGGATCTATTAACATCCCATAAGGCTCTGTGGTGCTGACAAGGAGGTGGCCTTCTCTGAACTCTGTTGGCAAGTCAAAGTCATACATTGAAATGTGAGGTTTGGAAATAATCCACTATTTATATAATAAAGAGTATTTAAGGGGAATTTGCTAAACTAGGTTTGTCTAACTGAAATGAAAACTCATAACAGCTTGATAAACTCACTGCTACTTCCTCTGGGTTTTTTGCCTTTTAAAGGTACTTGGGGGAAAGCACTGTCTAAGATGTTTGCTGCTTTCTCCTCGAATCTTGACTTTGGCCAAACCAGGTCTCTTGTGACCTTTTGCTGAAATAGCTCAATGCAGCATGCTAGCACAGCTCTTAATGGTGAACAGTTTAAGTAGGCTGAATTGAGATTTTTTTCCCAAAACTGCTGGTTAGAGGGAAGTGCAAAACGTCTGATTTTTACTGTGCTGATTGTTTTAGTGGAATGTTTATAATAGAGGCCTTTATATTTTCAGCTTCAGAAATTGTATTATCAATGCACTGTAACGATATAGATATGCCATAGAGGATAGACATGGCAAATTTTCTTGAGGTCTGGCTGCCCAGCATCAAAATGGCATGAGTAATAGTTGTACCTGCCTTTCAAGTCAAGAGACTTTGGAGTCCTTGGACTGAAACACACTGTTGCAGTGTTGGACAAATATTGCTTGAATATTCATAGTTCAGTGTGCAGTTCCCAGTGTAAAGGTCACACACTTGATTTCTTTTGGTTGCTTGAGCCGTCTAAGTGTGATCTGTAAGTGGTCTGTAAGTTCTAGCTACAAAAGCAGTATCTTATTTTGTTGCACAGATGAATGTTAAATTGTCTTTTCTAATAATGCTTGTGTTTTCCTCCAGTAATCGGATCTGTGGAGCATTTTAACAGGGACGTTGGCTGTACTTTGATCTTTGCCAAAAAACAGGGAGAGGGTGAGGAAATCCCCTCAGTATAAATGCCATTGGAAACTGAATAAATAGTATAAACTGTGTCTCTCTTATTCATCACATTTTACAAAACAGCCAGGAGATACAGTGATGATCTTCCCACTGGTAGGCATAGTAGATCAGCTGTCAAGTCATGCAATCTCAGCATATCTTTAGGTGTCTGGTAGGTGAATGAGCTGTGAATGCGTGTCTGTGTGTATGCTTTGTATATCGTGTGTCTTAGTTGATTAATGTGTGGGGTTTTTTTACTGTTGGAATGTGCAAGCATTAAGAATCAAGCTTGGAATAGATGCCTTAACAAGGTACTGAAATGTTCTTTTTTAGGTATTTTTTTTTTCTTGTACTTTGCTATGAGAGGAATGAATACTTCCAGAACCTTGTTTATTTACAAGTCATCATCTTCCCTATCCCGTTGCCAAATGCTCCTTTTTAAAGCTGCTCTCTGCAGTGTGACCTGTGGCTTGACAGTGGGACAGTAAGTTCCGAGAAGAAAGCAAATGCCTTTTCTGTCTGGAGTAATTTTGCATTTTATTTTGTAGAGAATATTTTATTTTGTTTGCAGGAGCTCAAGAAGTTAATTAAGAGGTTAATAAAAACGGGGGAAAAATCCCTTCTACATTACCTATTATTGCATGTAAGGTAACTACTAAGAAATGATACTTGAAGTTGTATTTATTATTGTTAGCAGGGTATGATATTTCTTGGCAGAAATGATGGATGACAACTTAAATTTGTGTCCAGGGAATGAAGGTGAACTGTGACAGAGTTATTTATCTTGGGAATGGAGGTTAGGGTCAGGCGAGGCTGGGTGCCTGAAGGCACAAGACATTGACAAATTCATCCTGCAGGCCCCATATCTGAAGCCTTTTGTTTTGGATCCTGGCTACTCACTAAGTGACCCGCATCCTTCATCCTGCCAGCATGTGAAGGATGTGTTGCAGTGCCAGCACTCCCCTTGCCACTAATGCTTGTCATTCACTCTTCTGACAGGCCCAAACCAAAACTATTCCCACTCCTGAAAGGGAAGGTTAAAATATTTATTTCAGCTCATAATGGCCTCCCTGATTTAGTGGAGTATCATTTTTCCTGTTGCCTTTGTCGTTTGCAGGTCACTAGAAGGACTGAAAACATTCAGTTACTTGGAAGAACTGATCTTGGACAACAATCTACTCGGAAATGACCTTCTGTTACCCAGGTTACCCCACCTCCATACCTTAACGCTCAACAAGAACCAAATATCCTTTCAAAGAAATACCTGCAAAATGTCAAATGAGTTTTATGTGTCAGCCAAATTAAAGCATGTGAAATATAGTTCATGTGCAGACAAAGCATTCTCTCGTTTTGGCACCTGGAATACTTCATAGTAATTTATTACAGGTCATTCATAAATGAAATGCACCATTATATCTTCCTGTTGCTCCATTTTAGTGAGAGATCTAAGTTATGGCTCTGAAGAAATCTTTCTAATAGATAAAATAGAGAAAGAAAATAATGTCAGTGCTACCCGTGTGCAGCAGTTGCTGTGTTTGCTTGGGGTTCTGTTGCAGGCTGACCTCTAGTGGAATAGAGCGTGCAGTGAAACGCTATTAGGTTTTTATACTTTCAATAGCTCTTAAAGCGTTAAAGTAAAGTAAGATAAAATTAATTAAACCCACATAATAATTTTAATGATTTTCTCTATTTTCATGAAACTGGTAATATGCACAATTGGGTGGCTGCTGTGCAACTGCAGCTGTAAAAGCACGTCACTCTCGTCTTGGTAGTCCAGTTCTGTATAAATTCACATAAAATACTTTCCAAATCAAGGTCTTAATACAGTAAAGTCTTTTGATGTATGACTAAGTCCAGTTGTAACCAATCAGTCACTTCTCCATATGCCTGAAGTTAGTGCCTGTTTCTGTTTATTAAGAATAAATATTGCAACATTTGTCTAAATACTCTGCTGAATCAGAGCCCCAAGTCTGTAGGCTTATAGATAATCATCTGTAAAAACTAATTATGTGCAAAGTCTCTGGCCGTAGACTTGATTATTACATAATTTTCCCATGCTTTGACCCATCTGGAGATTTGAAGACGTGTAATATATGATTTTACAAAAGTGAAGGGCAATCAAACTGTGGCCAAAAGGCCACCTGAGGCCTGCAGAGTCTTAGAGCACAGCCCGCTAAAGCCCTCGCCTTGTAATTGCAGTGTGAGGACAAGACTGCTCAACTGCAGGCTTTTATTTCAGACAATGTAAACAGAGAGCAATTTACCTCCTACTAAAGCAAAATCCTCCTACTGAGGGGAATAAAAATAACTGCAGATTCTACGATTTCTGCACTTATTTTTGACTCTATAAATAAATAAAAATCAGCAGAGTAACTTTTTTTCTTGGAGCCGTGGAAATTTGCCAAGAGTGTCTCTTGAACAGTAACAATCATTACTGTACTAGGTATTTGGCTAGATTTATGGTTAATGCAGAGTATTGTGGGTTGGATTTGAGTAACTGGTTTTATCCTTTTGTTGTTTGCTGCCATGCTAAAATCTGAACTCATGAAGAATGTACAACAACATTTTTGGTGATGCCACTTACAAACCATGAAATGTAAGTTTGGCCATAAGACCAAAAAGCACGTAAGTATATTTGTTCTTTGGGTGAGTGTCAAGGAGGAGTTTTGCACTTACCAAAAGAAGGGCAGAGGTATTGAATATTAACTCAGTGAACAAAATCAGAGGGAAAAAAAAATTATCCTGTCAGTAGTAATCTTTAAAGAGTTTCTGCTGGTCTCACAGACAGACTAAAATAGTATTGTCAAGTGAGTAAGCTCTCAAAGTCAATGATAACATGATAAGAAGGATTTGATCTATCCCAGAATTTTTTAAATTCAATCTAAAAACTATGAATGTAGAGCTTTGAGAGTACTGAGCTACCCAGGTTATAGAAATAATGTATGCATTTTGTAGTGTGCTACAAATAATTTAATAGAGGAGTTTCAGAAATACTTGTAAAACACCTATTGTGTACAAACTGCCCAGAGAAGAAAAATTAACTGCTGTCCATCATTAACATCCTGAGCCCTAGGGAGCAGTGATCTCTTGTAGGGAGGATACATCAGTCTACGGAAGCATGGAGACCTTCCAGGTCCCTCTCCTCAATGTTAATGCCGTATTTGAAAAAGGTCTTACTTGAACTTGAGTTACTGCTTTCAATGAATTATTTCTCTATAGAATTCTTTGAGAAATGTTAAGAAAAAAATGTACATTTAATAGAATAATGAAATACATTAAAGGAAAGATTATTCAGTATATGACAGTAGCACTACATAAAGGACACAAGTGAGCAAAGAATACTGATCTGAAATAAAACTTCAGTAGGTGGAATATCGCCATGTATACATAAATATATACAGAGAGAGAGTGAGAGAGAGATGAAAATAAACAAAAAAACCAAACTGACCCCTTTGAAATCTGGAATAACATGTAAACTTTAAAGCACATATGAGAGCTTTCCTGAGTATCTCTTACTAGAACTGTACTCTTCTCTCCTTTTATTCTGGCTTCATTTTGATCCATATCCTGTTTCGATAGTTCTGATAAGAGCTTTCTACTCTTTTTACGTGGTTCACTTATTGTGTGGCATTGTATGTGTAAATAACATTTAGGCCCTCCTAACATAATGTCTGGATACTGTACAAATGTGAAAGCTTATCTCTAAATCAGGCAAAGTCTTAGAAGAATCACCTGGTATTTTTTTCTTCTGGTTGCATATTTCAGTCACAGTCAGGCCACTACCAATTTTCCTGCTAGAAGTGGAAGAAGCAAATTAAAATATTGCCATCAAAACAACGGGTTCTCGCTCAACTTTTCTGTAATATATAAGCTGTTTAAAATCTTTCGAAATGCAGTCTATATAACTGAAACACCTAAAGGATAGTCATCAACACCGTGCAGTGTTGGATTATGTAGCTAACAGCCTTTTTTTCCATGTATATAATATGGTTATTTTTTTAAAAGTCTGATTTACCTTGGGAAACATATAATCTTAGTTTCTTTCTCACACACAGTGGACAGCAGAAAGCAGCCCAGATCAGGATGGATGGCTGGTAGACGGGAAGTTGCTTTTGGAGGAGGACTTATGACTGCAGTCACCTATGCTTGTAATGGGAAGCCTCATTTCTCCTTTTAAGTGTGTTCACTAGATACTAAGAATCACTCAGGAAACTTCTAAATAGATTTATTTCTATGTGGGTGTTATAGTGAGCTTTCGTGGCTTTTCACTGTGCTGATCTTGACCAGTATGGAACAATATAGTATAGACATTTCAATTTCCTTTACATTTCAGTCTTTATAGTATTTGTCAAAACTACTGAAATGGACAGTTTCAAAATTTGGCAAACTATCAAAAGATAGTTTGTCAAATATATATTTTATACGTATATATATACACACACACATACCTGTATGCTGAAAATTAGAAGGTGTTGACTGCCTTACTTCAAAACAGACGAGTCTGATAATGAACCAGATCTGTGATCCTTTGTATTCTTTATTTCTTTACTTAGTCCAGTAAGCTGGTCATACATTTAACATACATTCTATAAATTTCTGAAGAACTGGTACTAAAATTTCTTGGGAAGAAGGTGTTGAATGTAGACGTAGAATGCAGAGAGGAGGGCCATGGGGATCGTGAAGGGTCTGGAGGTGAAGCCGTATAAGAAGTGGCTGAGGTCACATGGTTCAGCCTGGAGGAGACTGAGGGGAGACCTCATTGCAGTTACAACTTCCTTGTGAGGGGAAGAGGAGGGGGAGGCACTGATCTCTGCTCTGGGGTGATCAGTGACAGGACCCAAGGGAATGGCCTGAAGCTGAGTCAGGGGAGGTTTAGGTTGGATATCAGGAAATGGTTCTTCCCCCAGAGGGTGGTTGGGCACTGGAACAGCTCCCCAGGGAAGTGGTCACAGCACCAGCCTGACAGAGCTCAAGAAGCGTTTGGACAATGCTCTCAGGTACCTGGTGTGACTCTTGGGGATGTCCTGTGAAGGGCCAGGAGTTCAACTTGGTCATCCTGATGGGTCCCTTCCAACTCGGCATATTCTGTGGTTTTGTGATTGAATCTAGGTCTAGGTTTTGAATGGTTTAGGGAAAAAGCAAAATATTTCATACCACAGAGTGGGAAATCTAGTGCTGGGCAGAATGCCCGTAATGGTATATACATTTCTCATGGCAGGAGGAGTTAGCAGTGTGATTCAGATCTAGGTATTATATGTTCTTAAGTCTGAAAACAGCATGTATTGAATACCCCAACTGAACAATACACCAGTAAGTACTGCTGGTATAATTTGTCTTCGCACAGGTCTCATAATGATCCCTAACAGTTACAGATTTGCTTAACCCCCAAACTATAGATTGTAATTTATTTTGCCTCTATGCCTGTTCCTACGTTGTCCTTAAGTGCCTGAAGACACAAAGTCCCAGTCTGACCAGAATCTCATTATATTAAGTGCTGAGGACTTGATGTTTAGATTGAGTGAATTAAAGACATAAATTGTCTCCTATTATGCATGGTTCCCCATTCCCTCTAAACAGACAACTGAAGTGCTACAGAACTCCTCCTGCACAGGCTTCTGAGTTCTCCACACCACAACTGTGGATTTTGTGAAATCTGTGTGGCTAGTTAGAGAACTGCTGTACCTAATGAGCCAAGAATCTTTATTCTAGAAAAAAAAGTACCTGAAGTAAAAAGTCATGGGAATGCCTAGTAACAAACATCTGTGGAAGAGAGAAGTAGTCCACAGTCCAGGTGATTCCTTATGCTGTCCTACAGCAGTGCTTGCAGCAGTTCAGCTGCAGATATCAGAACTTTTTAAAAAATTGTGAGCTGCTACTTTATTCTTGTTTTTGTGATGCCTTGTTACTTAATAACGTTGAAACATTGGTCTTCAAATCTGCAGGCTTGGAACCATGGGGATTCTAAAATGCCTTTGAAAGCACTGGCAACTCCAGCTACATGGAGAAAACCAATGCTGCTCCAGTAGGCAGAATGGGATTTTTTCTCCATATATTCAGTATGCAGGAAGCTCTCCATGAGATATATGGACTTAGTTAATTACCATCCACTCTGCACCTTTTCTTTCTTGAGCAAAGTGGTTTCAAAGTCAGTGAACAAGGCCTTATCTCAAGGTCCTATCTCCCTACCAGATAGGGTTCAAGCCAGATTGTGGCATACAAATGACTGTGTGTGACATCCTATTGCACACAGAGAAGAAGGAGATGTATACTTGCATATTGCAAGCTATTTCTGTGGTTAGCCAACCTTGAAGACCTAGCACATCCTAATGGAAAAGCGTTCAGGTGGCAAAGATCTTTTCATACTGCATTCAGAGGAGAATTGGTAACTTCTGATTCAAGGCTATTTGCGTGTGGAATAGCTTGTGATTGCTACATCATGTTTGTGATAAATTTAATTGAAGTAAATGTTTCCACTGGGAATAAATATAGGTACCTTGCTCATTTATGACTCTGGTAGAAGTGTTGTTCAGCTGTTTGAATCTTAGGTTGATTGTAGCAACTGTGCGACAGATGGTTAGTTGGCAGAAAACTTTTGAATGACAGTTTTGGGTCTTTCTGTGTGATGGTCTGGAATTCTACATGATATTCCTGGTATTCTCATGTGCATATTTCCAAAATATTTTGAATGTATGCTGATTGCTCTTTACTGTGTCTCTTTGCTTCCAAGAACTTCCAAAAGCTGTAGCCAATGAAGTTCATTAACATGGAAAGTTCTCCTGCAACTCTTTTGGGGATGTGGAATGACTTTTTGAAAGATAATGGTGGAGCAACTTGGAAAGCACTGAGAGAAAGAACAAGAGTGGTTGCTTTTCTGTATTTGAGTGTGTGACTAGTGAAAAGAATTGCTAGCAGACAAAAAGTTTACAGAGAGAATCCCAGATTCTCTTGCATACATCAAACTATACATAAAAGTAATTGTGTGGTGAGATAGGAAATGTATAAGTATTTTTGGACAGAATAAATTAATTTAGAAACTGATAGCATAGATTGTGCTTCTGCATTGGTTTGACCTGCAGTTTCTCCCAAGAACAACCATGAATATGGTTATACCAAGAATGCTGGTAAGGAAGGAAGAAATACTATGGTGTTTGGGGATGGCCAGCATTAGTGCTCAGTACTTAAAGCAGCTGACCCTTGTATTACTCTCTGTAAAGGATTCATGAAGTGTCTCTGCCCTGGAAATATGCAGAAAAGACACAGCTAAAGAGACTCTTGAGAATACAGAAGTGTGGAATAGAGAAACTCATGAGACATCATGCAGCAGTTTCTGTGTGAATCCTCTCAGCCTCTTAGAAGTATAACAGAAAAGTCTTGTACTATGCTGGCTGTCAAAAGACACAGCTTAGCATCAAAATTACTGTCCCTGCTTGTGAGGTTCTCCTAAAACTGCCTGAGTCAAGCGGCACTATCCACTCAGAGTTTAGAACTTTGTCCTTGTGCAGATGTAATATTCCCTGGGAACTAATCTTTGCATGGTTTGTAAGGGGACATAGGCCTGACTAGCTGCTAGAATTTTAGTCCAGGCTACAGGATTTTCTACAAAACAAACAAAAATGTTAAAAGCTTGCACAGACAGTTAATTCTTAGCCAGAGAAAGAAGATACATCATTTGCTTTGGGCTTTTGCTTGTTCTTTCTGCCTTCGAGAGAACTTCAAAAACAGTGGTATTGAGTATGAGAGAGAGAGTGAAAACAGACAAGTCAGAACATGCCTGTTTGTAGGGTATTTTTGGTTCCATGAAACTTGCAAAAAATTATATTGCTCTGCAGCTAAACTGGACCCATCATAGTACTGTAATTTTCCACATAATTCTATTGCTACTGTCTCAGTGTTGCTGGCAGCATTTGTCTTTCTGAACAGAAAATCTGGTGACAAGGTTGTGTATGCTTTGTGCGTATGCCTGCTTGTGAACAGTCTAAATATGCACATGTGATATGCACATTGTAACAGTCTGAAGGGGCTTTAAAAAGTTCATTTTTGAGAGATACCCAGTTCTTTTAAATGTTTCCCTAATTTAAAACTAGAAATAGTGCAAGAAATAAGTATAGTCCTTTGATGAGGATCAAATTTTAAAGTATGACCAGTATGTTTCTGTTAATTGTTCCTGAAGACTGGGTTACATTTTTGGAGGGAACCATTGTTGTATAATTCCTGAGAATATTGTAGCTTGTGAGCTGTAGAGCTGACGATTTTAAAATTTTAATTGTTACAGTTTTTTATTTTGGTCGATGTCTGTTAGAAAGAGAGGTGTTAATAGATCAGTAATGGTGGCACTTGAATTAGGAGATGGATTGCTACACCAAGGCTTTCTAATTATCACAACAGCAATACTTCAAACCATTTTTCAAACAGTAAACTATAGGGTAAGTGTTGGCATCTCTGTTACGTATTCACCTTGTGATCAGTGACACTGACTTTAGAAAGATCAGTCTGGGGCTATTTTTATAGAGCTGTAAATAAATAAATATGTTTTCACTAGCACTGTCCATGGATTTAATTGTGGGTTTTCTTTTTCGAAGAGAATGTAGCTGAAATTGGTCTTAGAAGTGGGCACAGCGGGATTTTGCAGCTCTTTGGCTCTGATTGCACCAATATGGCACTCCTTAGACTGCAGCAATAAACCATAAAAAGGAAGCTGGCAATAAAATTTCAGACTTGCTTTGATTTTCTTTCTCCATATTTTCCTAGCATTGTTTTAGAAATACTTAATGCTTTTGGTGGCATCATATAGTCCCAGTATTGTGATTTAAATAAGTATTTGACATGCTAATTAACTAAACAGTACACTAGAAGTGCACCATGACTTATGAGTCATCTCTGAGAAATACTTAATCATGAGAATTTTAACAAGATATAATTTTTTTTTTTTCCTACATGCTTTGTAAAAAATAACTGTGGTGTTAGGTGGATGGGGCTTCTTGGAAAATCAATCTGTATCTTGCATTTTTTTTTTAAGAGGGATAAGAAAAGATACTTAAAGTCCTAAAGAACAGAAAAATTAATTATTTTTTTTTATGATATAACTGCTGATTCTCTTGCATGAGATACTTTTTAAGAGGGTGATTTTGCATCTAAAAATCAATGCTCAGGGTTTAGATATGAGGTATTAGAATCTAGACACTAACTTTCAAATTTGAGAGATTTAGATTTTTGAAATGCAGATTATCAACTCCTGTTATTTACCTAAAACTCTTGGTGAGTATGGTGTCTGTCACTTTTGCTTTCCATGGGTTTTTGAGGTGTAGTCTTACACTTTTTGCATATCTAAGCTGACACTGCTTTTCATTACATTTCTAAATACATTTTGATATTTGCCTTAAAGGCTGCATGTTCAGATGGGAGTTAGAATACATGTCATGCTCCACATTCAGCAGACTTCTGGGGAGAACAGCTTTTAAACAAGAAATAGCTCTGCTGAATTGAGAAGCAACAGTCCTGCGTGTTTACTTCATTAAAGAAGCAGAAATTTTGAATGACTTGGGCTTTTTTTGTTGTTGGGATGTTTTTTTATGTTTTTTTTCTTCCTTTTGATAGGACATGACCAGATACAATCAAAGCCTTGCAATAGCTAACCTCCTTTGTGTGATTGCTGTTATGGCAATAACTGTCTTTTGTAATAATAAACTATTTGTCTCAGGGAACCTTTTCGCGACTTAAGCAACCCTGCGAGAAATTGAGTGTTTCTCCTGGCTGAGGAAGGGTGCCAGCTTCAAGCACTTCTCTAACAGTCTTCGGAAACTTTTAAAAAACCTTTTCCACACTTGAGCATATGTGGAAAAACAGTTTGCTAGTTTCCCATCACAGTCACAGTCTTCCTGAAAGAGCCATGAAAAAGTTTATGTGTGAGCTTAAGGTCCAGGTATGAAAATGAGCACCAAGTTTTCACTGGTAATTTGTCCTAGCTAACAAATCATATGGCACTACAAAACAATAATTTTTCCTAGGGTTTGGTAGATTAATTATTGGTATATAGCATTCCATCGTGCGCCTTTGCCAAATTAAAAGTCAGCATTCCTACCTTTTCAATGAATTCATAGAGCTTATTTCAAACCTTCATTTTCCTCACTCATGCAAAACATTTAGTACGACTCCTTAGATCTTATGGGACAGAACGCTAACTGTGAGTGTAGATACACTGATTTTAGTACCTTAGAATTAGTAACTGTTGGCTTGGTCTTCACGTGTGTTTGGAAATCAACTGAAATTTCAGGCTTACAAAAGGAAGACCACATTTTTAACAATGAAGCTGTTTTCTCCCTACTGTATTTCTTCTGTTGCCCTTAAGATATTGGGGTGAAGAAATAAAGTAAATTCCATCAGCTAAAAATAACAAAGATAACAGAAACACATAAATCAAATATAAATAATAGCAACAAAAGTGAACTGAGGATTTAAAACAGTGGTTTGTCTCTAACAGCAGGAGAGAATAAAAACAGGGCAATGAAACATCCTTTAACAGTTTTGAAAAATTATTAATCTTGTCTAAGTCAATCGATTTTTAAATATTGGAAACTTTTCACACACACATGTATGGCGTATTTTTTGAGAATCACACTTATATCTTTGTATGTAAATTGAAGTAAGTAAGAATGTATAGCTCAAGTTCTAAAGACTGTCTCACTAGGCTGTAACAAAATAATTATTTGATCAAGTAACTAACTGAGGTGCAAATGGTTGAATATTGTTGTTAAGCTTAATCCTAAGATGTGATTTCCAGTGTTGCAGTGGTTAAAGACAATTTAACCTTTGTTTGCTTGTTTGTTTTATTCAGTTTTACAATAATGGAGGTGTATCCTTCTTATTTATGTTCCAAGAAATACAGTTAAGTTAAAAAGCCTCATGAACATCAAAATATAAGGCTCTTTCAATAAAAAATTTTATGCTTTGCAAGACTTTAAAGCTTCATCTATAAAGTATTTGTAATACTGAAGTCTTTAAGTTGCACTTAGTAAAGCATTAATTGGCATATACTAATTGAGTAGTTACAAATGTGTTGCTGCGACACTCAAAGCATTTATATGCCAGGAGTGAACCTGGATTGTTGTGGTTTGACTTTTTTCTTTTGCCTTTTTTTTTTTTTAAACTCATTTTCCAGTGGACTGAATATATTAGTGATGAATGTGCTGTGAAACTAACTGTTTGTTTCCATGCTGGAAAAGTTTCATGGCTCCAGCAATTGCTAGCCATTTTACCACACAGCATCCATCATTTTGTCAAAGTTTTAATGTTTTGTAGTGAACCACCTAGGAAAGAAAGGAGGAGAAAAGAATGACAAAACAGCCCAATTCTTTCATTCCATGCCAAAAAACTGACTGAAGTTTATCCCTGTTTGCCCTTGGAACAATTAATGTGACATTTTCCTGAATGCCATACTAAATTTGATTGTCAGTTATTGAAATGTATGTTTAAATCTGCAGTGATGCAACTCTAAATGCTTTTTTCATTAATGTCATTGAATCCTTAACCCACTACCTTTGACACATAACAGAATTAGAAAGCCTTTTGGACCATTTGGCTGAAGTTGTGCCCTCACTACAGTATCTCAGTTTGCTTGGAAACATTGCTTGCCCAAATGAACTGGTCTGCAAAGAAAAGGATGAAGATGACTACCAGAGATACAGGTTAGTGTTTTCACTTGTAGATGTGATGAGGCATGAAAGTTTTGTTTTACTACTGGAAAAATACTTCACTAAAATCAACCCAGAATCTCAAACAAACATCTACTCTATTCTGAAAGCATTGTAACATTCTGCCATGAAACACCTGGGAATTTGAGTAGCCCCATTTCAGTGAGATCATGCTCAGGGAACCTATTTCAAGAAATATTTCAGTGCTGTATAGCACATGTTTGAGTTGAGCAGGTGTGCACAGGATTTCCTGAATGTGAATATTCATATGCCCCTACTCAAGGCACTTCCTTCTTTAAGGCCAAGATAAGGCAAGGTTTGCATACACTAAGGGTGACAGGCAATGAAAAAAAAGAAAAGGAAAAAAATCACTCCACTGAGGTAGCCAGTTGCCTTGTCTTCTGCTCGTGTCTGATATGGTGCTGGGTTGCTTCTACTGTAGTTCTCAAGGCACTATTTACACAGAAGAAATGACTCCTATATTGTGCTGCTTTACTCAGAGCAGTTAGATTCTAATAAATAAACCCAAACTATCTTTATAATGTAATTTTAGTGAGCTAGGTTACACAAAAGATCATCTGAAATTTAATATGGAGGCTTGATGAAATATTGTAAGTCTAACTGAAATGTTGCTAAAATTGCAAGGATTATTTAAAGAAAATTAGAAATACTTGTGACTGATTATGGTTATGAGTATAGATCCATAACTTATGGAATGTCTGCTAAGTGACATAATTTTCAGAGCTATAACCTTTAGACAGGTGAGACACTGTTTATGAAGGAAAAAAAAAAGACATTAGATGTATTTTTCGTTGCTGCCATCTGATGCATTATTGCAGTCCTTGTGTGCTGGCACTTTTCACGTTGGCTGCAAACGGCATTCGGAGGCAAGTCGGAGCCAAGCAGTGCTGGTCACCTTGCCTTGCAGAGCCTGAGCTTGCTTTTTATTAGGATCACCCACAGTATTTGGAGTTACATAATAAACTCCAGCCTTATCTTCAGGTAATCCAAACTGTGCTGTAGGAGTTAGGGTAACGCAGTACAAAGCTGAGGAGCCTAAAAGCAGGTTTATGGGAAAGTGGCTCGGATTCGATGCGTTCAGAAATGCTGTAGGTTAAACAGCAGCACAGCTGTCCCAGGTGTGCATATATACTTTTTAGTTTGTTTCAAATTTTTGAGAAGGATTTCTACGTTGTCAGACTTTCACCTTTTGATAATTCTAGCTTAGCTTGATTTTGAATCCAGCTTAGCTTGTAGCATTTTGGGTTTCATGGAGTAGAGCAGCCTAGGTTTAATAAAATATTTTCCCATTGCTTTCACACTTAAGTGGAGGGTATGCCTACTATCCAGCTTACAAGACTATAATAGTGCTGTCTCTATGTAAATTTATGTGACATGTGCTCTAGAAAATTGCTTAAAAAATGAATGATTTTTCTACAGTTTACTGTTTTTCACTTTAAGTATGTTTTCTGACAATATGTCTCCTATTAATCATTTAAGCAAAAGTAGTATGTTAAAGGAGCCATTCAGAGGCAAGAACCCATGGTTCATTTAGTGCTCTCTGAAAAAATTCCTTATTGATTGACATCCTCTGTGGTTATGTGATGTAATATTTATAATATGTCACAGAGCCATACATCAAAACAAGCGTGTCCCTTGTTTCATTTCAATGCAAAAATGTTGATTTCGGAGAGGTCAAGGTAGTTTTAGGTCTCATCGTGGCAAACCACTATGTCAAAGTGTGAAGGGATTCTATTTATATAACTGCTGCAAACTGCAACATTGCTTCCATTTTCTTCCCTCTCAATTTTTCAAAACCCTGGGTGTTTTTTGCCATATAAACTAGGTTAATTGAAGCACTTTTAAAGAAGGAAGAATGGGCTTCTAATTAGTTGAATGATTTATGGTTCTGCTGCTATAATGAAAGCTTCCTGATCCTTTTCAGTTATTATTTGTTGAGTTATATGAAATGTAGTTGCTAGACAGCATTAGATTCAAAACCCAAAACCATGGATCGATCAATTGATCTATCTGCCTATCTTTAAGGGAATATATATCACCTACATGATGGAACTGATTAAAAGTACTCTTCTAATTTTACTCTGAGTAGCTAATTCAGTTTTGAATACACATTCTGTAGCATCTTGAACACAACTTTTGTCTTCCAGTTTCAGCATTTTTTAATGGTTTGAAATAACTTTTTTTTTTGTGAGATTTTTTTTTTTGAGAAATTTATCAGAAAGCAGCAAAAGATTACATTTATGTGAACTTGAATTATGTAAAAACTTGAATTATGTAAACATTGTGCTTCACCATAACTTCAACCAGCTTTGTGTTGTTCTGAATGGGAACTTCTTTTTGTAAATTTTTGCAGTGACCATTGGAACCACAGCTTCATTTTTCATTGAGCTTTAATTTTGTTCCTCCTGAGTTCAATTAGAGTTCAGGCTATTTAATTCCTCAACCAGAAAGAGAAAGGTGCTAGAAATCAAAGCTTTACTTAATCTTCTCATTCCAACAAACTGAAAAGATCTGTAAACCCCCCCCAAAATCTTAATGTTAAAAAATGTGGAAAATAATTTTTTTAAAAATTTAAGGTCCAGTGGTTCACAGTGATCTTAATAACAGAGGTTAAAAGTAATATTATGTATTTTAAAAATACTAGGTTTTTATTAAAAATACTTGGAAGATATAGAAAACTGTGCTTTTTGTCAAGAAATTATGATCTGGTTCTTCAGATGATCCATTGGTGTACCATTTCTATAATTTCATTGCTAGAGCTCTTGCCTAGTCTCCTATTAAAAGTACATTTTATACCGAAACATTGTTGTGGTTTTTTTTCTCAAAGTAGTTATTTTTTGTCTAAGAACCACAGTAACATTTGAATGGGATTTTTTTTAGGGAAGAAGAAAAGCTTTTTTTTGCCATTCCTGCTATTCCTTCTTACATTTCAAATGTGTAGGAGAACAAATTGATGAAAAAATTTCTGTGTTTTTGGAATTTTTGCTTGGACAGGAAAAAGAAAATGGAAAGTTCTCTTCTGTGATATTTTTATAAGCAACCTTGTTTAGTTCATTTTAAGAACTCATTTTTTTTCCCATCATTGTAAAATGGCTTTAGTTTCTTATTATTAAAAAAATAATCTTTAAGTTCTCTTTATCTTATTTTTTAAGCTTTCTGTATTTGTAAAGCTATATCTTGGTGATGAGGGCAAGGGAAAGCAGAATATCTAATATGTAATGGTGAGAGGCAAATTTAAAAGCTTTTGGCTCCAATAGGAAGCAAGAAACACAGAAAAATAGCTTGCAAAACAGTGTTCTGTAAAATAACCTGGTCTACAGTCTCTGCTTTGAAGATTACGTGAAAACAAAGGTCACGACCCAGAGATCAAAGTAACAGAAGTCAACACAGTAATTGCTGGTTGCTTCTGTTGTACTCACAGTTGGTCACTCCTGTGGGTGCATTGTTTGCAGTGAAAACTTCAAACGTGGTGTTACTGAACTGTGAAAAATCATCTGGGTCACGATGTATTACAAAGCATTTGTGAATGCTGCAGGTGACCTCACCTATTTTCATTAAAGCGATATGATTGTGAAGAATTCATGCCATGTGTGAAGTTTTCAGTGCTCTTTCATTCTTCTTTGCTCCTTATTGACGTTTCCTGGAATGATGCATTCATTAAATGCTGTTGACATGGAAACGAGGGCAAGTGGAAACAAATGCCTGAGTTTATTTTAAATTAGCTTAAAAGTACATGTACTAGATATGCTATCTTTGGCTGGGGGAGCAAATGATGATAACCTTATGAAGTCCTCTTAAGATATAACAGCAAGAAAGGAAGTGCATGCATTTTGTATGGATTAACTTTTCAAGCTAAATCAGCTATTCCCATCCCACAGGTCTGACTGTGAGAAATGATGGGACTTCTAGCATTTCCAGTGTTCTTGCAGTTTTCTTTTGTTTTATTGTGTTGGTTTTTTTAAATATATTTTTTAAAAAATTGCTACAGAATTTGCTTATCTATTTTAAGTAGTCTTGTTATTGAACTGGAATGGTGATATAAATATATATTCAAGAAGCAGTAGGAGACTAGAAGTCCTCACTCAGTAATGAAAATAATGCTAATATAGATGATCAGTACTGGTGAACTTACTGTCAAGGCTCTCTTTTAGCAGGAGGGATTGAGGTCAGTGGTACTTCTGTATATGTTCTTTATGTACTTAATTAAATGATTAGAGTATTCCCTTACATCTGTATAATCTATGAATCTGTGCTACTTCTGTGTTTGAATGAAGCCGTGTCATTTCACCAGTACCTAGAAGGAAAAACCTGTGCTTGAAGGACATCAAATGGCCATGCCAGGTCCATCTGAGAGTAGCCACTGTAAGGGTTCACCAGCAAGAACAATTACGATGTTTTTGTTCAGCCAAATAAATTGAAGTCCATAATACCCAATTTGTCTGTACTAACACAGTAACTCAAGGCATAACCATAATTATTGTTACATGTATAGAGAAAGGTTTTTCTTATTCACAGAGTTGTTTGCTACACTTAAGAAGAGCAGAGAGTGTTAAAATATTAGGAGGTGGTGTGGATTTCTGTGTGACTTGCACGCCCCTCAGAATTACGTGGTCATCGCCAAACAGTGCCGAGGTTGCTCAGGGTCTTATGTGATCCTCTAACGTACCTCATGCCAACATCCTGCCCTCTCTTCTGGAAGATGCTGGTTTAAGTTTATGACCTGTCTCCCTTATCTGTGTATTTAACAAATGTTTTTGTTGCAGAGGAAATTCTGTAGCCAGCTATGTGCTGTTTGATGGGGGTAGAAGGGTGAATTTTTTGGGGGTGGAGAAGAAACAATCACAGAACGTAATCTAGTTCACTTGTCATAAACATGTTTGTTCAGTTCTTCTGATTTCTTTTTTTTTTTTTGTCTTTCCCCATTTGAATGCTGATCTAACTTAGCCAACTTCAGGTTATTTATTTTTTCTAGTTTACAATAGTGTAACTGAGAGTGTAATCAGCCCTTCAAAGTTTGAAATAGGCATATTATTTTTATGTTCTGTGATTGTTAAGGAAAGGAAATATAATAGCACAGAAAATAGAAAAATGAAAGTAAACACTTTCTGAAACAAAGAGCGTGTTGCAGGTATGATACAGGTAGAGCTGGATATTTCTACATTCTTGTGGGCAAATATTTCTCAGTTTTTCACAGCAGATAATTTTTTTTGTTTTAAACTTAAATATTGATGTATATAGTACAGTTTTATATTTCAGTTTTTGTTAATTATAGTACAAATGGGAACACTATACAAAATCTAGTTCTTACAATAGTCTTTCCAGTGGAAGAGTTTGCAAATGTCCCTCTTTGCCAATATCCTGGCAGGTCTGTATGAAAAGTCTTAAAATGATGCTTATTGCATGCAGCACATACCAAATTGGTAAATGAATTGTTAATCTTTATTGTCATTTTTACTTAACTAAGATGGAAATGAAATTTCATATTCTCTGGTCTTTTTCAATATCTGAGTGTTCCTGTTGGTATGATGAATACCTGTTATGAGCTTATTTTCATGGGACTCTTGGTGCTGGGAGTCGAGGTGGGGGAGATGATTCTGAACAAAAGAAGGTGCAACTTTACTTAAATAAATAATTTCTTTAATCCATTGTGAATTAGAAGATCAGTTTACAGGCAATGATAAGTGGATCTGTAAGCATCTTCCTGATGTGTCTGATTTTTACTTTTCTCTTTGAATCTCACCTTTATCCTCGTCTCTGAAGATAATAACCTTTTTCCACACCACAACAAAGATGTTAAAACCCAGTAACAGCAGTCTCAGAACACATGGAGCAGTGCTAAGTTTTAAAATTATTAAGAAAAAAAAAGGGGGGAGAGGGGGTGAGTAGGGAGACCCTGCCCCCCAACTTCTAACCTCAATAAACCTTTCTAAACTAAATATAGAATCTAGATGGATCTTTCTTCATTAACCAGTATTCTTTTAACTAGTGGTTTTACAAGTCTAAAACAGGTGCAATGTGTCATGCGATTTATGGGTCCCAGTACCTGCCATAAAGTATTTTATGGTGGCTGTGTTCTGTGTTATTAGTAGCTGTCTTTTTCTGCAGCCATTGGTGTTTGATAATAGTCTTAAAACACCCAAAATTACTTACCTGCAAGCAACATTCCATAGTCCCTGTTGACAGTTTGAATAAGTTTAGTGCCCTTTTGTTGTACTTTGCCTTCAAAACAAACTGATTGAACCATCAATAGCTCCTGAAAGCTGACAGAGGCATGTCATCTGGTCTAACCCTCTGATAGTAGGTTATCTGTGGGAGTTAACCTCCCTGCATTGTTAACCGAAATGTTTTATGTACTATGCAACTTTAGGATACTGCTGTGATAACCTTAGTAACTAAGTCATACATCACAGTAAAGAGATTTTGTGCAACAAATAACCCTGGATTAAATTTACAAGGGTTGAATTGATATTGTAGAGTGTTCATTCCCAGGCTTTGGTAATCCTTTCCTGTATTTTTTATGGCAAACTTGTGTTACATTTAGATTGAAGCTGCGTCTTCATATTTCTAGCTAAAATATATCCAGGAAACTTGCTGGTTTTTATTCAGCCATTTAATAAGAATGTATTGTATTATTTTCAAATAACATAGATACTTTTTATCCCACATTAGTAAAAAGAATATGAATAAATGAAATTGTATTTTGAATCACCTTTTAAAATCATTAATCACAGATATACCTTCCTTCTACCAGTGGGATAATCTTCATGGTACTTACTTTTTAGTATTTGCTCTGCTTAAGGAATGCAAATTTGAAAAAAAGAAACAACCCCAAACCTGTGACTTGTGGAGTAGTTTGCTGTTTAATTTGTGTGGGTAGAGTTTTTTGGTTTTGTTTCTGGAATTGACAAGTACTAGTGCTAATTCTGTTTTTTGAAATGCAGTCAGGATGGCTTAAAAATACAAAAATACATTTGTATCAAGGAATGCTATTATAATTTTAAGCTCTTTTGAAATGATTGAGAGACTGACATTAGGGCTGTGATCCAAAGTCAGCATAGATGACAGTGCTGTCTTATTCTGTTGTCATTTTTGTTGCAGCCTGCTTTTCAATGGCATATTTCATTCCATCATTAAACATTTGCTGATTTTCTAATACCGATGTTTTCTTCACCTGAATATTCATCTTTTCTCACCCTACACTTAGTGGGTGTCTTTACTCATTTTTAGCTTCACTCTTCTTCACTCTTGACATATTGTTTCCTTCTGTACATGTCTTCATTTGAAAGAATCTGTTGTCATCAAAGCTTTTCTGCCAGTAATGCAAGATGGATAGCTTCTCCTGCAGTGAAAGATAAGGGCCAGCAAAATGCCAGGGAGGACTGGAAGGGCAGCCAGGAAAGCTGGAATGAGTCTGGGAATGTGTCTGTCTCGTAGATCTGTAGCCGTTGTTTAAAAAAGTGATCTTAGGAGATGTTCTGTTTTGTCGAGTGACTCTCTCTTTTTCTTCTGCTAATAACTGAAAGCCATAGACTGAGGATTCACATTTAAATTGTCTGAGCATTTCAAAACTGAGTATTTTCGGTTCCGTTGTTAACAGTTTGTGAAGGTGTTTCTTCCGAGGAATGGTGTACTTGACGGAAAGGTTTTTTTGCACCATTAAGTTTTGCTTGTTTTTAGAAGGGGGAGCTTTACAGTCTTTTTCGTGTTTATCTGGTTTTGACAACAGTGTCATAAGATAAACTTCTACCTTTTAAAACAACTTTTTTTTCTGTGTTGTTCTTTTTCAAGACGTTATGCAGTTTTCTACTACTTTGATTTCTTCGTCCCAGTGCCAGAAGGGATTGGTATGATGAGAGGAGCTCTGTGACTGACTTGGGGTTTATGCAAAGCAGCTAGGCTAGGGAAAGTTATCATCACCTTTCTACCCCCTGCCAGGAAAATATTCTGATATTGCCCTCGCTTTGCAGTGTCTGCTTCACATTTGGTTGACTAAATGCAAATGATAGTGCTTGAGGTGGTTAGATATTTGGACTTGCCATGGTTGTGCCTTGCTTTGATTTTGCTCTGCCATGTTCTCTCCCTCCATGAGTGAGGAGCTAACAGTATTTTTCCGAGGCTAGAAACCTGCTGTCCTTTGAGTAGAAATAATAAATGGAATATAATACTGATGAATCCTAACAAGAACTTGCAATTCTTAAAAGATATTTCCCAGAAATAGTCTCTCCCTTTGTGCTTCTGCACTTAATCCTGAGCTGGGATCTGTGAGCTGTAAGGACACCTTGTCTCTCTGGCAGAATTCTCCTTCCAAATGCTGATCATTGTGTTTTTAGGAAAATAAAATAAAAAAATCTGAAGAAGCATTGGCAAATGGTAAGAATTCTTGCAGAGAAGTTAGTTAGCTGGCAATTTCCCATATCTCAGATTGGTTTTCTCCTGCAGTGTGGGTTGGAATCTTTGGTATCACTCAGAATTCCTTTTCCCGAACAGGCAATGCAAAACAGTTTCCAAGTTATTCCGTTCCTTGGTACGCTTTATACCTCACTAATATGCAGACAGAACATACATGTCCATGGTGATAATTGTGTTTGATCCACCCAGTATTAAATGGTTTTGGGCAGTTGACAACAAGCATCATTTGAGAGAATAAAGTAAGTATTATAACTTTGTACATAAGCTACATTGCATGAAAAAGATGAATAGAGAGCGGAAACAAAGGCTGTTGCTATTTTATGGCTGTTTTTTTTTTAGTCATTTTGTCTGTGAGTATGTTCATTACTGGATTTTAATTGTGTGCATTTTGATATCTGTCAGATATTTTGTCCTGCACAAATTGACAAACCTGAAATTTCTGGATACTCGGAAAGTAACCAGGAGGGAGAGAGAGGAAGCCTTGATAAGGGGTGCCTTCATGAAAGTGGTTAAGCCCAAGGATGCTACGGTAGGAGAGTAAATGAAAGTTGTAACAATAATATGATTCATTAACACTATTTTTAAATAACTTCCAAGAGCCTGGCTGCATCTTTTGCTAAGGTAAAAACTAACAGGTGAAACCTTTCAAATGAAAGGACCGATAAATGTGGTCAGATGGGGGACAAAAGCCTTAGTAATTTTTCTGTGTTTTAATGTAGAGATTTACAGGTACATGTCGAATGGGCTGTGGCCATGTTATGAAATTTCTGGTTTTAACCTCTGTTTCATACAGCAAGGTAACTAATGTGTGTCACTGAGCTTAAAAGAGTATTTTAATCCTGTCCAAGGAAATGTAACAAGTGTGTGATATACTTTTGTGAAAGAATGCAATTTTTTCTGACAAGTTGTCCCCTGCCTCGTATGTTAAACTCAAATGTCTATTGCAGAGCTCACACCTATGGTGTTTATTGGCTTTTAGTGGACCAGTTGATTCTAATTTTGTATGATGTTACTTAATGTGGTGTCCCGCTAACAAGCATTGGCAGCATCAGAGACAGTTTCAGTAATCTGAGCATTTAATACAGCTTCCATCAACTCTGGGCATCCTGCTGAAGCAATCAGAATGCGAATGTGAATTCTCCACTTTGCCTTCTTTTTCCGTTGTTGATCAATACGTGATAACAGCAATCTGAGGTGTGCTCAGAGTGCTTTAGTACTGCAGATCTTTCTTAGAACTCCACTCAAGTTTTCAGTCTACTTGCTTTCTGTTTGCTGTTTTTTTCTCTAAAGTATGCCATCAATAATTTATTGCAGATTTCCAGTAATGCTGAATAATAATGTAGCAGTTATGGAAATGCACCGTTTGGTAGCATAACAGTGTTGCTGGATAAATGCATTATCATGAGTACAATTGCAGTGCATTACAAATTAATTCAGGCTGATTAATTTATAACTGCTAAAATGTTAACAGTTCTGATACATGCATTGCTTTGATATATTGTTTACCACTACCTTTAGTTATTTCAGCTTCATATATGTAATAAATGAAATCATTAATTTTTAAGCTGTGGTGGAGATCCTATTCACAGTGAACCATCTTTGAATCTGGCCAAATGCAACAGCTGAATTGTGTTAGGTATAGCATATGTATGTCATCTTTTACAATTCTTCTTATCTAATCAGACTTTGGATCTGGTGAAACTTTTTAAATTTATCTAACAGTTAGATCTTTCATTTAAGAGTCTACTCTGCGAATTGTATCCAACTTAATAGTGTAAGAGAAAAGTGTCTCAAATTTGAAGTTACTTTTCTGGATTAAACCTCTTTTTAAGTCAATAGCTAAGGGTAAATTACTTAACAAATTTAGGGAATAACATCTTTGTCTTTTATATCTACAATTGAACCTTTTGTACAGTTTTGAATTATTTACCCACTAAGTCTTATGATAAACCATACCTTTATTTCAGAAAATTTTCAGAAGGCTCCAGTTTACTATTGTTATTGCCATACTAAAGAGTTTTTTTCTTCTTTATAAGTGGTACAGTACAAATTACTGATAGTAAAATCATTGTAAATGATTTTCATGGCATGAATTAATGCTTCTTAAGGTGCTACAAAATTACCCTCATCATACAATATTATATACATATCACAGAAGTGGCTAATTTAAAATAAATATGAAATTTGATGCAGGTATTACAAAGCATTCCAAATTGTTTTGAATTTGTGCTTATTTCCTAGGATATTCATGCTTACAGTACACATGCACGCCAACTCTTTCTGTGTCTGAGAAGACTCTTAGAATTTTCTCTGCATATATGCTTTGAGATGCAGCTAAGTATGTGTATAGCTATTGACAGCTCCGCTCAAAGACCACAGCCAGCAGCATTCCTCCATATATCACAAAGATGATGTGCACAATAACTGTACTTTCAGATTCTGTCGTGTGTTATATGTTGCATACATAATGGGTTTTTATTCTCTAGCCTTCACATTTCCTGGATCTTGTGCTGTCTGTTCACCAGTTCCACTCCCCACATAGCTGTCGATATTTTTGGCCGGCTTCAGCCAGATTTAACAGACAGGTAGTGGTAATATATTTTAAGCTTTCTGAAACTAGTTAGAGGTTATACCTTGATCCGAACTCAGAAGAAGTTTGCAGCATATCCAGTAGTGGTCATCAGAGAACCTCCTTAATAAGTTGACCTAGTGATATGTAAGACCTTGATGATTATGAACTTCCCAATAATGTGGGTTTTTTTATTTTCACCTAAGGTAGGAGCCACTGTGTCAGCCTGTGCTTACCAGGAAAGGAGATGCAGTGATAAACATTTATGTTGGTGGATGCCACATGAAAATCCTCTGCCAGATTTTCATGTGTCATCCACCAACATAAATAGATAAGTGTAAATCTGTCAGATTTAGTAACAACAGTGGGCCTATCAGATCTGCTTTTTCAGGGAAAAAAAGAAAACCTAAAAACAACAAACCAACAAAAAATCCTAACTTACATGGTAGCTTTCCCCCCCCCCACTATGATAAGCAGGAGATGGTATGGCTTATTCAGCATAAAAGGCAGATGATGATCTAAAGAGGCTGTGATGTGGGGAATTGTTTTCATTTTAGTCTTGACATGAAATACTTGGGAGAGCAAAATACCCCACCAAGAAAAAATACACAAAATGAGAATAAAAGCAAGAAATTTCCATCTGACTAGCTTGTGTTTACTCAAATTCGAAAGTATCTAGCAATCACCAGTCATCACTAAGTCATAAATATTTTATTTTGTATAAATTTTTTTTAACTTTTATTTTTCCTTTTTTTTTTTTTAACAGAACACTGTTAAAAAAGCACACTTTCTTGTGCTTTGCTTCATTTCACCCTTTGTTGAAAATACATCTGTTTGTGATATGACTGTCTTATGGAAAGATACAATCGTTTATTAGAAAACAGTTTAATGTTACAATGCAGTATTCCTTCTCACTATGTAAGTGAGCTAAACTTCATTATTCTGTTCTGTTTATGTTTTCTTTTGTCAAAATATTGAACATTGTATCATGCCTACTTTTAATAAAGATTGGGGAAGTCTGGCTGGATGAGAGGCATTGAGCCAGATGAGGAAGCCTTGTTTAATGACCATACCATGACCTCATTTCACTGGCATAAGTGTAGATCAAAGTGGAAGATGCCTGTCCAGTGTGAAGTGTGTTTCTGGGCATGACAGCACTTCACATCAGAAAGACAGCTCAAGAGTACGACAGTCAAAATTGCTTAATTATGTCCCGGCTTTGTAATTATTCATCTGTGCTTCTACAAAGCGTACAGTTGTCATTTCTTGACATAATCATTTAAAACTGTACCCCTCTTTGGTTTATAGGTATATGAATTGTGCTTCCAACTGTTTCATTTTTCAAACCTAGAGATGTAAAGCAGAGTGGGATTTGAGAAAATATTTTAAGGCTACACATTTTTACGTTGCATATGATATAAATAAAACGAAATTATGGTGCATCAAAGCACATAATTTCATATTTTAAAGGTTTATATTCATGATCATGTAATCTAGATGATAAAATGTGGGTATATCCATTAAAGTGTGTTGCTATGAATAGATACACACTGTCATAAGTATCTTTAAATATAAATTTAATTATTTAATACTGGGTTAGTCTGCTTGCTTTTATAAAATACATATATTTCCCAGTATTTCTCAACCCCTCTTCCCAACAAATATTTTTTGAATTACTGCATTTCTAAGGTTAACATTTTCATCTGTTTTATTTATGGTGGTGGAAGAAAGCAGAAGGCATTTGGTCACCAGTAGCAGTTTTGCAGCTTAGAGGGCCAAATCATTGGCGAGTAGCCTTAGATATATTTCCAAGTAACAAACTTAATATTAAATGGAGTTATTCTCTTCCCTTGCAGCTTTACCAAAAGCATCTTGTCCACTGGCTGTAAGGGAACTCTGTACAACAACAAAAAATAGCAGTGTAGGTGTTTTGAATTTTTCAGTTTTTTGTCACTCTCAGATGAATTGTTTTCATCACAAGTTATAATTATGAAACCTGACATAGCATTTGTTCTCTAAGGAGCTAAGATGAAGACAGTGAAGCAGAAAGGCAAGTCTCATATCTGCATTCCGTGTAATAAATGTCTGTGATTCATGCCCACACTGTTACTTGAAGGGTAGAAGGAGATTATTTTATTATGATAGGAAGAGTAAATATTTAGGCAGTACAGTTTAAGAAATAAGGTGAGATAAAATCTACAGTGTTGCTTTCAGATCATTGGCAGTATTCTTGTGTTTAAGCTCATAGGAAAAGCTCTTTATAGAAGTGACCGATGCTCATATATGCTTCTATTAAAATCAGATGAGGCATAAGGAATGATTTTGTTAATTTTTGTCCCTAACTATTTAACAAGAATCATACTTTTCTTGAATAGATATATTCTACCTGCTTCCAGGAATATAGGCAAAACATTTTTGCTAATTTATCTCAGGGACCTTTTTACCGCCTCACTAAATTAGGAAAATGGGGCTGGTTTTAAAAAGTAAATAAAAGGAGACAGATAAAACTTTGGAGAACATCTGCATTGCTCACAATTTTTTTCTTTTTACTATTGCCATTGCGCAGAGATCTTGGTTTATGAACTTAGAACATGCAGAGTAAAGGGCTTCTAAAGCGTAAAGAATCATTGTGTCAGTGAACTGCTAGCTCATAAGATACCTCTTTGGGAGAGCTTCCACATAACAGGGTTTCTTATTGTCAGATGTCAAAATTTCACGTACCAAAACAAAACAAGGACAGTAATTTAAGACTCCAACCTTGACTGTGATGCGGTAAATAGTATTTACTTCAAGGACATTGTAGCAGTCGTGCTAGTATTTGGCCCATTGGAAGCATCATTTTGCTCTTTGGAAAGTTTAGGTACTTTAAGCAGAAGTCTATAACACGTTTGGTTCATAACCTGCTGTAATTCCAGCTTTCAAGAGGGAAGAATAGACATGTGTGTGTCATATGTGTATTAGGGTAGGGGGAAAGACTCTTCTTCAATGTTGGTTCTTATGTTGATACTTCTTAAAAAACATCCTCTTATATTCTTTGGGAGGGTATTATGTGGACTACATTTCACTATCTTAATTTCTATTAAATGTATAGAAGGAAAAAGGTGATGTCTCTTGCCTAAAATTATTCCCTTAAAAAAAAGTATATGATTGTCATGAAGCCCGTGTCATTTTAGCCATTAATGATGCCAGTGCGTTTTTCAGATAGGAAGGGGTGTTATTCCTGGAGCTCTGGCCCAAATCCAGTTCAGGTGATTACATTCTGCGTCTATGGATTTCTCTACAGTCTCAATTTACTAAGGCATTCTTCGCCACCTTCTGCCCTAAACTGTTCTGTGATGTTGCAGTGTGCTAGTTAACCAGCTGCTGCTTTGCACCTGAAAAGTGTGTATCTTTCAGGAGTGGCGAGCAAATTGATCCCTTTGTAAGACTTAATATTTGTGAAGCACTTGGAAATTCTCTGATGAATGGTGATGGGCACTATATGTAACTGATGCCTCCATTTAATTGAAGAAACTATTGCGACAACTTGTTTATTACTGCTGGGCTTTTTTGGTGTTGTTGTTTTGGTTTTGGTTTGGGGTTTTTTTTGAATTTTCATTTGTGGGTTCAGATATATGGAAACTTCAATTATGAGATGCTGTAAGTGTATGGTCTGGCTTTTGTAACGCCTGCTCAGTCTATTTAATAAAATGCCATTCAGGAGAATGTAACGCCATGATATCAGACAGTAGGATCATGATTGTCTTAGATTCTTAATGGATCATTATGGCTACAGTTTTATTTTATGAGGATTTTTTTAGTTTTCTTTTGGAAATAGAAACACTGCTAAAGTACAAGTAGAACTTCTTGTAGTTCCTCTTTTCTAATGCAATGGATTTCATCAAATGACACCAGTGTTAAGCACAGGAGTTGTTCATATGTTGAATTTTGTAATAAAAGGAAAATTGATTTAATATGGCATTGGCAAAACTCTCGGCCATCTTACGTCTGTTCTTATGTTCCTATAGGTGATGTTTTTTTTTCCTGGACCTTTGACACTGTATGTCTCATGTACTCTCAGTCATTTTGGTGAGTTATTCCCTTTGAAGTAGTAGTAGTCTTAAGTGCCATGGTTAGAATATATGTCAATTTTTAGCCATGAAACAAAGGTCCAATTATAAGTTCTTTTTTTTTTTTCTGGAAACTATTTGTCACGGCAATATTTCTGAAAGAGAAAATTAGTGGCAAACTATCACTACCATAGGATCCACCTGTAATTTTCCACATGTGAAGCACCTGGTTTACAAGTTGGAAAGAACTGTCATGGCTGATTTTATATTTATTGCTTGTTTTGCCTGTGGTTGGATGTCACACAGTTTTCACAGCAGGCTCTGCAGTGTATTTGTGTGCTGTGTGAAGATAAGGCCTGGCTTCACTGTTTCACTGACCCGTGAAAAGTTCCCCAGCTGTTAGAGATAAACGTGGTCGGAAGGGCCACTGCCAGTGAAGACAAAGATTATTTGTTGTTATGATCTTCTCAGGAGCATATCTTGCAGTAAGGAACATCTAAAGAACCATGACTTCATCACATAAAATGTAATGCAAGTACATCACATGGCATCTTACCATGAAATGAATGCTAGGTTTTTGGATTTTTTAGTGTTGCTGTAGTCAGGTGGATGGAGTCAGAGAAGACAGGAACTAAAGGAAAGGTAAAATGAATGCACTAATATTTCTAATCACTTTGGAAACAATGCAAATGCCTAAAAATAGTACCCTAGTGCCATTTTAGATACTCTTAAGTATACAACAGGCCTCTGTAGGGATTGCAGATAAGTATCTTACATAGGAGATGTAAGTTTTTTTGAAGCCACCATGGGAGACCAGGCACAGATACTGTAGAGTGGCTAAAACAGCAGTAGAAGCTTGTGTTTAAGCAGCTGAATCCTGCCTTTCCTGTTGTGCTAAAAGAGAGATCGTGTGCTTGAAATATTGGCAGGTCAAGAACACCAGAGCATTATAAAAAATAATCCTTCCCTTCACTAACATCAGCCAGAGTGTGGTCCAGGAGTCAGACAGGGCTGTGATGAGGTCACCTCCGAAAAGCTCAAGCATATCAGTCATTCTCTCTTCATTAATGGCTAAGAACATGACCAATTTAAAGCTGGTTTATGAGGTATTTCAGGGGAAAAAAAAATTAATAATTTGTTTTCAGAGAAGGACTAATATTTCTTCCCTTGTCTCAAACCTTACCAGAAATGTATAGGCCGAAGGGATATTTCGTAAGGAATCCTGAACTTTTTTGCTTATGGCTTTCTAAAACCACTCCCTTTGTCAAAGAAAAAGGTTGCAGCACAGTTTCATCCGCTCCCTTAAAATCATATTGAAGTTACAGATTCTGCTTCCAGTTCCTGAATGTTAACTGAAGCTGATGCTAACGTTTTTTAATTTCGTCCATCTTGCAGACAATGGACCTGGCATAAAATCTTGAAGATTTGGTGACTTAGGTTATGGATCTGTGTTTCAGGGGAAAATCAGGGATTCATTGTATGGATAAAAAGCTAAAAAAATATTTGTGACAGAGGACTGGTGTTCTGTTTGAAGGAATTAGTGAGATTATAAAACTTTTGCAGTAAACTGTTGCCCTAATTTGTCTTATTCATCCAAGAAAAATGTTCATAGGAAAATATACAAATTGTAATTAACTCTGTAATTAGAAACGTGTTTAAAAATAAATAAGGAAAATGTCAATCACGTTTCAAAAATGACATCACTTTGAATGCTGTTCTGTGAATGATCTGTTTTAGAGGTAGGTTTTCTTGAGACTGTAGCAGACAGGGAATCTGTCCTTAAGTGATATGCATTTAATTTTTAAATTTATATAAGCTATGCTTCAGTTCTAATGTATTAAATATCTTTATATTCAGGAGCCTACTAAAGGCATGTTCATTGTCCCAAAGATGAATCATTTCTCTTTCAACCTTGGTGGGGTTTGAAAACCTTAGGTATTCTTTCTTGTAAAATAACTTGTGGGATATTTGCTTAATGATTAAATTACTGTTGCCTTTGTGTTGCTAACTTATGTGCTCGAAGCAGGAGATTAAGTTTTCTCTTACGTCAGTACAGCAAACTATGCTATGTACCTTATTCTGGTAAATTTCATTAGGAAATGTATCATTTGGGTTAAAATAAGAGGTAAATTCAGGACTGAGAAATTAAGACTTTTCTTTCTTCACACATTATAAGACTAAACATACAACTTTGTTCATGTAACAGTTACAAACAGTTCACTGTGTAGGCCAAATGCTCTCTAATGCAGTAAAATTAAGAAATAATATGTTTTGAAAGTGATTTATGAGTGTGGTTAAACTGCCAGATTTACAAAGAAATAGTTCAGATCTTGGGAAGCCTCAGGAGTCACGTCAAAAATGAATTTGACCATGATTTAAACTGCTACTTTTCTTACATGACATTTAATATGTGTACTTTGGAGGCCCATATGTCTTTAATAAAATAGCATTAAGTTTTAAATATGATATGAATGCAGTTAGTTTCTAAATTCATAACCTTTTCCACAACTCCAAAATGCTAACCAATAAGGGAGTCATACATGCAATAAAACATAAACCTTAGAAAATAGTTTTTTATTAGAACGGTTAGACGTTTGGCAGCTGAGTTGTAATGTAATAAATACGTGCAGCCAATGTGGGTTTATCAGTCTTTGTTTACACTGTAAGCAACTGGGACCAGACAACTAATTATAACTGAGGACCAAAGGTCATGAAAAGTATATTTTGTCCAGTGAATCTGTGCTTGCTGGGTGAACCTTACAATGCTGAGAAAAGTAATTTATTAAAAAGAAACTCTACAGTATGCTTCCCAGTTGAGTTTGTCAGAGAATATAATGTTTATTAGAGAGTCATATACTTTAAGACTGCTCTGAAGTACTAAGTGTTTCAAAAATCATGAAAATATAGACATTTAAAAACATACACAATTTACAAAGGATTTCGATGTTCAGCAAATGGTGGCCCAAAGAGTTCAGTGTTCCATGAAAACAGCAAAATGTGAGTCCTGTCCATGCTGAAGTTAATAATAACAAAAGAATGCTATCATTTTTTAAGGGGTATTTTTTGGCAATTTGAGGTGTTTTACTAATTTTGTTAAAATAAAGAGTTTTAACATTAATTTCTGAAACAGAAGCCAGCCCACAGGAAAACCAGCTTTCTAGGTAGCTTGAGCTTTTACTCAGAACAGCAAATTCTGGTTTGCTTGTTGAGTTCCTCTATTTATTCAACATGCATAGAACAATATTGCAAGCCTGTTCACATTTTCTAGGTAGTCTGACCTTCTAAAGAAAGGTATTGAAATGGTGTGGGAGTTGTGAAAAGACAGATTTTCTGTGTACTCTAAAGTGTGTGGGAAGGTGGGGCATAAAAACTTGATTGTGGTATACTTTTTCCTTCAAAATGCTTTCAGTGATTTGATTTCTGGTTAGTGTGGCTCTAGAAAAATGACAAAAACTAAATTTAAAAAGTCTGCTTTGAGATGTATTGCAAAGTATAAATTCAAATGCTAATCTTTATTCCTCCAGAATTATGGGTCCCCTAGAGTATCCAGAAAATTATTAACAGCGTGTAATCCAGCTCAGTTTGAATGCATCTTTACTCTGTTAGCCAAATCTTTACATAATACAAATCATTCTACCTATAAAAGCACAAATATGTTATTGTTCTCAACAGGCAATTTAATGCAGCTATGGGGAGGAGAATAAGAGAAAAGAAGATTACAAGCTAGCTGATCATGCTTTTATTTCTCTTAAATCTCTCAGCATTTCTCTGTGGTTGTACTTGTTTAAAGATTGTACACAACTGTGCTGTCTATATGATTTGGAAAGCAAATCAGCCTAAATATGAAGTTTCAATGGGTGTAGTTTTTAGGGGATTTGATACATTTATCACAAATATACATTTTACCCCAGAAGCAGTGCTGAACCTGTAATCTTTTTTCTTATAATTCTTTTGAAGACTCCAGTTTTGCTGTAGAGAGCTCAGTTATATTTGCCACCCAGTTGTGCAGCTTTAGCTGTAGAATAGCTATTAAAGCTAATTATTTTCTGGAGGGTTTTATCAAAAGGACTATTGGCGTGAATACATACAGAAAGCATATGAAAAAGGAAGAAACCCATTTTATTTAAATAATACAGAGCTCTCTCTGGTCATGCTGGGGAGTCAGGATCCTGCTCCAGTGGAATTATGCAAATGTGACAAAGTTTAACTGTCACAATTCTTGTAAGCAAGAAGGTGGGTCCCCGCTGGCATGTGGGAGCGAACTGTTGTTTTTTATTGCTACATTCTGCTGTATTAGTCCTTGCATTATTTTGCCACCAGACTCTGGCTTGTGGCTCTCCGTGTAAAGTTTTGCATCTATATGATAATAATTCTTTTACTCTTTTGTGTTGCTTTTCTTATTTTCCACTAAGCACGTGTCATTATGTTATACATCTACCACCTAATCACCGCTGATTGGAAATTTATGTAAAATGTTTAGATATGAGTAAGCAGTCAGCCTATTATTATTATTAATTGCACACAGACAATGTGAAATAAATGTTGGTTCTAAAGTGAAAGGTGAAGGCACAACAGAAATCTGTCTAGGAAAAAGAATGGAGTAGGAGAGGCAGTGAATGTTCCTATTCTACCTGTTTTCATCAAGCCCATCAAGCATGAACTGGAAGAAACCGTACATAATTCAGTAGGAAAAAAAATATAATTTCTGAATTTGAAATAGGATGTCACCTGCATGTTTTGCAGTTAGCTACAGGTCTAGTCCATTGGATTGTTGAACATAAAGCATAAAAATGCATTTGCTGCTGACTCTTAGAGCTGTTCTTGGAGAACTTGCTCGCTTTGCATGCTTTTTGGCAGGAGTTTCGTGCTTGCTTTCATATTGCATATTGTTCAAGAGAAGTCTAACAGGCCACAATATTAATCCAATGCTCCAGGACTGCTCAAATTTTAACTATCTTGCTTTTGTATAATATCTCTCAGCTTTTTCCCTTCCTCTTATGGGATAATTTTTCATATCTTTATGGTCTGAGTAAGACTCTACAGGGCTATTTCTTCTAAATAACAAGTCTAAGATGTTGTTTGCAATTTTGAAGGATGGCATGCTCTAACAGGCTAGGCGAAAGCACTGTATGTGTGACACAAAATTTTTCTTTCACGTGGAGAAAACCTTTGAATCCACTTTTATGTCTGTTGAGGAGGCTCTGAAGGAGTAGTCTGCTGTGTGAGACTATTGCTGTGTGAGCAATAGAAACGAATGTAGATCTGTGCCACGTCAAATGGTCATTCCAAAGCAGAAGTCATTGAAATGTCTGCATGTGTTGTTCTAGTTTCAAAACAACCAAACAATCATTCTCTAAATATAAAGAAATACTGCATTGGCAAGATTTTCAGCAGCAGCTATACGGGTAATAACCTGAGAGGAGTATTTTGGGTTTTATTGTTTATCTCTGACAGTAGAGCACTCATACAGGGTGAGAAAATAATTCAGATTGTGAGTAGAAAAACGTCTTTAAATTGAGCTCATGTGCTAGGCCAGAATGGTGCACGGTTTCTCAGTAAAAGACACACCTAACTTTCTGGGAAGCATTGCTGCAAGGCCATTGGCATTTGAAAAGTAAGGAAAGAAAAAGATAGAATGAATTTTATTTTCCCGATTTATTTTTGAACATGAAACTAGATATGTTATTTTTCATAACAACTTTTTGATTTAAGGGCAACAGCAACATAGCTTTTTGGGTCTTTTTCTGCCCCGTATGTTTACCAGTTTCCCTGGAGAGAACTTCTGAAGACTTGTTGTTTATGTGAAGTGCTCTTTTGCCACGCTCTTTCCTCCACCTCCCTGCAAGCAGAAATGAATAGATATGTTGTTGGTAGAGAACTTACTTGCTTTGTCCTCTTGAGGTCATATTTTGGCAAGCGGGGAGTCTATTTTTTGATTTGATAAACCCCTAGTGGAATATGGTTTGGCTCGTAAAAACTGCTGTACACAGAGCCAATGGTTGTCTTGTCCTTTATAGGCTGGTCTTCCACCTTCTGCCCAGAATTCAGGGGAAACCGACGATCACTGGCTGAGGCAGTGTCATATGAGAACTGCTGAAAATTTATGGAGCTCTAATTAAACCTCAAATGCACTAATTCAAGCCCTATAAATCTTGTGTAATACTGGTACAGTTAAGTTAACACGAGGGCTGATGTGGTCTGGGAGGACAAGGCAGATGCCTGATATTCTCTGCAGTTTTACAGCTGAGAAGCAATTATGTTGCAACCTAGGCTGTCCAGTGATCCCAAAGATAGTTCATAGATGTTAATTTAAAGTTTACTTTCAGTTGGGGAATGTCGAAATGTTGTGTGCAGATAGGCCAGCTATTACAAGTTTGAAAAGTCAGATTTCTTTTTTTGGCTTCCTTTGGTGGGCAAAAGGTTCGGCTGAGGATTTTGCCTGTACTACAGTTACCTGAAGGTGAGAGTGGTCTCTTCCAACCCATGTGTCAATAACAACAACGGAAACACTGCATTATCAGGGCTGCTGTTTAGATGGATGCATGATATATCTATTCTGTGTGGCAGAAAACATTATACTTTCATATGCTCTCCTAAAGAAATAGATGGGGCAAATACTAATGTGCCATGTAAATTGAAAATTGTAGCTACTTAATCTCAAGATGGAGAAGAGCTTAAATTGATGGTATATCATTTTTTCATCTATAATATTATCGTGGTGCAATACTTTTAGTTGGTAGGAACTTGCTGTAGTGAGAATAAAATAAATAATTTACTTATCCCCCCCTCCTTGGCCTAGGCTGAAGGGCCACGCCTTTGTATCTGTAGTAAAATCCTGCCAGTGATGCAGTGGCTAGAAACAATTTGAATTATCAGTACAGCCAGGATTTCATGCTTTCTCTTGTACACTATTGAAAGAAATACTTACTTTTCTGATGTAATTTGTATTGGAGAAGGCTTTTTTTCTTTTTTTTTTTTTTTTTCAAAGGGGCTAGGGACTGTGTGTTTGGCTTCCATGTAGGCTTTCAGTGCTGGCTCTTCTCCATCCAGAAACAAGTCAGAAAAATAGCATAATCACTTCTTGCTGTGTTAGGGGCGTAGTAAAACCTGTCTATCAAGAAAAGCAGGTGTGCCAGGTGAAAAGAAAATCTTGTACTAGCAAGGCAGCCTGTGAGCATAAGATAGCACTATTGGAGGATTGGTAGCGTGGCCCTGATGTGAATCTTGTGTGCAGATTCAGACATATGTTTGTGTGCTATTTCCAGCCCTCCAGGATTTAAGAAGGTTTTTTGAAGGCTAAGAGCTTCGTTGTCTTTACAAAATCTTTTCTTTCTCAGGGTTCTGTATATTTTGAGAAGTCTTTTAAAGCCCTATGTCAGATCTGTTCTTCGTGTGAAGTCTTTATAAATATTTATATAGCCCTACTGAGGAAGAGTCAATCCATTAGAGTGCTTTAGGCTAAGATTAGCACTTGTGAAGCCTATTTAACCAGATACGAGTTTACTTTATTTAATAACATTAAAGAGATAGTAAAAGAAAGCTTCTTTATCAGATAATGGTAAGATCCATGAAACAGGTTTATTAATGTCTAACTATCAAATTATACTTGCCTCAAAATTCATGGAAGTAGCATAGTAATTGCCTATTTGATTTCAGGCAGATTAACATGCTTGTTAATGTTGAAGCTGTTTCCAGTGTGTGCAAGGCCCTCGATGAGGTCAGCAGCCAGCCCTGCCTTCTTACTTCATACCCAATGGAGCAGTGCTGGTCTGAGATCGTATGGCAGCTGATGCTGATTTATTTTTGTTTTCTTTTTGCTTCTCAAATATTCTATGGTGTTCACGCAGAAGCATCTTGTGATTCATACTTGACTCATACAGATATCCATAAATGTATGAATACTTGCCGCAGGCAACTTGCACGTGTAGAAGTGGAGTGAAACAGCATCAAGGAAGAGAAATTAGGGGCTGCTGGTCTGCTAGTGGTCCAACACAGGCTGAAGATTTCTTGTATTACTGGTAACTTCTAGGGAAAAAAAAAATAGTGTATTTTTGCGTAGTACAGACCTCTGGTAGCACTGGAGACAAATCTCCCAGGCAGAAGCATAACTTTATGGTTATTTTTGCAGGCCTATATAAAGGGTAAGTATGCTTTGAGTTCAGTCACATGTGCCACATAAGGGACATCAGTCATTGCATGTGTGGGTGTCTATTTATAGTAACCATCCAACCACATACCTCTGAAACAACCAGTTCCTTTAATTTATATATATTTATTATCCCTGAATCTCTGGTATGTTTTCAGAATTCTCTTGGCAGTAATATGAGAGTTTTGTAGCTCCTGAAACCGTCATATTGTCATATTTTATATGTACCCATGAGTTGAGGATTATACAATCAAGAAAACAGTTCTTGCTATTCTTTTGTTCTCTTTCCACCCTCCACCCCTCCTCTAGACTAAGGTCTAGAATGTGATAGTCCCAAATTCCTTCTATAGCACTCAGAGAAAGAGACTTTGAGAGACAATTGTTGCAAGATGGGTCTTCATTCCTTCTAATTGCTGCCTCTGAAGTAAGAAGTGATGAATGCAGCTCCTCAGTTCACAGCCCAGCCACTCCCACCACACAAATTGGGGTTGTTTGTTTCTTTTGAACAAAGGTATTCAAATCTTCCTTTCTATCTCTATTTCTCTACCTATCCTTGCTTCTCAAAGTAGGGCAGATTGACTCACACAAATGGTAGGATTTGGAATAATCTTCAAGATGGTGTCAGAACAACACGATTAAAGTACTTTTATGGTGCAAGAAAGTACAATTATACTGAAACGTTTTCTTCTCTTCGCAGTCACAACAGTTTAGGTTAGTTTGCCTTCTGCTGTGCCTTCCCCTTTTACCCTCTCTAGAAAAAATGTAGGCTGTATTAGAAGGGCTTGTATTTTCAGGAATAACTTTTCCCTGTTTAATGTACTTGTTGCAGCCCTATAAATATACATGCTGTAAACTGTTTCAGTGTCAGACATTTGACTTTTTAATGAACCTCCTGCAGAAAGTTCTAGAGCCGCTACAAGTTTTATAATTGACTCCTCTTTAACTCCCTTTGAGTTATCTTCTGCTAACTGGGCGCTTTTTTTTTCTCTTTTCATTAATATTTGTTCCTCTAATTAAGGTCATTACAGGAAGTAAGACTCAAAGTAGCAAGTGTAGGATTTTAACTTCAAATGTATTTCTTTTAATTTCATTTTTCTGAGCACCTTTAAAATTGGTTCAGTACAGTCATATCTCCAAGTTCTTCTAGATGAAAAAAGAAAAGTAATTTTTATTTCTCTAGTTCTCTCTCTTCTTTGAGTGACTAAAATATGGTAATTTGGTTTGTAAAGAGGACATCCGCTAGGTTTTTGTCACCTTAGATCTGCACTTTGGTTGCTAATGAGTAGAACTGCAGCACTTGCCCTTGAGAATTGAAAACAGGCTGTAAGTATGGAGAGAAGGTGACTGGGAAAATCTGAATAGTAAGCCCACTGTCCCTTTTTCTTTAAATCAGCATGCCTATAAGTTGCTTTGAGCAGGAATAATAGAGAAAAAGTTGTAAAAAACCAAGAAAACATTGAAAAGAAGTGGCTGAGCGTTAACTGAATTAGAGGAGCCTGGAAGTGTAAACCAGTTTGGATTTATTTCTCTTATGGCATCGGAGAAGTACATCATCTTGAAGGAAGCTGCAAAAATTTTAGATGATGCCAGTGTTTCCATTACTGAGCAGCTGCGCAGAAGGAAAGCCCTCTCTAAGCCTTCCTAACACAATCCAGTTGAAGCAGCCTTATGCTTCCTGAAGACATTAGCAATTGAAACACACCAATTAACACACATTTATCAAAGTCAGGGACTTTTGTTAGTTGTAATTCAATAAATACCTCTTTAGTTACCAAATTCTGTCTCTTGAAGAACTATGTCGCCAGGTGATTATCACTGCTTGTGCCTGTTTTAAAGCACTTTCGGGTGAATTTAATCCTATCTAGTAGTTCCACTTAAATATAGCATTTCTGTGTAAGTCTCATCAAAAGTGAACACATTTTTAGTAGAAACTTGGTGAGTGTTGTGTTTTATCACTGGATTTCTCTGACTAATACTAAGAAAGCTATGAGTTTTGCATACCATCCCAAAGATAACAAGAGGTCACACAGCAAGCCCCCCCACATCTACAGATTAGTTGCCTCTGAAGATCTGAGTCATGTTTTTCATATAAATCAAATGGAGTGGCCCATTATGAACACCTTGTAAAACTCAAAAGGCTTTATGATTGTTAATAGCTTGTGTGGTAGTGATTTACTGGCTAATTTGAGACAAAATATGTTGCAGTGTGGGCTAAGAGAATGTGTTATCCTATCTGCATAAATAATAGTATGTTATTGGTTGTGCACTTCAGAAGCAAGTGGAATGTGTATTACCTTATATCTTCCAACTAGATTTGACATTTCAACTTTTACTTATGCCTTAAATCAGCCTGGTTAGGGACGAAGTGTAAAGTTGAATCATGCATTAATTTTTTTCCCCTGCATGTTATCCATCACTGTACTAACCTGTGGACTAAATGTAAGTTGTAACACTCATAATCAGTCTGTAACTGCAATTTATTCAATTGAAGACCATCTTATTAGTGTAAAAATAGTTTCAAGCGACATTTTTATAATGACTGTGATAAAACTTTGATGTATCCTAAATGTGTGCAATGTAAGACATTTATAATAGCCCCAAGTGTAATATTAACACAGCCTTTTAATGCGTGTAAAAAGAGATCAGTTAGTTTTGATTATATTACCCAATATAGGTTTGCTTCTTTTTTGGAGTTAAAGCACTGCTTGCTAGTTCTAAACGTCAAAATTATTGGAATTTGAAGACAGGTAAATGGAGTCCCATTTTTTGAGATGTACTGGGCAGGTGCACGGAGGCAAAGAGGAGTTACTCAGTTCACACACGTCCAGTGTCCAGCGTCACTTTACCTGTGCTCTGTACACAGGGGCACTGCTGGGTGCTGTCTCCTGCATTGGCAGGAACCTCAGGGGTTTAACTCCTACGTCAGCTCAATTTTCAGCTTCTCTGTTGGAAGCATAATTCGAACAGTGAACACGTATGAACAGTGTCAATAGCATGGATGTTGGTTTCTGAAGAGTGTTGTAATGAGATCTTGCCTGCTAAAGATCTGGTGATAAATTCTGAATGATAGCTCAAGAGGTAAACGGATAGATATCCCATCACCCTCTGTGGATTCTTGAATATAATGGGAATTTCAGGAGTTTCAGCCTTTTTTTTTAATTGTAATTTGTTATTTAAATATATTTACATTATGCCATTGTAAAGACAAGAAATTAAATTCTCAAAACAGCTGAATGGAGCATTTACGATTGGCTTTCGAAGAAAACTTCTCCAAATGATGTGAAATGATGGGAAAGAATATTATCAAACACTTTCACTTCAAAATTTGTCTCATAGTTGCATGCTTCTTTATCTGCTGAAAATTTTGAAAACCTTTACAGAAGATTCTTAAGATTTGAAGTTTCTTTATAATCTTCATATATTAAGAATTAAAGCCCCTCTTGCCCTTCATTAAAAGTAAAGAAAGGCCTTAATGTACATTTACATTACTGAGACGTGGTTTTTCACTTGGCCCGACATTATCACATTAATGTTTCTTTTTAATCCTATGAGTGCGTCACTTTTCCTAAACATTCCTTCAGTGGCATTCTTATCTCCCACAAATTCGTCTTTTGTCAGAGAATTTCCCTGATTTTTCTTCTTTTCTACCTTTTTCTATGGTTATGTTTCATTAAAGTAACCAAGAACAAATTTCCTTGTGTTTCTAGAAAATCTATCTTTCTTTGATAAACCAGTAATTGCAGGTTATTATTACTCCTGTGTAAGGTGATGAAATAATTAATCATAATAACTGTTTAAAGTATTGTTAGATTTTGGATTCCGTATCCTTCAGTAAAATAATATTGCATTTAGAGTGGTTGCATAGCAATTTCACTGGATAAGAGTGATTCTGTGGTGGTCTGTAAGAAGGTTATGTTAGGGGAGAAAAAAAAGGGGAAGAGAGATAAAAACATTTCTTCTGAAAATAGTGATTATTTAAATGTATAGTGTGGCAAGATATGCCCAAAAGCTTTTTTGCTGTAAATACAGAACTAATTGTCAGCTGGCTTTCTTGAATATTTCTCAGTGACTTTTCCTTTTTAGTGAAAAATTCGTAATGGGATATCTGCACTAGTTGTTCAGACAATTGTATGACTGAATCCTCTCAGAGTTGCTAGTGATTATGGATGAGTTGTGCTAAAGAAACTAGCATTCAGCATTATACAAGATGTTTTTATTTGGATTGTCATTTTAGACTCAAAATTCTGCAATTTATTTGCATTTCGTGAAAAATATTTTAACTATTAATTTCATTTAACAATTTTAAAAATATTAAAACTGTCACACTCTGTTGAACAGTAGTTTGAGTACTTCTGTGTTTGCTGTACAAACCTCATAGTCCCTTTGTGAGGTAGGTAAGATATCTGGAGACAACACTGCTGAGTTGAAGCTCTATTGTTCATCAGAAGGCTCATTCCAGGATGATTACAGTAGAAAACCATTTCCCATAAACCTTGCTGTAAATCCCTTGAGTAAAACCCACTATACTTGCTATAGGCAGTCTGTCTTATGTGATGTTGGTCATAGTAAGCTGTGGTGTGTAACTGGCAAGACATGAAGGGTTGATGAGAGACAACTTCCAGAGTTAATATTCTGCTTTCGTATTGCAGGATATGTGAGTAGTCTGAATTCTATATCGGGAGAGAAATAATTTAATTTGCTTTCCCAATTAAGATTACGCTGCGGAGTAGAAATTGGCTTCAGAAAAAAGTCTAGTATTATTTAAGCTAGAAATTACTCTCAGTGGCCTGGTCTTGGCAGATAGTTGGACATCACTATATTTTGGAGGGATATGCTTCCCCCCACTTAGTACAGAATAGAATAGACTCCGTTAAGCTTGTCAGAATTTCTTTTATGTCCCTAGTTCAAAAGCTTTATATGTGCCAGTAAGAAATAACTTTGGGCTGAAACATCTTCTCCACCACTCCCCACATCAAATCTTTGCCCAAGACATTACTGAAAAATAAATGCAAAACCTGAATGATTTATTTGTGCAGAGACAACTGGAGAGAAGACTCCGGTGAGTTCAGGATTGCTGCAAGAATCAGCTGTTATAAACCTCGAAAGCATGTACATATGGTGAAGAAAGTAGCTCAAAAGTAATGTAAACTCTGATAGAAATAAAATGTGCATTTACAGATGCATATTACATACAAATGTGCACTATGGAATATAATAAAAAAGATGCAAGTGTTGAGACAGAAAACCATTAACATTATACTGTTTCTCAAAGTTTATAGGAAAATGCGAAGGAAATGGTAAATTTTGCAAAGAAAGAGTGTTTTGTTAAAATGTTTATCAGAAGATTTGTTTGATCTTCCTACCTCCTCACCATAAAAAAAAAATCATTCCATAGGTTAGAAAAATACTGTGTTTAGTCTTAAGCCTATCTGTTGCCCTGGGAGCATTCAAGGCCAGGTTGGATGGAGCTCTCAGCAGCCTGGTCTAGTGGAAGGTGTCCTGCCCATTGCAGGGAGTTGGAACGAGATGATCTTTAAGTTCCTTTCCAACACAAACCATTCTATGATACAGTGGTTTCATTATGAGACAATTTTTAGAAAGGCATAGCACTGTAAATGAGCTATCCATAGAATAATTACCTCAGAGTAAGGATAGGTAGATACTGATAAATCAGTTTTATCTGACTAGGTCATATCTTTACAGAAAAATATTTAGGATCTGTGAAGTGGATCTAATAAAGAGACCAAAATTGTGAAATCAAAGCAGCAAAAATGGTTCCTCTTACATTTTTTTACCTTCCTCATTCCAGATTCTTGGCATAGATTTAGGTGTTATCTGAAAAGCAATTAGATTACTTGTCTTAATTAATTCATCTTTGGTATTTTTTATGTGAGCTTTATGCCACGTTTCTAGTGCATTCCATTCATTTTTTGGGAAGGTGTGTTTATTATAATCTGTATTTATTTTACATGTTTCCCCTGTTGGATTCCAGCCACGTAAAATAAATGCTGTGTTTATTATCCTCTTTGACTGCAGTATTTCAAGGACTTTCCCTCTTGGCGGCTTCTCTCCAAGAGTTCTTTATGTCCAGACCTGTCAGACTTTACAAACTGGGATGGAAAGATGTGAGTTTGACTTGCCTCCTTTGAATGCACATTCACTTGTTTCTGATCTAACAATGTGGAATTTGGAACTGTTTCGAAAAAATTTTAAAAATTTATAGAAGATCTGGAGCAAAAGGGGCAGAAGAATAAAGCTTTTTGAAAAGCAAATTTGCCACAAAAATGTACACATACATATAAAATATTTCTAGCTTGCTGAAATCAATGTATATTATCAGATACGTGTATGACAGATGAGTTCTGAAACGAAATAGTTTTTAATGCATTCTTTAAACCAGCTATTTTATGACCATATCATTTTCAGGAAATTAGAATTTTTTGTTGTATTTTTCGAAATTTTTCCAACTTTCCAAAGCTTTTCCAACTTTCCAAAGCTTTCCAAAGCTGATGGAATACTTAACTGACTCCTTGAGGATCCAGAGGACCTTGAGGCTTGCTTTGTGCTGAAACAGCAACCGAAATGGTACTAAGAACCAAAGAAACTATAGCCACGCAGAAATTAACTTCTGAAGAGAGGTGCAAGCTGAGTTACAGAGCTGCTTGTATTTGTGGAACCCCAAGGACACTGTGCTGATACAGTGTTCATTTAGCCTAAATTTGTGTTTCAAGTTTTAGGAATCTTAGGTTGCATTTATTATTTCAGGTGCTTTTACCTGGACTTAAGCATCCTTAAACAACATTAGTTTCAGAAGAGAATGAGATGTGACTGTTTCTTAGAATAAGATTACTTTTTTTGCATACTATTTTTAGGGGCTTATATTAAATATTCACTGTATGAGTAACTGCCTTTTCTTATCATGGGGCTTTGTTTGTGGTTTTACTCTAAATTTTACTAAAATGAAAGTAATAGTCACTTTTCTGCAGTTTCATGTTCTGTGTGCAAAAGTGAACCAGCTACATCCGAATTTACTTTTCATTAACACTGGAGGATAGTCGTGTAGAATACAACTACAAAATGAGGTACAAATAAGGGAAAGGATCGTTTTTATTAAATAGAAACATCAAAGGGATAAGCATGCAAATTGTAACAAAACCACAGTTAAGTAAGCTTTTGAGAAATCTAGAGGAGTTAAAAAATGGAAAGAAATTACTGAAGTTGCCCCCGAAATTCCTAATTTCTTCTTTTCTTCCTCAAAAGCCAGCTAGGTCTCAAAACAATATTTGACTTAAAGATTCACATCCAGTTTTGGCACATCACAATCTAGAGGGCAGTTGATAACTTGGAAGGATAGGTGAGTTTAAACTTCTAAATCAGTCTGGAACATCCTCTCAGCTCACACGGAAAAGAGAGAAGTGCAAAGCTGAGCAACAGTGAAATACTGGTCTTAATTCTGATATAGCGGGGGCTGCCTTTCGTTACAATGGTTAGGCCTGGATTTACAGCAGTGAGGAGGCAGATTTTAACAGGCATCTTGGTAAACTTAGAAATCCAGCCCTGTTTTCCTCAATGCCCATTCTAAGCCAGAGGGAGTTATGTTTCTGTCTGCCTGAGAAGTTACTAGAAGACTTGTCCTGCATGTGTCCCCAGATCTGTGTGAATGTAGATCTTAATAAATCCAAACAACTTCTACGGGTGGTGGGGTAATTATAATTAATGTTGTCCTCCACCAAGGTTACAAGTAGGACAAATGTTTTGAGAAAAGCTATATGGTGACAGAAGAGGACTAGTTTTAGTAGGAGTGGCTTCCTGGCAGTAGTTAAGAGGAATTATGGAATTATAGTTTTTAAAGAAAAAAATTGTTCTTCCATCTTACATTGTTCTTCAGGTGCTCCAAAGGTTCATTTCTTTCAACATTCATCCCCAAAAGTGTGGACTCAGCAGACCTTTGATAACCCAAGATTTTAGAGGCCTTGTTAAATTCCACTTGTTATCTTGTGCCTAAAGTTGTCCAAGCATTAGATATTGTTGGTTTGCAGAAAAATCAGTGAAACCTGAGAATGCTCAACAGGTAATGTGCTGAAATCCCAGGAAAATCTGACATAGATTGGCTTCGTATTTATTGGACAGATGTGGTCTTTTAAAATGAAAAAAAAAAACAACCAAACCCCTCAACCCAGTCTATTTGACAGTACAGATATGACTGCAGTGTGCCATAATATCAGCTTATAGGAGACAGTATGGATTTATTAAGGGTTATTTTACAATCAATCTCTGATGCTTCAGGCTGATGAAACCTAAATTTAAATTCCATTTATCAAACCTACTAAAATAAACTTACAGGGAAATAGCAGCATTAAGGAATTGCTTTCCCTACCCTTAATTTGGAGATTGCTATTTCCTTGACAAAGTGCTGCACCTGGCAAGAAAGTCAAATCAGTATTTGATAGATGTAGCCTGTTTGAAAGTATTAACGAACAATTTGAAATTATGGTCATTATTTACTTTATGGAAAACCTCTTAGAGGATATGATTTACACCAGCAACAAGCTTTTTGGTGCAGTAAAAGAAACTAGAACTACAGGCTAGAAACCAGAGTTGAGACTAGAGAAAGTTCATTTAAAAGTCGTGTTTCCCATATAAATTATATGCAGTTGTGCAAACATGTCAAAGTTTGGTAAATTGAATTTGTTTAATGTAAACAATTTTTGACCAAAATAATAGCATAGCTTCAGAAAAAAAGGCATTATGCTCCCACTTCCATAAAGCTTGTATAACTCAATGCAAGGAAAAACTCAACTGCAACTCTATGGAGAGTTATGATTTATTAGATCCAACTCCATAAAGCAAGCTCGTAAATGTGTTTTAATTTCTTTAATTGATCTGTATTCTAGAGACAGCGTTAAGACACAAAAACATAGATACATTCTTTTTCACTGGTTGAAATTGCTTGGATGCCAGAGCCCTAATGGGTGCTATTGGAATTAACTGCTTAAATAAAAAATTAATTTTTGCAGGTGATGGCTAGGAGAGTGGAAAGAAGTTTACTAGTAGCTATGTTTTTCAGGTACAGCAAAAAGGAGTGTAATTTTACTTTGAAAAAGGCATATCTTCAATGTGAGGAGGCACCTATGGTTGTAGCATCAATAAATACTATTTTTGGATAAATCAATAATCTGTGTAGGAGCTAAGAGATGCAAAAAAACTGAAGTGGTCATTCCTTTCCAAACCAATTTAACATTTAATGTGTTGACCATAGGAGAAGCTGAAATTTGCATGTGAGCCTAGAACTAATCCAATTTAATTTTTTTTTTTAAAATGTGTATAAATTTTTGAGCAAGATTGCCAAAAATTACAGGCTTTTGGCCAAGCCCTATGAAGCATTTAGTACTATGGCCCTAACCATGATGTTACTATGGCATATTGCAAGTAGCTCTGTTGATGTTTTCCAAAGTTAACCTTGTCCTGATTTCCTGGTTGTCTGAATGAAGGCTTTTCAAGGAACTGAGGTGAATGAGTGAAACTTTATGATCGTTGTGGAATTGAGGAAGAATTCTTCGTATCAACCTGGTTCAAAAGAGTATAGTCCAAAACCACGGGGCATTGAGCAGTGGGCTCTTTCCAAAGAAGTCTGTGCAGTGTCACAGTTCGTCAAGAGGCTGCCAAGGGGATTAAAGGTCAGTACATACCAAAGTAATGAGTCTAATCTAATCTCTGCGAGAAATAGGATTTCCAGCTAAAACTGGAACGTTTAATTACATTTTGAATTATGCAGATTCAGGAGATGTATTTTCCCATGAACTAGGGAGGTTGGGAAGGGGCTGCAAAGTGAAAACCTGATGAAGTTTGTTGCTACTGGTATGAGGAGGAAGGAGAGCTCAACCAGTCAAATGTCTGAGGTATCAGTACTCTCTTAGACTAATACGATCTAAAATATCTGCACTGAATCTATCAGGATTTTTCAAAGCAGGAAAGGGAGCATAAATTCACCCTCCCTCAAAGCAATGTTAAAACTCACCATTACAGCCCCATTATTAGTTAATGAGTCATTTATCTACAAACCTGTGCTTAACTGGGACATGGGGCCTTCAGTTTATCAGCAGTAGAAATGGCTAACTAGTATGTATTGAAGCGTGCAGAACTGTGTGGGCTCAAAGTCAGTTTTTGTGTCCTCATTGATAGGTCAAATCACATGCAGCTTTACTTGTTTTGCAGTTCCAACTACCACTTGTGTGTAGATTCTCTGGAGAGAGCTTCGGTTTAAACGGAAGAGAGAATGCAGCTCTGTTGTTGACACTGGGGTAGCTGTCAGGGACATTTTGCCTTCCACAGAGGTCATAACTTGTCACTGAATCCCATTGTTGGCAAAGAAGGGTCTGGTTTTCACGGCATTGCTATTTGTTTTTGATTTGGTCTCCTCCTGAGTGCACAGATTATAGGCCAGTAAACCTCTCTTTCACTGACTAGTATGGGAAGTTCCAGTCTCTCATAAACCTTAAATAAGTCTTAACTCCAGAATGCTGCCTTTTGGAGATTAAATTTCTCAATGTTTTGCTGTGTTTTTAGCCCAAGGGTGCTGTTGACAGAAAGCAGTGGTTTTATTCCCTGATTGCTGTCTCTCTTCATAATTTTTTTTGTATGTTGCTTTTTTCTGCATTAGCGGAGGTATCTGTGTTTGAAAAAGGATTACGTTAGTCAAAACTTAAGACAGATAATTTGCCCCCTTTCCTTACTGACTGACAGGAGCCTAAGCTGCGCATAATCTTTTGAAAAAATATGGCCCTTTTGAAGCCTATTGGAAATTTCAGAACCAGAAGATTTAACCTCTTAATACATCTAATTGAAAAGCTGTTGATTTTTGACAGTGGCAGCCAATAGTGGTATAAGCTGCCTGAGATTTGCTGACATTGATTTTTCTTAAATTTTTTTTACTAAACAGATCATTTTCCCCTATATTTCCCTTGTTTGGGATAATTTATAGTCTTTACAGCAGTGAAAGCAAAAATGAGACTTCCTTAAACAGTTGCCTTGAAGGCAAAAGAGAAATCATTGCTTTAAACCTGAATTTTGAACGCTATAATTTTGGAGAAGCAAACGTAAGCAGATCGCCAATGTTCTATTGAAAATTTTCTGTAACGTAGATATATCAGAAACATAGCACATCTATGTGGCTTTCTAGTACTCAAAGAGAATCTTTCAAATATTTTTCAAATACTCAGAGGGAAGAGTTATCAAATCTGAGCATATTTCAGTCAGATGTAAAACTATTTTGATTGCACGGTACTAGAGCTGCCTCTCAGTGCAGATGCTTGTGTCACACATTATTTTTCTTCAGGAAGAACTTCCAGAATTTGCACAGTTCTCTGTCGTGTGTTCCTCTGTCCCAGCGTGAATCTGTAATGCAAACCCGGTTTGGACATTCTGGAGAGCTACTTCCTAAAACTTTAATTGATAAAGCGTTGAAGTGGGTGCATTCTGCACTCTGAGCAGAGGAATTTTTGTCCTGCAGTAGTTCACAAGTTCGCAGGTAAAGTTAAAAGTTACTTGCTGCTTCTCTCATGGGGAAAGCTCTCTGTTTGTCTGCCATGGAAACCTCTCATGAGATTTCCTAGTTGTCAAGGATGGGTTCAGAGTTCATAGAGCTTTTTATTGTGCCCTTTTTGAGGGATAGAGGCTGATTTGCAGCACTATTTAAAGCAAAGATGCCAAATGAAAGTTCTTCATTTTAAGTTTGTGCTTACACAAAGCTTCTTTGTGGTTTTTTAGGCCTGTCAGACTTGTCAGGCGTGGTAAGAAAAAGTATATTGTTTCCAGCACTTGGATTCCTTTCCTTCTGACATCTGCCACTCTGTAAAGATGATAAATTCCTGCCTCATTAGCCAGGGGTGTGGGATTACAGGCTGACAACACATTAATCACCAGCTTCTGTGGCAGGCTGACTAGCAATAGGCATTGTTAACAAAACTTTTCTAATATGTCACTCTTCTCTATGACAGCCTGTAATCAATCATCTTGATTGACAGTGCTGATAGATTACACTATTTATACTTTGTGTAATGAAAGATAGCGTTTCCACCTACTGTCATTTCTAGGCTAGCATTGGAGGATCACTGAATAGAAACAAACACAACAAAAACCCCAGGCCTCAGCTCGGCATTGTGAAGTTCAGTCAGACAGCGTTGTAGGTCTTTTGTGGTAGCTTTCAGATGACGTGTATTGTTGGGGAACCTGGTAAGCACTTGCCTTTGAGTAACCCTTGAACTGAGTGTTTCTTTGCTGACTTTGTTGCAATAAACTGCCGGGTCAAGTTCAGGCAGGTAGGAGACCGTGTTAATCATGTGGTGGCTGTTGCTCCTTTTCCCATCCTGTCTGTCTTCTCCTGCTGACAGCCCTCCACCCCCAACCCCAACCAAGATGAGAGGTGATTTAGACGTTGATAAAGTATGCGTGTTTCATGATTTAGAAGGCAAAATTATACGTGTTTCCCGTAATTGTATGGTGCAGGGAAAGTAAACATAGGGAGGAAGTGCAAAGCCAACTTGCCAAGACAGCAGAATCTGTGTTGGAGCTTGTTTGGCTTTTAAAACTTCGGAAATTAGAAACAATATCAGGATTAAAGTGCATGAGCAAATTAATGTCTTGTTTTGGTTTTGATATAGCTGTTTATGTTTCCAGAATCACTTGATTATTACCTTTATTTCTTCTTTGCTTCGTGAAGTTATTTCATTTGTCTGTAGTGGAAGATAGAACATAGACTATGACAGGACAGAAGTTTCTTGTAGCAAATATCTGTTAGAATGGTGTATTTTTTTACAATTGACTCCTATAGATTCATATTGATTAACTGCAAATAAATGATGCCATTGTTATTATAGTGGCTCAGATATCATTATAGATCTTCATTTCTATATGCATCCTGAGAATTTTCTTAGTATACTTTATGGATATATTTGGTTATCTCTCTTTCCCTGTAAATACTTGTGTTTTTTTTTTCTCACTGGAAAGGTTAATGTGCTAAGTCACAATAAGAAACTTAAAATTCAACCTTTGGAAAGTAGGAAATATGAGTTGGAGCCTAAATTATTGTCCTTGGGAGTTGAGCTAAATTTAGGCATTTGGACAGGAACAAGGGTGGAGAAGATCGTCTAAACTTCAATCTCCCTGAGAAGGGTTTCATTGTGAGGCCACAATGATTAATGAGAAACCTGACCATCTGATTAAACCCCTCTGTGTCACAGGACATGATTAGTAGGTGACAGAGACTGTAACAGTATCCAGCCAAGCCTTGTTTCTTTCACAGCTCAGACTGTTGTATGATTAATGTCCCCAAGGGCTATCTCCAGGTCAGGCAGGGAGAACCTGTCAGAACAGGTGGAAGTGACAAATTCTGCAGAAACTCCTTTTGCAAGAGAGGCAGCACGCAAGAATGGATGAATGGGGAGGATTCCAGATGGGCTGGTTGACCTTTCTGTACTCTGAACAGACACCGAGAGCATCATGGGAATGAAACATAGTAAGTATCAAAAAACTGCAGATGTTCCATAGTTATTGAAGAATTATAGCGTTGCCAAGTTGGGTTGGTAAAATGCACAACACGTCATATTATCGCCGCTGGTTTACGCTGTCTGATATGCTGGAGGAGACTGTAGATCTAGCGTGTGTGTGTATGGACTAGATAAAATACCACACGCTGTGTTTTATGGCAAGAGGGGAAGATTCTTTGCTTCGGTACAGATAAGGCTTGATAGAGTTGATGCTTTAGTACAGCATTTTCCTGTGCTAGTATATATAATCTATCTCATTCTCATCAATACTGCTCCATTTAGGGCAAGACAATCTTGGAAGTTAAAATGGTTTATAAAAATCCTCATTCTTTTTTATTAGGTGGTGGTTATCTAGTAAGGTATTTTATATCTTCCAGAGTACTTTCACCTCTCAGGTCATAGGTTCAAATCCCCAGCTTAAGTATCCTGACACGCTCCACCTTCAACATCACGCAGCACAGAATTAGCAAGAGGATTGCTAAAGTATCACCTTTCAGATAAATAGACCTATTCATTTAATCATAGAAATGGTATAAAATATCTTTGTAGTACTACACAGGCAGAGAAGAGAATGTTAGCACCGGGGTCCTTATGGAATTCCCCCTGCATGCAGTTAATTTTCAAAACAAAACCAAAAGTGAAACCAGAGAATAGGATTTCCCCCTTTGCCAAAAGAAGAAGCTACTTCTGTGCAAATCTCACTGCTGTTATGCCGTTGCTATTGGTGTTTGGTACCATTTTTAGCCATTTATAATGTTGCTTTCTTCAGCTTCTCTTTTAGCATATGCAGAGTATCTTCCTCAGTTTAACTATAAAAAGTCCATTTTATTTTGCATATAATTTTTTTTCCTCAGCTTTATGTATCTTTGGGAAGCATGGCTTTTTTTCCTTTTACAGAGCCCTAGTTAAGTAACTGTGCTCCAACATTAAACTTTACATTTAATTGAACTTCGGTTTGCATTTTCACCATTTTAAAGGGAGCCATTCTGAAAAAAGGCTCTCATTTCTGTGGTTCTAAGACTAATTTTTTGTTCTTTGCCAGTGTTTAAACTGTCAGATCCAGCTTTGGGTATGGTAAATGCCATGCTCCCTTGAGCAAATCAGCTGCCATATGCTATAATTTACACTCTCTGAATCTTTATTGGCTAAGCAAAAGGTCATTTTTCAGAGTGGTTTTCCCAGTATAGAATGAATAGAAGAAACAGACACACTTCAGTGGACCAGTGACTGGAGATGGGAAAGCTCCTCTGTGTGCATGGTCACAGAGTGGCAAATAGAGAGAATATAGGTAATAAGCCCTAGAAGCTACAGAGGGAGTGAACCAAAATCTCTCACTTAAACACTCCAGATTTGGAAGTCTAATTCACTTATTTTCTATTTTTGTTAAAAAATCCACAAATGCACAAATCTGTTACAGCATAAAGATTTTAATAGCAATTTCAAGCACTATCTCTTACTCGGTTCCAACAGAAATGATAGAGTTTGATAAATTGTGACAACTTCTCTTGTAAATAGTTTGCCTAGCTATTGTTTGTTTCAAACTTTGCTATCAGTTTTTCAAACTCTTGTCATCGTAGATGCTTTCCTGTAGTTTGATCAGTAAATCAGAAAGGAAGGCTGGATATGAATTGCTTGTCTGATACAAGAGGAGACAAGACTGACTTTTTATCCCTCTGTGCAACCCTTGGAGGAAATGAAAATACGCAAAGTGCACAGAATTTTGCTATCCAAGAGTAGTTAATGAAGGGCATGTTAATTTTAGGGGTAATCCAGAAGTACAAAAGCAGTATCATGGTGGAATATTCCAATGTGATCACATTAACAACTTATGTAGTTTGTCTCATACAGTTCAGTGCCTGAGGTGCTCTGCCTGAATTTAGAATTACCCTAATGAGTCTTAGTAGTAGGGAGATGCAGGTGTGCATCTGTTGTATTTTGTAATACACTCAGGTGTGTTTCTGTTGTTATCAGCAACACTAATGAAAGCTTAATGTCTGTTTCCATAGAGAGTTGCGAGGATGGCTCTGTTTCTTTAACTTGTACGATGTGTGTTTATACTGTAAAAGGAGCTTGTGAGTTAATCGTAATTAAGGCATATGATTCCAAGACTGATTAAACATTCCTGTGGAAGAGCACCTGCAATGGAATGGATGTCATCATCATCATCCAGGCAAAAATGCAAGAGGCTGCTGTAATAAAGTTAAAACAAACTTATGTCTCTACAAAATGTTCATTAAAATTTTTAAATATAGCATTGGACACGAAAGGCTGTCCATGTTGTGTATACAACTTGTACAGTGATATTTGTTTCCAGACCTGTATTGAGCCGTGTAGAGAACTTCTTCTGCCTAATGAATGAATTGTGTTGGGGGGTTTCTGGTTTTCATTTGAGACATTTGCTGTCAATGCCAGGAATGGGAGGAGGGAGAAGTATCCCACTCCTCACTGGCATGGCTAAGCCTGCAATGAACTTAATGTGCACCTCTGCTTCTTCAGAAAAGCCGATTTCATTGATGACTACCTGAACCTGTGCAAGCAGAATACTTATTTGAGTTGGCATAGCTGCACAGTGAGGATTTGTGTGTGGAGGATAGGGCTTTTCTGGTTTAGCTCTGTCTGTAAATTTTTTTGAACACATGGAGGCACAGTTTTTGAAAATCCATGTACGTGGTTAGCAGCCTCTAAGATATGGGTAGGTTCATCTTGCCACTGCTGCACGGCCGTGGGAGAGCTCAGCTGTTCTTCACAACCATATCCTTCTTTCCTGAGATGGAAAATGAACTGAAAATGGGTTGGCGTTTTCGTTGTGTTGTAGCTTGCAAAAGGACAGCATAGTGCTCCATCAGGGGGCTGCAATGCTTGGGTTCTCTGCAGGCACAGACCTGAGTTGTAGCTGAGCTCCTGCTGTGAAAGATGACATGTAGATACTTTTCATGCATCTCCTCTCACCCGTCATCTTTAAAATACATGATAACGATCTGGACGGTTTCTCTTGTCATGAAGCCGGGTTTGTCCCTCTATTCTTGGCCAAGTTAGGAGTGATGCTAATTGTCAGCCTGTGAACGTGGGCGCAAAAATGGCCATTAAATTTTGTACTCTGGTGTTTAGTCTGTGGTAGAGGGGATAATCTTTTTGTTACAGCTAAATCTATAAATGTGACTTTGGGCATTCCTGAATGCCCAAGTACTGTACCATGTCTGCATTTCCTTATATTAAGAGTTCTTTTTAACCTATGCATTTATAGTGTAAATGCTGCTGTGCTTCATTTCTACTTGAAACAGTACTTTGAAAATAATTATGTATAATTTTTCTTGTCATGATCTGTTATGTAATTCAGATGAGGACTGTGAGAATTACATAGAGAATCTTTCTAATACTGTGCCAGCTACCCAACCACTTTTTACCAGTTTTGCAAAGAACACGGGGCAGTATGCCAATAATGGGCTTAGAAAGTATGTATGAAGCTCCTGATAATGTGACATGATTTTTTTTCTTACTTTTGCTCTTCATTTCATCTTAATTAATCCCAGTAGGAAAGATTGATTTTTTTTTTGTCTTTTAAAGCCTTGTAGCTAACATCTGTTGGTATTCCTGGGGTCATTCTTGCTCTGTCCTATGTTTGACATTTCTTGTAAAAGAAGAGGAATTTGTTCATATTGACATTAGCTGCCTTGGTATCTCTCAGTGGTGCAGATGGCCTGTGAATAAAGACATCAAGCTAATAGGCAAGATGACAAGCCTTGATAGCACTGGTGCTCCTCATGCTTAAGTGGCAGGGCAGCATAGATTGCTTTTGCTGGGGAGATGCTTGGTCTGCTGGCACTGAAGCATATGGAATTAGTTAAAAATGCAGTGGGATCCTGGGAAAAGGATAGTACCTTGAAAATCCCTGGCTGGCTGTAACAGTTTCTTCTTTTCAATGTGGTGTTTCCTTGAGGGGCAAAAATTGCAGAGAAATGTGTGCATGTGGAAGTAAGATCCCTAATTTACTCTAGATATTTAGTGGTTGTTGCTGTTTAATGCATCAAAATAAAACATTGTCGAAAGTCTTCTTTGTTACATTGTTTGCTTGCGTGATGTTCTTAGAAGTAAACAACGAGCTTCTTGTGTGATAAGAAAAATAAAATAAAAAATGTGAGTCTAAATGAACATATGCAAGATGCATTGTAAGTGCATATTAAAATATTATTGTGTGAGTGTTTTGGAAAATGTCATAGAGCTCCAAATATGGAAAATCTGTTCCTTCCATGGTGGACATTTATATTATCCTCTGGAGAAGGCGCACTGGAAAACTTGGCATTTTCAAGTCAGCTGATTACTTCATGTGGTAGAATAGAAAGAAAAGCCAGATATTCAAAGTCTAACAAACAAAGCATGAAAGAAAAAAGATAATTAAGCTCTCAAGAAGCAGAGAATGAATAAGTTGCTATAATTTTAACAATGCAGTTAGTTGGCAGAGTTACTGGGTTGGGGATCCTATGTCTTATATGGTGTGTAGGGCCTTTTCCCCGGGCTTATTTGGGATAAAATACAGCTTAGGATAATTCAGAGAAATCAAAAGGATTTTTCCTAAGCGGTATAGGCGCCAAATTCAGGCTTTCTAAAGCCAGCTTTTACTAAGGTTGACCTTAAATAGTATCATGGTATTAAAACTGAAAAATGGGGAAAGGAAGGAACAGAACTTTGACCTCCCCCTTCTTGTATTTCAAATAAAGTTATTCCCATTAGAAAGACAGCATTTTCTCTTCTTCAGCCAAATGTGACACACCAACACTGAAGAGTTAGTGAGCTCTTTAATAAAGGAAAATCCATCTTGGTTGAAATATTTCCACTTCATGAAAGGCAGAAAGCAAATATAAAACCAGATTTTCATTTTGAACTTGAATTCCCACAGTCTAGGGTATGTAATTATAACTGGTAGAAATACTGTTGTCAAAAAAAAATAAAAACAAAGCAAAAATAGACAGTCACTTAGAAGTATTTTGGGATATACTTCAAGCACATAAAAAATACTTTCTTCAGTTTGTATCTTTTGACAAATCACATTTGAATTTACTGAAAACTCAGTGAGCAATGCAATCAAGAATTATCATGTGTATTTTTGTGGTATGTTTGAATTTACTCTAGCTAGAAGCAGCAAACTGTTCTTGTCTTTCAGGACTGGAGTCATCTCTTCTCACTTGCTTTGGACAATGTTTTTGAACTTCTCAAGATGAGAAGCGATTTCAACTGCTCTAATAGATTTTCACAGATGTATTTGCTGCTTAATGAGGCTTGATTACAAACATGTAAATGTTTGTATGAATGAGGATTTAGGAGTGTTTGTAATGCATAATGATATAAATGTTGCTGAGATTAAGCAATATTGTATTTCTTCTCTGCCTGCTCCCCTCATGTCAACTTTAAGCATTCATTATGGGTCAGCCACATAATAACTTTTTTATGAAGAGCCCAGGATTTTTCGAGATGAATTAATTAAGCTTCTTTGAAAGAGGGGAGAACTTTATAGATTACATTGGCACAGTTCATAGAGATGATATGACATACATTAGATCCATGAAGTGAGAAGTGAGCAAAAGTTTCAAGCCGACAAACTTTCAAAAGGTTCAGATTTGAAGTCACAGAAATACTTACTTCAAAAGGTGAAAATTCAAAGAGCAACCTGGTAATCAAATTGGTAAAAACAGAAAGTCATACAAGTGAGCTTGGCAGTTGGCATAGCTTTTGGGAGAGGTGTGTGAAGCTTTACATGCAAAGATTTTAACGCACATAGTTGGTTTAGGATGGTGCAAATCCAGGGATATTGGCAGAAGTGGTGTCTTATTCTATATGTGTCAGATGTTAAGCCATCTATTACACTTGAACGACAGCCAAGACTAAGGGTTGTGAGGGTTCAGCTTACTGAATTCAAAGATGGGTTTTGGATAAATGATCTTTTGCATCCAGACCTTTTAGCAGCTCAATTACTCCACTTTATCGACAGCTAGAGTTGCTCTTTACTTTCTTTTTCAGACCTGTTGCCCTTTAAAACCTGCAGAGATAATTTTTCATCCTTGTCATCTTCTGGTGTCCCTTCCAAGCACTTCATATTATGCACAACATATCACCAAGACATGGGCCGTCATTGGAGGGGTCCGCTTTACCACTCCTGAAACTGAAGGACTTTTTCACAGATTTCACTCCTTGCATTCCTTCCTCTATTAACAGTAGCAGCGAAGGTAGGTCTGATAGACCTATCAGGACACCATCTTCTGTTCTTTTGCTGGTGGTTTTGTTTGTGGGTGACTGATTTGACTCTTAGCAATTCATTCATACTTGTTTTATTTGATACACTGTGAAGCCACATGATTTTAATAGGGGAACTGTGTTGTTCACGCCTGTATCTTGGAAGTCGTGCTAATTGCACAGTCATAAAAAAAATTGACAGCTGCAATGACAGTGCTTGAAGACCATGTGGCAAATTACTCCTGAAAGTGAGTGGAGTCTTCAATTTAATAGTCACATAGTAGGCTGTCTTTCACTATAAATATGATCTGTTTTACACTAAGGAATCTTTAAATCCCTTTGTTGCAGATGATTCCCTAGTTCTAAAATGGTCCTCAAGGATTCCACTTTTCATTCTTTCCAGTGCTCAAAATATATTTATACTGTGTCAGAAGACATCCTGAAAACTTGAAAATAGACTGACATTTCTACAAATAAGACATAAAATTTATGTCTTCAAGTTTTCCTTATATACCGGCTCAACATTTCTGAAAAATAGCTAAGTTTTATTTATGCTGAAGAACCTGAAAAGCTGAGAAAAAGTATAGGAAGAAACCACATTGCTAATATTTGGTACCAGCCAGTAGAATTTACATACGTATGGATGTATCGGAGGATGTGTGCACATTTGTCTTATAATCAGTCCATATCCGTACTATATGTGAAATCATGCAATATTTCATTCCAAGAAAGATGGATGAAAAATAACTGATTAAGGTTGATTTTAGAGTATTTCGTTTGTAAGTCCAACCTTCATTTGGAAAAGAACTGTGGTCAGAGAGAGAAAGGAGAGATCTCTTCCCTTAGAAGAGAGTTTTACAGTCCAAGTGTAAAGCTCTACCCTATCTTTTGGAGACCTCAACACAGGAAAAAGTCTGCCATGGTCAATAAGATAGAGTTTTACATCTGCTTCTTCCTACTTCATTTTGTTAGGAGGTTGTTGCTATGTTTTAGTGGGATTTTTAAGAATTTTTAGGAAGCTGTATTTTCCCCGAAAGTAGCTATGTAGATTTTTCACAACTTGTCTTTATTTGGATAAGGAAACATGGCGCAGTTTTAGTTAAGAGGAGATTTATCTGGCACAAATCTTTGCATGCTATTTGTTTATTGATTATGATCTACTTGCAGGTAATACAAGTGTCAGGTCCTCTCAGCTGAAGTCACTTGAAATATATATTGTGTGTTTGTAAGGCTTTAAATCTAGTTGAAAGAATTGGAAGGCAGTGTGAAAAGCCTTGAGCAATAACAGCTTCACGTAACCAATCTGCTAGTATTGCTAAATGAATTGCTGGTATGGATACGGCCCGTGTATCACATTCTGGAAGGTTGGGGTCTATTAAGTTACCAGCCTTTTCTAGTTACTGAGGATTGTCTCATTTGTTTCAGACAGTTGTCTCATAACCATAACTGTTATTTTCAAGTAAAGTTTAGTTTTCTTGTTAGCAGAGTCCTTGGAAAGATTTGAAACTAGCACTGTGGTCTAGGTTGTATACATTGAAACTGTTATATGTAAACCAGTCTTCAAAGAAGTTTTCTAGTTGGTAAAGTACTTTAAAGGTCTATGTGCAGTACAGATGAGTCCTATCATATTCTCAACTCCCAGAACTGAACCTTGAAGTTAGTTAAGGCTTCATCTCCACTTAATGACTAAAAGGCTTAGTTTTCACACTGAAAGTTTTACAAGTTTTACCTCAAATTGTATAATATTTATTAATCTAATTTTACATTTTATTAATGGTACTTTTTAGCTAAGGGCTTTACAAGTGATATGGTGATTGTAGTTCTGAGAGTCTGTGTCCATATCATGTTTCTGTCATCCAAATGTATTTATTTACAGTTACTGGATTTTTTTTCCACACATATCTAATAGTCTTCAAATATGTATCTACTGTACATTGGGTATTTTTGCTTCAACTTTGATCAATTACTTTTTGCTGCTTCTACTGCTGCTGGCACTGGAGACAGGAGTCTCTGCATTTTGTACTAATTATTGGAGGAATGAAAGAAGATGGGGCCATTGGACAGTTATTTTTCTGAGGATGTTCTCAGGAATTAGTTGTCTCAAAGGGTAAACGTTGATTGAGAGGTGTGGCACTCAATGATAACCTTTAAAATGCCTAATAAATTGTGATACTCTGCCAAGTGATAGTAAATAACTTTTCCCTTCAGGAGTTCTTATTTAAATGAAAAAGTCTCCTAAAGGTTTGAGTTAGATTCTGACTCACTGTGTGATTGTTATACTGAGTATCTGTATTTTTTAACAATGATTCATGTCTGCATAGCACAGAAAGAATTACGGTGTTGTGAACGTGAAAACTGCTGCACTTAGTAAAGAATATGCCATTTAATTCAGATCTCAGGTTGATTTTCTGGTCTGCATGGTTACTACCACGTGAAATAGATGAAGACTGTAGGAGAGTAAATAACCTAAGATACATGAGATGAAGATGCTTTTCAGGAGACTAAAGATATGAAATTTCATTTGTAAAATCCATTCCAGTGTTCCTTAAATGTCCTATTCATTAAGCATCTCTGTGGCCCAAGGCAATGTTCAGAGCTAATCACAGAATCTCAGAATGAGTAAGGTTGGGAAAGGACCACAATGGGGTCATTGGGTCCAACCTTCCTGCTCCAGCAGGGTCATTCTAGAGCACATGGCACAGGATTGTGTCCTGTGACGGTTCTTGGGTATTTCCAGTGAGGGAGACTCCTCAGCCTCTCTGGGAAGAATGGCCAAAGGACTAAGGCTGTGTGCCTTGCACATGATGCACATATAAGCAAACATTAATTTCGCTGAGTGTTTTGAAACACTGGTTTTTTTTTGCTGGTAGCAACCACAATAAAAACATCAATTTAATGCAGAGGAGTGAAACTCGGCACTTTCGAAGCGAAGGATGTACAATCCTGAGTACTGCCAAACAGCTGGTGTTTATGCTTCCCTGCCCTCACCACTGCTGTCCTAGTGAGCTCTCCACCATTAACATGTATTTATCTACTCACCATTTTCTCCTAAGCATTAGAGGTGTTACACCTGGTATTTTTTTTTTTTTTTCTCTAAACTAGCATGTGAATGAAAGCTATGTGGCATCCACAGCTCTCTTTTTGGGCTCAGTGACTCACAGAACTAAACATAGCTGAATGAGTCCATTGTCTAAGTGCCAGTTTCACAGTGGGATAAATCTTGTAAACTCAGATGAATCTTCTTCATTGACAGGAACAGCAAAAACCTGACTTGGTCATGTAAACATTTTAAGTTTCTGTCTAAACATTCAAGACTTGACCTTCCTGTGGAAAGGCTTGGCTACCAGGGAACAATTCCACTTTCTGTTCTTGCATTTGTAATTAGTATTAATTGGAATATCAATTTAATTTAACCACACAGAAAAAAAAAAAAAAAGACAATAAGGATAGGTTAAATGAGCATATGGAATATGGAACCTATGTTTTATGTTTACGAATCCATGAAGGATAATATTATATGTGTACATATAGACATCTCAGCCTGGATGTGTTCTGCTGGAAAGAGAAAATATTTTTTAGATTTTAGTGAATTCTCATCAACAGGTTAGCTGTCTGGTTCCTTAGTTCTGGTTACCTGCCTCTAGCACTGTGCAGTGTTCCCAGGATAACCCTAAATCTTAAAAATACAACACAGAATTAGTTTAATGTTATGCATTGGAAATTGTCCACGTCTGGTGCTCAGCACTCTCTGTTCTGTGACAGAAGTACAAGTTAAACTACCTTTTCAAGAAGATTGATTTCTGATCTTTCAAGGTTGGAGAAGTGTTCAGTGGGATTTTTTTAGTTCTTTTTCACAGTGTCCTTCTGTCCTGGTTATTACAGGAGTAAGAGATGAATTTTAAAGCTGTCTGGTTTTAAGCAGTAAGGGGATTTTGATCTCCAATCCTAGTGGGATGCTCAAAGAGGCCAAATCCCCAGAAGTTACTCAAAAAATCAAGGATCACATTAGTCTAACACCAGAAAATTGTAAGGATTTGGAAAGAGTCTGAAATAATTACATTCTGTTACGGAGTAGTGTGGTGGAATTTGATGTGATGAAACACAGGAAGGTTGTGCTCAATTTTGAGCATTAGGCAAAAGTGGGCGTTTCTTGAGGCAGGCAGGCATATATCCCCCTGCGTGGATAGCTGTTGGGCTATGTTTCTGTTCTGTTTTTCATAATAGCTAAGAATCTGATACTTTAAAATTCTGTATCTTCATTCTTCTTTGTCCTATTAACTTTAGTGATCCTTTACCAGTAGTGGTGTTGTAATGCTGTTGATCTAAAGGTATATGCAGTCCAAATTCATAAGAAAAATAGTATCTTTTTTTGTCCCAGCTGAATAAAAGAAATAGGAGAGCTTTTAGGTGCACTAATCCTTCTTTAGGCTACAGAAAGTTGCACTTATACAAGTAAGCACAGTAAATCCGTGAGATTGTCTCTTGGGTAAATAATGCAGGTTCAGTAGTGTATTATGGTTTGGAGAGTTTTTTCCCCACTTGAAGACTACTTTTTTTTTTCTTTTTAGTTTAACTCTTTCCATATAAATGACCCTAATCCTGTGCAACAGCTTGTGTGTGGCAAAGGAAAAACTGCTTTAGTCAGCTTTGGTGTTGAATTTCTGAGTATTCTGTTGGATTGTTATATCCATATTATTATATAAACATGTCCAAGGTTTTCATTGCTTGTTCATTGGAAGTGGGAGCAAGTAAAATAGAGCAGATATTTGCTCTTAGGAGCTGCCAGGTGGAAGTCATCTTTTGTGAAAATGTATTAATAGAATTGATTTTCTTAGTTTGTATTTCTGGAAATTAGGTAATAGATTGAAATGCAACCTTCAGGCTACTGTGCTATTTCTTTTTCCTTTTTTTGCCCACCTCCAGACTGCTGAATAAATGGTTTACAGTTGACCTTAACTTCCGTGGTTTTTTTGTTTCTCTTTGGCTTGGAATAAGACACTTGAAAAATTATAAGCTAAACTTTCCAAACTTGTGGACTTGTGGGCAGTTTACAGATTTTATTGAAAATAGTTCAAGTAAGTGTGTATGTATGGTGTGTGTAGGCCTGTGTGTCCACACCTAAAGAATGTGGTTTTCACTTATGTTCATTAAACTCAAGTAGCTTGTGAGCTTTGATCTAAGGTCATGCTGCTGTAGTAGTATCTTGTTTAGAAAAGTTCACATTATAGGACATGTATTATGTACTTCTAAAAAAAAATTATACAAGGTTATCTTTAAAAGCAGAGAAAAGTTTTCTTAGGATATTTTTTATTCCTGATCTGTTCCTATTTATTTTAATTTTGCCATGGACAAATAATCACTTAGAAGATGGATATTTTCTTCAGTCACCGTCCATCTGCGGAATAATTTTAAGCAGTACTTTTCATCATTCCTAGGAAACATTTTCCTGTAAGCTTAAAACTTGAGCAGGCCCAAGAGCAGCACAAAAGCAATAGTGGCAATTATTCATAAAATATTTTGTTCATACTATAAAATGAAATTGGAGTCATGCTGGCTTTCTCTTTGGGATGACTACGAGAAGCTTATGCCACAAATGTCCTTTAAGGATTGTTGAGGCAGAGACAACCTATGTCTTCTGAGCAAAGCATCTGTGGAGAGATATGGATTTCTGCCTTTACACGGGATAGTTGTTCAGTGCTCTGCAGTGCTAGACAGCATGCTAAACATTCTGGTTCTCATCCAGAAGGAAATATTTTGTGACCAAGCCCTGAAGTTCAGATATGTGGTGAAGAGTGTTGGCAAGAAAAATGCATTTTCTTCACTAATGCGTTTTCTCCATTGTCTTCCTCTCTGCTCTTGAGTAGACTTGAGACAAGTTTACTGGAAAAGTGGTTATCTTTGTGGAAATCTGTTATGCTTGTAGGGGTAAGAAATGCGAATGCTCTTCCCCATATTCATGCTGAATTTTTCTTTAGAGGAAAGGATGAACTTGTTTAAATATGAGATTACACATTACATTCTTCTCTGAATGAACGTGTTTTTTACTTTCTTTTTTTTTTTTTCTTGTACTTCTGGTGACTCTTTCCATAAAGTATAGTGCTTTTTCCTTTCCTCAGACTGAGAGAAAAACATTTGCAGCTGTGCTTATGTTCTGGCCAGCTCCCCTAGTTTCTATCTCATATATTCATATACAAATGCTTGTAACTCTAATTTAGTTTCTCATAATCATCTATCCAAGTATCACAATGTTGCCTTTCAGCATAAAAGTGCAAGCTTGAGTAGTAGTGGAATCTGAATTGTTCTTTTCCTTGCTTTCCTGTCTTCACAGTCTGGAAATTGGTTTTGGGGCAGTTTGTTAAAGTAATTTGCATCAGCTTAAGTCTTGTTCTCCATAAAGTGTGCCAGTTCATAAAAGCATAATTGCTGGTGACACCAGCCTGCACATTTCACCAGTATGGTATTAATTTTAAGTCATTTGCATGATTAACTCAGTGATAATCATTAGATGATAATTTTTGATTTGTAGTAGTTGTATGATAGTGAAGAGAGTGCTTCTCTTGTGTCCTGCACAAAGTGTTTTATGGTCTGTTTTTAGGGGTTTATGTATGATTTGATCAATTATGTTCTGTGGTGATAAATTTATTCTGTGTAATGTTTGTATGCTTAGAACACAGGCTGTAAGTCAAAGGCAATACATTTTCATCAGCTTGTTTGAGCAAGTGACTACTGTGTTTCTTCATCTACATAAAGTTAGAATAAAACATTATCTTCTTTACACACAGCAAAGCTTAATTTAATTAGAAAGTTTATGCAGTTTGAGACTTGCAAGCAAGGGTGATGATGCTCAAAACAGTTGTCTGGAAAGCATGCTAAGTAGTCAAATGCTCAATAAAATTGAAAATTAATTAATGATGTGGAATTCTATTTTATGAGCTATGATGATTGATATCAGAGGAAAGTCTGTTTCTTTAGTTCAGTAAATACAGTGCTGCCTTGTGAGATGGTAGGGGATCTGACTAGCTCAGGAACCAGAATGAAGGTGGCACTGCCTCTCGATGAGATGCTCAGCAAAAGCTGGTTGACACCATCAGGGAAAAATGACTGCCTGCACTGATGCCCGAAGCCCTAAGGCATCAACACAATCCTGAGTACAGTCGTTGGTGGGAAGGACCTTGTGCTCTTTAGAGCTGTTGAGTAATTTCTATTGCTAAGGACCAAGAGTAATTTGCCCAGGTTGATCAAACTTACTGAGTTGAACTTCAAGGCAGTAGGAGGTCAGCCACGAAGAAATCAGAGTACCAGGATATGAATGGCGATCTCTCAGAAATTAATAATTAAATACAGTGCAATAAAATCAAAGTATTGGAGTAGATTATGCAGGCATTCTCTATGCCTATTTCCCATCCTTTTGCAGAAAAGTTTTGTTCAGGGTTTGGAAGCATAAGAATCTGGTGAACATGTAGAAATATATGAGTTCATTGGTTTTATTTGATTCAACACACGGATCTTGAGAGGGCTCTATAGCAGAGGACACCTCTCTTCTCATAGTCATATTTATGAAATGTTTGGCATTTGGTACCAAATGGTTATATTATCCATATCCTGTGTATTTGACATTGTAAGCATAATTTTTAAAGTTTGCATTATTTGTCATGATCTCATTTATCAATATATTTATTGATATTTATATATTTTTTATTTATTCTTGTGGCTATGCATATCTTTTGTGGTTTTAAATAGAGATCAAAGGGACCCTTAATTGTGAGGGATAGCTGATCTGGAGATAAGCAGGGGAAGAAAATAGTCAAATTGCTGGTGAAACTTTGGCTGTGGTATGTGCTTAGCTTATCAGTCTAATACCAGTCAAGAGAGAAATCAAGAAAGGAAGAGCTGAAATGGAACTTTTGACATTTGCCAACCCGTAGCCTCGCTGTCAAAGAAAGAGTTGCCAGTTGGAATAAACAAAAAGCCTTTTTCAGGGCTGATAAAATGTGTTGGAAATGGCAGCTAGATTAAAGCCTCCACATCAAAATGAATGCTGAAAAAGCTCTTTTCAGGACTAAAGAGGAGATTCAAGTTGTCAGCAGCCAGTCTGAATCTGGCAAGCACCGTGAAGTACTTAGGGCTAGAGAACTTTAATTAGACTTCTCTCCAGGCTAAACAGAAGTTCTTAGTCTTCATCCTTGATAACTCACTGATTGGCTTCTGTTGTACCGACAAATATTAACTTTGACAAGAATTTGTGTATGTGTGCCATGTAATAAAGTGCTATTTTGTTATCTGAGCAAAAGCTTCGGCCTCGTGTGCAGTGGATAATGTGGATGATATTAGAGCACTAGCTCAAACCCAATATTCTTGATCTCTTGTTTCTTTGCATTGTGAAGGTGCTGTGTTTTGTATAAGAAACAGCCTTCAAGTAATAAATTCTTTTCTGTTTTATCTTTCCCTCACAGCAAAATAATTTATAATTTTTCCTAAAGTTTAATGTCTTTATGAAGTGAACTGATCTTGGCAAGTTTTCTGGATGATCAGGAGTGCTATTATAATCCATTAGTTTCAGTGTCGAAAGAGTTTTAGAAAAGATAATTTGGTTCAAAATCGTGCTCTTGTGAGTTGAAAAATTAATTGGAAATATATAAACTAACCAATGATGTAGTATAAAATGAGATATATTATTGATGAAATGCATAAGAATCTGGTCAGGAATGTTTTAGAAACAATATTTTTATACTTTGATCAAAGTCTGATTATTTTGACCTTGAGTGAAATTATTCATTAATTCTTTCTTCAGACTATAAGCAAAGGTTCCTGTTTTCCTGGTCTTAGTTTATTTTTCAGATGTTATGTCAGTATATCTCAGATATACATGGTGTTAAGGCTAAAATTTAATATTTAGTACTTTGTTCTTTAATACAGGAAGCACGTTTTGGAAACCAAAGGGATGCATGTTGTTGCTGAGTTGTTGCTGTATTTATTGAATAGTAGTATAGAGTTGTTATTTTAGGTAGAAGCAAGACATACTGCACTTGACTAATCAGTGGAAATGCACGTTTCACTATAGCAAATCTCAACTATTACACTTAGCTACAGAGATGAGCTGCTATTGAAAGTTTTGCAAATGTTTTGTTGAATCAGAACTATAATTACTTTGCAGCTGTTTTTCTTGTAGAGTGTTCTTCATCCCCGAAACACTTCTAGCATTACCCCTCTTTTCTTTTTTTTCAAAATTGTTCTCTTTAAGGTTGTGTCTTTTGATATTCTTAGGTATAGTCACATTTCTTAATGAATTGATCACCTGTATTTTTCATCAGGGAGACAGCTGTCCTTTCCAGGATCTTTCCTCTACCCTTTTCTAGTGTAAGATTTCTTACCTTTGGTCTGGTTTTTTTGTGCTTGGTGTTACACTTCTGTAGTTTGAGGTTTTGTTTTTTAATTTTTTTCTTCTCCATGATCTAAGCTTTTTTTTTTTTTGAAGCCTTTCAGAATGGCAGTGACAGTAACTCACAGAGCTCTGTCTTCCACTTCCTTCTTGTTGCTTAGGTTCACTTCAAACTATGCCAGAGGAAATTTAATTATGCTTCATTCTGAAAATCAGTATGAACATTGTTTTTTGATAGCTAATATATAATCAGTTGTCTCTCTGCCCTGGTAAGATTGGGTTTGAAATTGATGCAGACCATTGGAATTTGTACTAGGTCTTTTGTCTTTCTGTTTTCACTGACGAATTATGTGAAGGCTTTTCTCCCTCTGCAGTCCATCTGTGTTGTGTTTGGGAGCATTGTGCTACTAAGCCATGGATTTAGAGGACCTTTGTGTTGGCAATATTGAGTAATTCGTGGGAGAAGCTCCTCTGTGTCAGTGTTGATGAACCTTTCGAGCACTATTTTCTTGGATTTGCACTATTTCCAGCCCAAACTGGGAATGTATATAAGGTACAGAATGTTATCAACACAAAACTTCCTTTAACAGTTATCTTTCACCTCCACCCACAGTAGAACAATGGATACGATGCCATCCTTCAGCAGCACAATCTCAATTCTCGTGTTCAACATCTTGTTAAATAAACGCTGCTCAGTTGTGGTGGAAAGGCTCAGCTCCGGTCCTTGCAGAATGCTTAATTACATTAAAGATAGTATCTAATGTTGTGAGATTCCACATTATGCAGGATTTAACAGGTTTACATCTTCCAGCGGATTTTCAGAGTAAATTGTAGCTAACATAGATTACAAAGAGCTGATGTAGTGCACTTAACTGTAAGAGGGCAAAAACCTCAAACCAAAGCAAGAGATGCAGTTGCTCACCACCTCCCATGGGTGGGCCTGTGCCCAGGCAGTTCCCAAGCATGGGATGGCTCACCTAAACCTGCTCCTCGCTGGTTAATTGCTGAGTGTGACAGTACATGGCATGGAATATCTTCTTAGCTTGGTCCCTCTTCCTGCTTGTGTCTCCTCCCAAGCCCTTGCACACACCCAGTGTATTCACTGTGGGAGCAGAGTGAGGAACAGGGAGTGGCTTGACTGGGCAAACACTGCTTAACAATAGCGAAAACATTTGTGTGTTGTCGGCACTGTTTTGATTATAAATCTCATCCATAGCATTATGTAAGCTGCTATGAAGAAAATGAACTCCATTCCAGTTGGACCCAATACCATTTCTTACTTCCCTCTTCTCTGTCTCTGCCCTGAGTTTTTAACTTTAAAATGCTTTGTTCAAAGTCAAGAAATGTAAACAGATTGAGAGGTGTAGCTAAATGGAATAAAGATAATAACCAAAGGAAAAAGTCTGTATATTTAGTATCCCAGATTGATCAGAACCTAACTCACTTGACAGATAATTGCCTGACAAGCAGGGTCTTTGATGTTAAGCTTCAGTGAAGTAGAAAGTAAGTTCCTCAGCTGCTCCCCAACAGTCTTTGGGTGGTCTCTTGCTGTCCGATGCTGGAGCACCCTCTCACCCTGCTGAAAGGTTTTTTTGTGTGACACACTGCGTACAGTTACGCACCGCTTGTTAGGTCTTGGGGAGAGTGAGCAAGGTGGAGAGAGATTTGGAGGGAGCAAGAACAGCCAAATACAGTTTAAAATAAACAACTTCTAAATTAAAAAGAATGTTAAATACAGATCATCTGCTCAAACCATGACAGCAGATTTAATTCCTTCCTCCTTTTACCTGATGGAGATGCGCCTGCAGGGCTCGCATCAATTACCTGTCGACATGTAGAAAATGATTGATGAGCTGCCTCAGGCACTGAAGTATACTTTGTCAACCACTCATAATTTATACATCTTATCTCTGCCAGAACAAAAGACAGGACAGCGTGCACTTCGAAAGGAGGAAAAAAAAAAAAGAGAGAGAGAAAGAAAAGAAGAAAGGAAAAAAGGAAAAGGCTGTTTGAGTTCCAGTATGTAGCACAAGTTGATAACATTGATGCCTATCTATTTGCTCCCTCAGCAGACATCTCCTGCCACTTTCTACTGTGACTGCTTGAGTTTGCCAGGCTCTCTGGCCATTCCCTGCTGGAAGGATGCTGACATAGTAAGCATGGAGCAGTCTAGAGTTACATTTTAATTACACTATTATCTACAAGAGTCTCTGGAGCGCTGATGTTTGTTCTGACCTTTTGTTTTAATCAGCACTCTCAGAGCATGCTGTTAACCACCACTGACAGAGATTGATAATTTATATAGTGGGGTCTTCTTGAGAAGCTTTCATTTAGAACCATTACAGAAATCAGATACTTTTACATTCAGACATCATTTTAGCATGTAGTTCAGATAGGTGAGTCTTAGAGTAACATAGAAACCAAATTTTTACTTTGACCTCCAACTGTTATCAAACCCAAAATAATATTTTTTAAATATTTTTGGGGGGGATAAAATATTATTTTTATTTCTTTGAGAGTCTTGGAGCACTTTCAATCACAATGTTTATTCAGTACTTGTTAAGAGCTTGCAGATAAGCCTCATATTCTACTCTTAATTTTTCAGGAATAGCTATTAGTCTAGAGGGAGGATGGGAGATTATTTAAATGCCAACCTGAGACAGTGTGAACAAGGCTAGTTTCCAAAATACCTGGTATTTAGGGTTGTTTGAGTTTCTCAAATTGAAAAGCAAAAATCTCTTATTAGTTTTGAAAATTTTATTTTCCAGTTTAATACGATAATGAAACTTAATGTGATCATTTCTCCACTTGAATAACACGTTGTACTAACTCTTCAGCATCGACTACATTGGGAACAAAATAAGCATTTTCGAGGTATTACTCTGTTTGCTTGGAAGGTTGTGCTGAAACGGTCTACGAGTCATGTTCATCTGTAAACATCTGTGCTGTTCTGAACCTATGTGGTAACAGTGAAGGGTTAAAAAAAAAGGTTAAGACAAAAGCAATCTGAATGGAAAATTTCACGACAGAATGTTTTAGAATATTGGAAGTTTTAGTAAATGTTGAGTGGTAATATACTGACAAATTTAGTTTGTGTAGTCATATTTTCAGGTATTTTCTTGTCCTCTGGTGTCATTGCTAATTTTATTGCCCAGATGTTTTGAGATACCAGGATGTTTTGAGATTTCTAAGAAATATTCGGTTCATGCGTATGTTTTTTTCCTGACACCTGTTTTCATCGCGTCTGTATTGAATGGGGCTATGAGGCAGCTGAGAGCAGCTTACTCCGGGAGCAATGGTCTGTAGCGCCCAGCATTTGAAGTGCTAGATGGTGTTACAAGGAATGCTTCTGCATATAGGCATCATTTTCTCAGTCATAGTTTTACTTTACCTAGGGACAGTGTGAGCAAAGCTTTCAATCGAATAGACCTATTTTGCCTGTGTTTTTTGCATTAATCTGTGCTTCTTACTCTAAACTGTTCCAACACAGATTTTTTTCCCTCTGTCGTGTTACACATCCATCAGCGGAGCAGATTACCAAGCCACAAAGAATTAAATTAATTACCACAAGCCCAAACCTGCAGTCATGCATGGACTTCAGTAACAATTAAGCACAATAGCTGCTGGCTATTTAATTGAAAATTGTTCAAAATTATATTTAATTGACTCAGTAGAACTTTTGAGAGGATGAGACTATTTGTACTTTAACTAAATAGAAGAATTCTCTTTCCTGATAACAACGTATTTCTATAAATACATATACGTTTTCGTACTTCCTGGTTACCAAAATAGACCTAAAATTCAGAATTGGTAAATGCAGAAGCAAACAAGAGAGTGTCTGAATTCTGAATTTGGTGCTGTGGGCTTCCATAGAGTGACAGCCAAACAGGTTTAGCTACAGAATATGGGAAACTGGACTAAAAGCAAATTAAAAGTTTTGATCAGGCAGGCAGTTTTGATGATCACAAGCAGCATTGTAACATTGCTGCAGCAATTGTAGTAAAAATAAAATAGAAATTGCTTATTCAGCTTGTTAAACCCATGAGACTAATAAGTGGTGAGACAGAAACTTACTTTTGCTCAACTTCTGAGCATTTATAATCTTGCTCTGCTTTTATTTCCAGCTGAGAAAAAGCAAATAAATGTATTCAGTGTGAGCCTTAGCCTGTGAATCCAACTTCTCAGCGGGATTTATTAGCTCCAGTATAGCAAGAGTAATACAGGTACATGACATTTTTTGGTTTGGGGTGGACAGGATAAGTTCCTTTCTGTCTGTAATGCATTGTGTAAGCACATTAGAGTTTTGTTTAGAGAGGGAAACTGCTGAAAATCATAAAACTAACATACACTGATCAATATGAAATAGAATTTCATACAATATTGCTTTGAGTGAAAAGAATATATATTACAAAGGCAGTTTAAAGAGACAGCAATTCCCAGTCAGTGGGGGCAAGAGATTTCAGTGTGGGAGAAACACTTGTTTCTTCCTTTGCCATCAACCTGCTATATGACCTTGAATAGGATACTTAAATCTGTTCTTTATGCTATTTTTTGTCTCTCTTGTCAGGTTAGATTGTGTTCTGTTCAAGGCAGGGCCCGTGTGCCGTGCTGTGATTCCGAGAAGCCCAGTGCTGGCATTATCTGACCTTGAATAAAGTGCGTAAGGTGTTGCTCTAATATGAATGAAGAGCAAGGTATCTGCAGGTAATAGGCACTGCACCATTGCTGTTATGTATGAGATCAGTAGCAATCATTTAAAAAAAAAATTAAAAAGGGAGCACCAGCTATGGGAAAATCATGCCTAATTTCTAGGCTTATAGTTACTAAGCTATAAAAATATCACCTTTGTTTGATTTCTGTGCTCTTTTGTCCTTCTGTGCAGCCGTCCTTCATTTTGCTAGTCTAACTCCTAGGGAAGCTAATAATCCTTGCTAGGTAGCGTCAAGCTTATGAATTTTTATGAAAGCACTTGTTTTTATCCAGCTTTGTGGATGGTGTTTTAGGGTACAGCTTCCCGTAGTTGCCTTTCTACCTTTCCGTATGCCTTCCCCTCCTCCGTGCTCCCCAAGCCTGCATCCCCTTTTTCTGTGGTAAGCTGGTCCTTAAAGCAGTCTGAAATGGATTTAAAAAAAAACCAAAAAGGTGTCTCTACTTTGTTTTGAAGTGTGTTATTTCTTCTTAGTGCTGAGCTGCTTTTTTGTTTTTGTTGTTTTGTTTGACAGGCTGCTTGTAGATAGAACAGTTTTCCATAAGGGATTGAAATCATCCATCAAATCTATTGTTTTATATGTAAGCCACTTGAGAACAATGAAAGCAGTTGCTGGAACCCAAATACCATTACAAATAGATTTATTGTAGTATGTTTTCTCCCACCTTTTTCTAGAAGTTATTACTTTAATCTTAAGAATTTATGTAAGTATGCTTGTAGCTTTTATATGCTTTATGCATTCACTTTTGAGACTTTTTAGCTATTTAGTGGCATGGTGTTTAAAACAAGTGTTATCAAGGAAATAATTTCAGCTTTACATCATTTTTTTTATATTTCCCTCTGAATGCTACATATAAAATAGCCAGATGGTAATATAAAAGAGTTATAGTAAATGTCATGGAAACTTATCTTCACAATGCCCTTTAGCTTGGTGTGTTCATCTCAACCTACAAACATCAAGAAGAGATAACGATGTAATATCCCTTTGTCACAAAATTATATAAAATTTCAATGTCTTCAGATTTTAAATGCCTCTAAGAAAAAAACTTATTAGAAATATATGCAATTAAAGTCTCTCCAGCATTTGTAAAAGAGCAGAAATGCTTTTAAACTGCTCTTCCCTCCTCAACTAGAACAAAGCTATTTTTAATTGAAAATATTTCCCAAAGTATAGTTATGACAAACTAGATCAGGTGTTCCTAAGAGAATACAGATTTTTCTGTCATTTTAATAGTGAGCCTAAATCGGACCTCAAAGGGCAAAAAGTTATTTACATATTATTGACCCAGAACTTAATACACTCAATAGGCATCAAAATGAAACAACTTATTTCATTTACAGCAATATCTTAAATGCTTTAGTCATCATACTGGGGGAACTAGAGTCTTGATAGTTTGGTTTTTTTCTCATGATTTCTGGGGATGAAAGATTGCCAGTTACTCTGGAAATATATTTGAGTTCACTGTGTTGATAGGTGAAAAAACTGCTGATTAGACAGCTTTTATAAAAAGTGTTGTGTTTCCACAGCATTTCTCACACTTTCCTGCTCCCAGTAGCCATATGTATTAAGATGGTGTCAAATGGAGTTGTTACTGGGCTTAATTTGTTTTATGTGAGTGATTGGACGAAATGTAAATGTAATATTGATAAAGCTGACAACACAATAGAAACGCGGCATTCTGGTTGAGTATTCAGCTGATGCCCAGAAGTACTGACAAATGGGAGGTTGTGAAGCCATGCTCGTCGTTGTTAAAGACACAGGATTAATAAACCCCTCTGAGTTGTCACCTAGAGGAGCTGCTTGCATTCTTTCACATCGTAGCTTTCTACAGATGAACATGAAGAAATTAAAGTAAAAATCTCAGTGGAAAAGCAACAGTAATCATCAAATGAAGAAAAAAACCCAGAAAACTAAAAACCCAAAAAATTAAAGCCAAAATTGTAGCTGTGTTGAACTAGACTGGTAATCAAAATGTTGTGATTGAGCAGTGAGCAGTTTCCTGCTGTCTAGGGCAGTCTTTTCTCGGTGAGAGTGGCACAGAACTAATTGTTGATTTTCAGAAGTGTATTTCTTGGGAAAAGAAAAAGTGGATGTAGTTGTCATGTAGCACTGTTAAAGTTTGCTGAGGTGATGTCAGCAGCATCTCAGTTTTGAAGTTAAATAGCCCTCTTGAAATCTGTGATACATATTTTAATTAACATTTGGCAACGAGTGAAGTATGGTTTCACTCCAACCTTACAGCCCAGTTTCACCACTTTTCCCCTTAAACCTTTGTCTTTAAAGACTAAGCTTTCCATGGCTCTTCTACCTTAAATATCTTCCTTAATGTTGCTGATAAGGTGTTATTTCTGTCTGAAGAAACCTGCAGGTAATAGCAGCTTCTTTACAATGTTCTTTGGAAGTAAGGAAAGATAAAACCACCCACTTTTGACCCTGTGTCTTTACTGGTCAAGATGTGAAGAAGAAACACGTGTGTAATGCTTCTTCACTATTTGTTTTGTGCATGTTTTCTCTCAAGAGCATCAAAACACAGAACAAGGACGCAAGGAAATTATAATAGATCTTCTAATGAAAGATGGGATTGCTAATGTCAGACCTTTGCATGGGTGTGAATCAATGGATTCCTGTTTAGTTAACCCTGGTCCAGCTTTTTAGGCATTAATCCTTTACAAGGAAGTTTTCATGTGTGCCTTCGTTCTTCTTGGGAGTCTGTGCTTGTGTGATAAGTGTTATATCCAATCTTACAGAAATTTTGCTGATTGTTTTTGGCTTTGCATTTTTAAAAATTCCTTTATCTTTTTTCTTTTCTTTTCCATAAGGAATAGATGTAGGCTTAGAAAAGCAGCAGGTAGGCTTGTTGTGTAGAGAAAGAGAAGAATCATCTTTCCTCTTTTCCTCTTAATCCCCTAGAAGATAGTGGATGCTGCACTTTGGAAACTAATCTCACATTTGTTTTCCAATATATAACAGAATTTGAAATTTAGTTTTGAGTTCCTGGTCAAGAACCTCAATTAGTTGCCCAGTGGCCAGAGAATAGTCCTAAAAAATTGAAGATGTAGCTGTAGAGGCAAATGGCTTATTACTTTTACGTATGTATGAATAACAGTTAAAAAAAGAAGAAAAAAGGAAGTCTGAAAGGATGATGCATGAGAAAAATGAGCATGTGAACAGCATTTTCTGTTTTCTTTTATTGCAAATATGAATAAATATATATTCAGACTACCGTTTCCTGTTAACTGGCCAAAAGAGGTATTTTACTCTTCCAAGAAAATTTGAATTGAGCATAGATTCTCTTACTTACCATGATCACTTTCATGGAAACAACTCTGTATTTCTGTTAGCATAGTAGTTCTTTCATTTAATTCTTTAAGTCTCTCTAGTTTCTCCTTTAGAGAGTTGCAGAACCCAGCATCCTGAATCCATTGTCTCTTTATTGTGATTCATGCAAATAGAGCAGTTTTAACTTTCCAATCTAAAGTATAAAAAAATTGGATTGCACATTTGAAGTGGAATGAAAATGATGCATAGAGAAGTAGATCATTTTATAGGCTACTGTTCTATTTTATGGAATGATAAATAATGATGTAAAGTGTGTTTTCCTTTGCATGTTTAAATTGCTCAGTGTACCTAACTGAATTTAAAATAAATTCAGAAATGACTGCTCAGCCTTGCTGAAGTACTTGGAGAACTGCTTTATTCTTAGTGTCTTTTCTAATAAATAAGTTGCTATGAATACAGCTTCTTGTTTAGATCTTAAATTTTAACTGGGCTTTGACAGATTTAGATTTAATCTGGACACTGTAAGGGTCTATACTGTCACTCTTTGCCTGCTGTTTCAAGTGACTGGTTTCTCACTCCTATCCCCCAGCCATTTTACATCGCTTCCTTTCAAGAGCCAGCTATGCTGTCTCAACTGACCGACTAATTTCTTTATGTACCTAAACTTGTACCTGGTCTGGCTGGGGTGGAGTTAGGGTTTAGCATTGGGTTTTTTCGATTTGTGACTGAAGCAGTGTTGATAGCACACCAGTAATTTGGCTGTGGCTGAACAGTGCTTGCTTGCACAGCACCAAGGCTTTCTCTCTTTGCCAGACAAGCAGGCTGGCAGTGGGCAGGGCATTGAAAGGGACATAGGTGGAACTACTCTTTAAAATTAAATCTGTACCATCAATTAATCTAATTAATCTGTAAATTCCTCCTTGCTTGTGCACTTTTTTCCAGCATGTGGTGTTAGTTCAAATTAAATCTTTTCTAAGGTAACGTTTGCTTTGCAGGTAATGCATCAGAAACAAAGGAAAGGCAACTTCAATGTTTTTATTTTTGTTTATGGACCTTGCCTTGTATTACCTTATTACTTTGCCTTCCTCATTTTTTCTCATTGGGATGACTCAAGTTAGCACAAATTGCTTTTTTTGTGGTTAGCAAACTCAAAATGGAGGCTATAGATCAATAGAGACTGTCAAGGGATTACTAAATAAACAAATTTCTTTTCACTTTTTGTGTTATTTTCAACTACCTTCTCATAAAGTATAGACCTTTTGAAGTATTGAGATGTGATGCTTGGATTCATTCTTTAATACTACTATTGCCTAGCTGTTTTAGGAAGGGCATTATTTGGTTTATCCATGTGTGTACACACACATATATACGACGGTGTTGTGATAGAGTAAATTAGCAGCAACGTTCTCTGGGCACTTAAAAACAAGCCAACTCCCTTCACTGGACACGGTGATTCTCTTACAAGATCTTTTAACCCTTGTGACTTGCAGTTTGTGAGATGCATGCCCGAGTTAACAAGAATAAATGTATGTGGCTAAGAAGCAGTTTGAGTTGTTCCAGAGATCTGAGTGCTTGGCAGTGTAGATGTGGCCTAAATGTCTTGGTTTTCAGTTTATTTTATTTGCTCCTAGACTGTGTGTCACACTTGGTTATCATTTTTAAAGCTTCAGCTGCGGGAGAGTGATACTGGTGTGAGAATGATGTCACAGCATGAAAAATCCAGAGGCTTTTCCAGTTGTTACTCATTTAAGTACATCTCACCCACTGGCAGAGATATAGACTCGATGACCTCACATGTCTCCTTTGCCTCTGCCTTCTGTGATTCCGAGTGATAGGGCAGTACAGGAGATCAACACGAGTTTATTGGCAGCTGCAGAAAGACAAGGCACTAAACATACCTGCACATCCTAGATGGGGATGTACGACTGCGTGTGGCACTTCCCTGTAGAGATCACACATGAACACTGTGAGGTTACTTATTTCCTTCCTTCTGCAGGTTCCCCAGGAAAATATGACTTTGACCATTGAAGCTGATACCTTTTAGTTACTCAGATGATCAGTTTTCATTGCATTCCTAAAGCAAAAACAATGTGTTAACATGTGTGAGAACTGATGCAACAATGTTGTCTCTCACCTCTCAGGACATTTGGAGAAGAACCCTAAACTCTCCTTCCGCCACGCTCCACATTTCAAATTTTATAGGCATTATACATTAAAATAAGATCTGCCCAGCTTTGATATTCAATCAGAACTGGGCTAAGAACTTGAAACTTGTTAGACTAAAATTCTACAGTTTCTGTTACATAGCACGCTCTATATTTTGAGTTACTTACCAGGAGAGGTTTTAGCTAATAGGTATGATCCATCCAGAGCTTTCAAAGGAATCTAGAGCAGCTAGGCTTATTCATGTTTAACTGGAGATCTGGCGTGCAATTGCGATTATTTCTAGAAATATATCCTATTAAAGAAAATAAGTATTCTACCTCTCCAAAATGTTATTACATTATTTTCTTAGAAATAACATAAAAAACCATGTTGAAACTCAGGACAATTTAGGCACGGTAAGGGAGAGTTCTCTTTAGTCTTTTTTGAATGCCGCTGGTAAATTCAAAAACTTTTTGCTCTGTATAAACTGGTCAAGATAACAGCAGCATACAAGTTGCCCTTATAACTCTGGATTGCCCTCTGCGTTGAAAATGTGTGGTACTTATACTCGTCAAAAAACAGAGTTTCGGTTCGTTGTGAATGGAGTTTGAAGCAAAGTTTTCCTTTGTGACTTGGGAGGTGTGCAGTTGATGGATAAAATTTAGATATTGTTGAGATGGCAAATATTTGATGGAAGTGAACGTAAAAGCCTGAACAAGTTTTTTTCTCACAGAGGAAGATGAAGGGTTTTAGCAGAAAACGTGGAATGCTTTTTGTGCGTGATCTCACCTTAACTTTTGAGCATGTTCAATTTTCAGGTCATCAAGCAGTTAATTAAAAGGGGCTTTCTTTGCTGACATAAAGGTATCAGTTTTGGGTGCGTTGCAGTACGTTAGGGGGAAAAAATTTAAGTAATATAAAATGTCTTTCTTCTCCAGCTTATTTTCTTAGACAATTCAGTGAAGCATACAAAAAGAAGCTATGCAGTAGAGGATGGATGAGAGGATAGCATTGTATGGAGAGAAAAGCATGGACGGCAAACTTAAATGCATATTAATGCTGATTTGAGAGGATAAGAAAAGATAAATTCACTTAAAATGTAAAATTCAGTTAAAAAAAAACTTTGTAGAATAGTTGTAGTTATCTAATAAATAAGTTGTATATCAGTATGGAAAGAGTAAAGAATTTCTATGTACATTTCAGGGATATGCAATATTGAACCTATAGCAACAAAGAAGAAGTTTTTATGCTCATTTGTCAGTAACAATAAAATATTTACATACTGTGTTGTCATGTTAGAAGACTTGGCTACATGTGGGACATTACTTAGGGACTTGTGCACTTATGACATTATAAGCTGGAGAAAAAGTTCTTTATCTTGTTATAGTGCTTGTTCATGTGTTGCAGAGTTTTTATTTTTATGCTTTGTTTTTAACATTTTCTCTACTTTGCTCTATATCTTACTTTTTTAGAAGTTTATTAGATTTGTTGAATATATTGGGCAGGTGATGAAAGGAAATAGACTGATAAAATTACTTCTTTTGTTTGAAAACAACATTAAAAATACCTACAAATTTCTACTTAACAAAAGAAAAGGCAAGATAACTCAAATTAAAGTATGTATTTAAACTGTCCATGTTAAATCCGACTTTGAAAACGGCCTAAGCAATAATGGTGCTGGACTATATTGTGTTTATCAACTTTATTGCAGAGCTTTTGACTCAGAAATCATAGTCATTTGTAGAGGATATCAGGTATGTGTAGTAATTTGTGGAGAGTAGCTGGGAATGCTCATTAGCTCATTTAAAAGGAAAAAAGCGAGTATAATTTGCTTCAAATTTAAAAGCCATCACCATTTTTTTAAAATCTGAAATGCATCTGTCTAAAATGTAGCCATTTGAAGGGAAGGATAAGGCCTGTCAAGCTACTTCTCCTGTGTTAGTGCTTCATCTGCTTTGTTTGACATCTCTAAACAACTCTTTAAAAATGTCGATTTTGGCATGCTCCACAAAGGAGGACTGAAGGGTGTTGTTTAAGTTATTTGGGCCTTCTCTGTTTTTCTTTCTGTGGCACAAAAATGTGCATTTTTTTTCTATGCCTTTCCCCCCAACAAATGTGTGTTTTAGCCTCAAATGACCCTGGCATCTTAACATGTCAGAGTGTTAATAAAGCACTGAGGCTGTCATAATGTGGGGTTAAATAAAGTCTTCATGAGCTGTCTATTAAGCTGATTTTTTGTTTGTCACTTTCTGTAGTTTCTTTATGGATGCAGCTTGTCTTGGTTTGTGGGCAGCCAAGCAAACGGGCTTTGTCTTTGTTCACTGCTCTGTTTAATTCTCCCCCTCATTCATTAATCATCCCTTTGACTATTTATACCAGTGGCAAGTATAGCTAACACACTTAACGTTTTCTTTTGTCTCAGTGGCACTCTTTGTGCAGGCCAGAGGAGGGCTAATTATTAACTGTAAAGTGACATTAAAAACCCGTAGATAAGCATACAAATGCTGCATCCACTGAAATGCAGGGGTTTTTTTGTCGGTTTTTTTTTTAAACATTCAAGTGCTTGTGGCCAAATGAGTTTTCCTTGCTCTGTATAGTTGGGAGTTCACAGTAGCAGTGCCAGTGTCTAGATAATTAATGAAGAATCTCTGTTAAACCCAGAGAGTCTGCCAGTGTCAGGTTTTTTAGTTTCATCTCTGGACAGCTTAGTGGGGTAGTTTGTACCTTATCAGGCAGAAGCAGGGATTTAAATTGCTGCTATTTATTTGGAGGCAGTTCCTCTTCTCTTTAAAGGTCCCATTCCTGTGTTTATTAGTATTCTGTATACACAAGTCTTGGAATGTGCTTTTTGTTTTGACTTCTTACGATGGGAAAGATTTTAGCATTTTCTTTCTGGCTTCCTTCTAGTTATGAGGTTGTCTTGAAATTATAACTTTGTTTTTTTTTGAAACACTGACAGTGATCACACCTTGCTTGCTTACCGGAAGTCTTTTTGACCCTCTTCCTTCTCACTCATGATTTCATGATATCAGCACAACAATTATTCTGGAAAGACTTCTTTGAAAAGATAATATTTAGAAAAGGTATGTGTTCTAGCTGTTTGGGGGAAATCTAGATGTCACAGGATATTTTGGTTTTTTTACTGTAGTGTCTGCCTCATTCCATCCCTTGCCATAGGTTTGAAACCAGACTTTCTGTTTTTCTGTGCCTTGAAAATAGAGTGAGGTGGGTTCAGAGAGATTACTGCAGGATTTACGTAGTGTTGCAATCAGCTCTGTTAACTTGTAACTATAAGTGACTTTTCCTTTGACCGATGTTGCAACCACAGACATGTTCATAACTCATAATCACGAACATAACATGTAGATGAGGCCTGAAACTGGAGTTGCAGCTAATCCTTTCAGTGGGTGAAACAGTTTGGTCCAGCAGTGATCCACTGAACACAGTTTGAGCACTTCTGGCTTGTGTCATAGCCAGCATTTTTCTGGCTCTCAGCAGGACCAAAAATCCTACTGAGTTGAACATAAAGCATAATATCCACTGAGATAGGTCTTTGATAACAGAGCTAGGAAGAGGTTATGCTCTCTTATTCAAGCCTGTGTGTAAGTGAATAAGCCTATTACTTCATTGTATTGTTATTGCCAAATGGAATGTCTTTCAAAAAATTTCGACCGAGCGATAACGTTATGAGGGTATCACAGGGCAGTCTGCTTTTAGCTAGCTTAGGCAGATTGCAGCTCCAGCTAAAACAGTAGATCAATAGTTACAGATTGCTTTCTGCATGTTTCAGTTAGGAAATTGGTATGTTGATTACAGAGAATCTTTACTTGAGATGAAATTGAGAGTGGTGGGAAAATCTTGTTTAAAACAAGTATGGTAACACAGTAGACTGTGTTACATAAATACCTTTGTTTTCTGTGCTGTGTAACTGAGTAGGTTTTTTAATGTTTAAAAATGAACCACTTCATAATGTTGTGGTGTTTTTTGGTTTTTATTTTTAAGATCAAAGATATCTTCTGTATCTCACTCTGTTTTCTTGTTTTCACGTGCATTAGGTACAACTCTCTCATATTCTGCATTATAAGTTAGCGTGAATGAGTTTTGCCATGGTATTACGGAAGATTATTTACTTTTTCAGAGTAAACTTCCAGTACTTTAATTCTTATTAGTTTGCCAGACTGAATGTTCATATGTTTCATAACTATTTTTAGTAGCAAGGCCCTGAAAATACGAATTCTTATTTAAGGAGGCTTTCCTGGCATGATGAATCAAATTGGTCTTCGAGTAGATAAGTCTGTCTCTTGCTACAAGAAAGCATAGTTTATTGACTTTTCATTAAGGTTTTGAGTGTGTAGTTTATACACGACTGGGCCTTTCTTTCAGGTAGACTGTAAGCAGCCCAGTAACAAAAGTGAGGTTGGTAACTTTGATATTTTAATACGCTAAAAGTAAAAGATAAAATCTCTGCAGAAAGAGAGGTAAGTACAATTAATTCATCTAACCTGAACAAAAAAGTCTGCAGTACGTCAGCCTATGGCATGCACAGGCAATCTCTTAGATGAGATCATACTAACTTTGTGGTACTTGGTTCATTAACAGAGACCTCTTAGTTTTAGCAAGGCAACAGTTTGAAATAATATTACAATTTCTTTTGTTCTGGAAGATGTTTGTTGATAACGATCTTATGGAACCACACAGTATTTTAACAGCTGTAAGACACTGTGAAATGCTGCTGGACTTCTGGCATCAGAAGATGCTGGGATTTGATTGTGGGAATGTGGAGGTGACCAAATGCAGATCTGGTCTTCTCAGATGGAGGAAAGCTGTAATGATATAATAGATGAAAATGACCATAATCATGGAGTTGAAGGAGAGGTATGTGATACAGTCTTTTTCTGTATCATTGTTCTGTTCTACTGACATCTCTGCAAGTTTGCTTTTTAGTCAAGGCAGATGAAGTCTGTATTCACAGATTTATTATCTTTATTCATTTAAATGTGCTATGCAGTTATGGATCCCTTCATTTCTTATATACTTCATTTTCTTAGTTGTGTTTATTGAGTCAACACCACTACACAATATTGGCATTTCTGTACACTGAGAAAGCTGTCTTAAGAGAGAGATAAGTCCATAACTCAAGTTACATCACACTGAATACTCAGTGCTATGGTGAATAAATTTTTTTTAAAATGCAATCATTCTAATATGTCACCTTTTTCCTGAAGTGTTTCTCTCACGGAGAACATTCTTCATGTTAAAATTATTTATGATGTGTTTTTAAAAAATAAATAACAATGATTTACACAATGTCAGCAGATGCACCCTGGACATCCCTGGCATAATCAAAATTGTCGACTCTTGTGACCCAAGGGTGACAGTTTTGATCAGCTTTGCTTTACAGTTCTCTCATCCTATGGAAGTGTGAGGCAACACTTATGATTACCCAAGAGCCACCAGATTACAGCTACATGCACACACATGTACACACAGAATATTTAAAATAATTGCAGAGTGCCATGATTAGGAATTCCATAGATTTTTGTCAGAGGTTAATACTAACTTCTCATTGGAGTGGTGTTTTTTTGTGTCTGACTCAAAAACTCAGGATGGCTTGGTGTTCAGGAACTGTGTTGGAAAGCTAGGGGAATTGTTTCCAATTCACATTTCTGCCTTTGACCTGTTATGTAGCCTTGGGCAAATAATTTAATCACTGTCTACCTCTGTTTCCTTTCTCTTTTTTTTTTCTTGTCTGCTCAGGTCATAACTTTCAAAACTGTTTTCTAATCCTTACTATGACTAAACAATAAATTTATATAAAATATTATATCTTCCCAATTGTCATTATAAATATTGCTGAGGGTTGATTTAAATAGTTGTAAAACTATTCTTTTCTGTTATTTTTTGTAATACTTACAGAGGTCAAAACTAGAGACTGTTACATTTTCTTTGATGCTTCGATACTAAAAAGGTATAGTTGAAAGCTTTTGTGTCTTAAAGATGCTAGACTGGACTGGACTATCAAGGAAATGGAGTTTCATATTACAGTCTTGAGAAACTGTTGAGATAGAAACAAACACACACGTGTAAGATAAGGCGAAAAAAGCAAGGAAAATGAAGACACTTCTCAAATGTTTGATTCCAAAAAGAGGGTATGTATGAGAAGATTAACAGGAGGAATATAAAAGAGAGAAAGATTGGGTCCAAGTCTCATGTATTTCCACTTAAATGGATAAACAATGAGAAAACCAGAGAAATTATGTTTCCTTTTCCTTGAAAAGTTTTTTCGTCTTCTGATTCTTACTGAGCGTAACCCTACTTTATGAGGTAGGAAGACCCTAAGCACTGACTACTTGCAGGATTGTTTCTCTTCTCTGTATAATATAATTTTTATTTATTTATTTTAAGTTAAGCCACTTCTAAAATTTGCAGAACTGCACAGAGTGAGCTATATCTTTGCACAAAGGTTGCCAACTGGGACTTAATGTCTTTTCCATAAATGTGAGTCTTCACTTCTTTATATTCCTTCACAATTCAGAGCCAGACAGCCTGTTAGTATTGCCTTTATAGTATGGAAGTTATTTTTATTTGTAGGGCCGTTTATCCCAGTTCTCTTTGACAACACTAGGAATGGGATTGAGTATAAAACAAATTAGCAGGTCACCATTTATGTCCACATTCGGGCAAGGAAGAAATAAATAACCAAGAAATCTAACCAGGAAGTAATTTCAGTTTTAAGATTTCTTATTGGTCGAGTTAAGATCACAGTCCACACCTTTTTAAAACTTCAGAAAAGGTGAGAGGATGAGATTTTTTCACTTGTCACATGTAATTATATTTATTCATTTATGCTAATTGTATATGGATGCTCTTGAGTTTAATTTAAAATCTTGAGTCTTGAAAAGATGAAGTCCAGAAAGCAATTACGTAACTGCCCTTGAGTTTCATTTTCTATATTCAATCTTGCCAATATCCTTTGTTGTTGAATAGTAATCTTTCCAGTTTTTTAAAGGTCGTCATCTAGAAGGCATCTGTGCAAGTCACTCATCTGAGTTCAAGGAGGAATAACCTAGGCATTAGCATTCTATACTTTATGGTAATTATTCTTTCATTCAATCATTTTGTTCATGTTTAGGACGAGTGCATAAATGAGATTGTTGATAGAGGAGTAAAACTGAAAACTTGCTAACTGGTCCCCTGATGTACCCATCAAGGACTGTGTTATTCGTGCATACATGGCAGGTAGATCTATGTCTCCTTTTAGTACCGTCAGAGAAAGATAACCGTAGCTTTATGTTCAATATGTGTTACGTGTGTTGGCTTGCTTGTTGATGGGATGGATATTAAAATTTTTAATTCCATACATGAAGTCAGAGAAGTGAGCTGTTTACTTTAAATGCTTTAATCTCATTGGTCATTTGTGGGTGCTGCAAATCTGAGAAATCTAAAGAAAATCTATCTGTCTGTGCGAAAGTAAAAATATAGCAATAATATTACTAGTTAATTTTACTGTAAAGTTCCAATATGTGGGTCTGGATTTAATCATGAAACATTATTGATTTTAAAACCTATTGAATGAAAGGGACTTTCTAGAGCTGAAGGCAGTTTCCTGTTTAAGAGAAGCTTATGGTCAGGAGAGAAGAAGAAAAGCGCTATTGGTCAGGAGTAAGTGGTAGGTCTGAAAAGAACTGAATATAGTACTTTTTAACTGTAGCAATAAAAATGGAAAACGTAATAAGTGTGTTGAGCTGCACAGCCCAATAATCCAATTTTTAAAAGCTTTAAAGTGAGTTATGATTACATCTGTAAAGTTGGTATTTTTGAGAACAAATTATTGCCTTAACTTGCTTGATTTCTGTCGGTTACCAAAGAAAAGGGAAAATGCGTAGATATTAAGCTGAGACAGAGTGAGGACTGCAGCCCATGACACTTTTGGCTTTCTGCACTGGCGGTGCACACGGCCTGCACATGCCAGCCTCTCATCCAGCAGCATACCAAAATCCTTCTTGGCACGGCCGCTCTCATTCTGTTGTTGAGAAATTCGACCTTCTCCTTATCCATTGTTACCAGTTTACCAACACTATTTATCTTCTTTGACCTTCCTTTTCTGGTTAACATGTCTATAGAAGCCCTTCTTGTTATTCTTTGCTTTCCTTGCCCAGTTCAGTTCCAGCTTTGCCTCAGCCTTCCTCACCCCAACCCTACACAACTGAACATGGTCTCTATAGTCTTCCCAGTGTACCTGTCTGTTCCCACTCTCTGTGCATTTGCTTTTTTCCCTTTAGTTAGACCAGCAGGTCCTTGCTCTGGACTGCTCTCTTGCCTTTCTTGCCCGATTTCTTGCACCTGGGGGTTGCCAGCTCTTGCACTCTATGGAAGACTTCCTTAATCTGCCAGCCCTGTTCCACTTGCTTTTTCCTGACGGCAGGTCCTACCAACAATCTCCTTGAAGAGCTAGAAGTTTTCTCCTCTAAAGTTCAGAGGCCTAACTTTACTCCTTACTTGACCCATATCCCTCAGGACAGCAAACTCCACCAACACTTGGTCACTGCAGCCCAGTCTGCCTCCAGTCTTGACTGCCTTGATTAGGTCACTTGTGTTGGTTACCAGCAGAAACAGTATTGCATCCCCTCTGGTAAGGCTGGCTGTTACCTGCCTCATCTGTCACCTTTTGAAAGCCTCCAGGCATGGGGACTCCAGCACTTCCCTGGGCAGCCTGTTCAAATGCTTGACAACTCTTTCAGTAAGAATATTTTCCTGATATTCAATCTAAAACTTTCCTGATGCAACTTGAGGCCATTTCCTCTTGTCCTATCCCCGGTTGCCTGGGAGAAGAGATTGACCCTCACCTTGCTCCAACCTCCCTTTAGGGAGCTGTAGAGAATGATAAGGTCCCCCCTGAGCCTCCTTTTCTCCAAGCTAAATACCCCCAGCTCCCTCAGCCACTCCTCACAGGACTTGTGTGTATTGTGTGTCATTGCTGGTCGAGTATCGATATGTGTTACCTTCCATGGCTATAGAAGTACATATGTAGCAATTATATATCTCCTGTTATCATCTTCTAACCATTTCTATCCTTTTTTTTTTTTTTCTTTCTTTTCCTATAAGGTGAATATGGATGTCTTCAGTGCTGTGTGGGCAGTGTTAAAAACATCCTTGGTTGTAAGAATGCATGGCATTTGTAAAATAGAGAAATAAATTACTTTGACATTGTATCATATCTGGCTTCCCAGTTTTGCTGCTTAATCACTTGTACTCACACTGAAATAGAGAAGGGGAAAACAAAAATAATTTTTATACCCCATTACTGTATTTTATCATTGCAAGGGATGGCAGAGGCTTGCAATTGTAGAGAAAAGGACTGGCCACTAATAATTTGTTACCAAAAGTATGGTGAGAAATATTATTCTGTAGCAGCCAACAGATTTCACCTGGTGTCTGTTTTCACAAACCCCAAAAGACACATCTTTAAGGGAGAATGCTGTTAGCCAGTACAGATTGAACATCTTCATCAGCAGTGTGAATGGAGGCCTATTCTGTAATTGAGACGCATGTGGCTGTGTCAGCAGGTGATGGCAGACAGACACACCTGAATGACAGTGTGACAGGGAGCAGAGACAGGGGGCCCCATCTAGCCACTCTTACTGCCGGAGTGATGAGCGCACAGGAACACAGTCTGTGAATTATCAGCAGGCCAGAATGAGATGAGGCTTAGGGAGGGCTGCCAGACAGTTTGCAATGTGCTACACATTTCTTTCAGCAGTTACTATTTTGCTATGCATAGCCCCTTGCTATTAAGCAGACAGAACAGCTCATATCCTGTGGACGGATGATAGATATGTCATATCACTGAAAAATTGTTTGTCTTCCACAGGTGTATGGGATGCCTTTTAAAGCAGACAGAGCACATGACACTTTTCAACACTCTTTTCGATACTGATTTGGCATTCAGGGTCTATCAAAGGAGAAATCTTTCACATGCAATTATGACAGAAAATAAAGGTGATGAAGTGTTGTATACAAAGAATGGAGAGAGATCAAAGGACTGTAATGAAAACTGATTACAATAAAAGAGCTGCTTCAACCCTGAGAACTCCACAGAACTGCTTGGGGCATGACAACACACACAGACACACTTGCATGCACAAAGGAGAAGATGTAGATAAAATCACAGACACTAATTCATAGGAATAAATGAGGAAAACTACACAGCTGCTTGCTTAGATATCACATGGCGTATTAAGACACTGAAGTGGTGTAAAGTGACCGTTCTAACATGGGAGAGTCTGATCGGATCCTTTTGTAAAGCTTTCTTTACTGCAGTACCAAAGTTTTGTAAATTTCTAACTTCTGATAAGATTGTAGGATAGATGACTGTTTTCAATTCTTCTATTGTTTTCTTGATTAATCTCCCGGGGATCACACACGGAATAAGTCACTCATTCAGGTTTAAATATTAGCAAGGACACTGTTTAGTACTGTTAGTTGCATAGAAATGAAGAAATTAATCAAGTTTACTCATCTATCCTTTTGACTCCTGTTCTGATTTAAAGCCTATTCAAATGACTTTACATTGACTTCACTATGTCTTTCCCAAATTCCTGAGCTGACTTTTGAAACCATTCATTGACCAGTTTCAGTTAAGTGCCAAGCAATTTTGTTTCCTTACAAATTTAGAGACCATTATGCGAAGTACCTTTCAAATGTTTCAAAGTCTTATGTGACTGAGTGCAAACCAGAATTATTTATTTACTTGTTTTTAATTCTTGTATTCTTTAATAACTTGCCAGTGTCTTTGTAGTGAAAGACCTATCATTTTACACAAGGTAAAGAATTGACAGTCTTTGCAGCTGTGTTGTTTCGAATTTTTATGTTCTGCCAAGATTTCTCATAAATAGTGAGTTGAGCTTCAAACCTAGACGGAAGAAATATTTTTGAAAACTCTGCAGAGCTTGCTTTTTTTTCCACTTATATTCTGAATGAGCAATTTTATTTTTAGTCCCAAAGCAGAGAGTGTTACCTGGAGCAACATTGACTCAAACCACTTATTTTTGCTAAGAGTTTTAAAAGTGATTTAGCTCCTTGACTTGTGTGAAACAAGAACATTTCATCGTTTGAAAACTCAGCTACAAAACTAGAAATGTTACCCACAGTGCCGATGAAATTTCAACTAAATCCAGAAAAGCAGCTTACCGGTTCTAATATCTTTCCAAGGACTGGCTTTTCTTCTCAAAATTCTCTTCTGTCTCCATGAACATAAGACATACTACCACTTATAGCAATGTATTTTGCCCACAAGTTAGTATTTAAAAATGCTGTCTCACACAATAAGCAAAACTGCTTTCTCTTATGTCATTCAAAAGGGCTTTGTAAGGGCTATGGTGCATCCCAGAATGAACATCCAAAATGTATTTAGAAATGTTCTTCTGTAAAGTGCTAAGAGACCTAACGGTATTTCTGCTGCATTAAACACCTATTAGTGTGCTCTAATGAACGTTGGCCATATCAGAACATTTTCTCTTTTTTTTTTCTTCCCCACAATTTATTTCCTGCTGTGAAATACAAGTGTTAGAATATCAGATTTAAACTCTGCTTATTGTGGTTTCTCTCTTTCTCTCTCAGGCAGTGTTCCTTTCTTTGTACCACTGTCAAACCAAGAAAACCTCACTCTAGAAAGGTCAATTTTCAGAGAGGTGACCCTTGATAGTATGAGTGTCTTATTTAAAAAGTGATGGCAAAAACAAGCCCAGCCCCAACCAAGCCAGGAGACTTTTTTTTTGCTCACCAGGTATTCCAAACAGAAGGATTGTAAGGAGAATCCTTCTTTTTGTGTTGGTTGCTTGAATGATTTTCCCTGCCTAATGACGCCTAGGGTCGTCGCGTGTCGTAAGCCCGTGTTCTCCTCTGGCTGTGGAGAATGTTTGGGTCTGTTGCATCAGGCATTTTGAGTTGTACTATTGTATGGTTTTGGCAGAGCTTTCGACACCGTTCAGACACACGTTCTTAATTTCAAACAAGGAAAATGATACCAAATGGACCTGGCTGCCTGGGAGGAGTATTAAGGCATTTCATTTGCTACAATGATCACTCTTTTAAGGATAGTTATTCAAAATCACCAAAACCATGGCAACAGCTTATCTTCCAGAGCAAAGATACAGTAGGCTAGCATTATCTTAATTTTTGTTGCCCTTTTCATGACTGTGACACAAGTACTCCAAACTGAATACCATGTGTTTAATGAGAGATTTACAGTACAGATTGTTAGAAAGAACAGCTATACAGGTTTAAACAAATTGACATTCTCAAACCGTCTGAGAGACATTTCTAAATTTTTTAAACCAAAAGTCTACTTATTTTGCATCTGAAAAACACTTGCAAAAGAAATTTTATTTGTATAGCCTAAATCTGCAAATGCAGATGTTACCAAGTTTTTGGGATGAAATGAGTTGGAACAGATTTCTAAGTGTTGTATACAGTAAGCAAACAGTGTAAAGCACATCTACAGAAGTATGCATTAATACTCAGGGATGAATGTGCGTTCCTCTCTGTTTCAACTGCCTGAAAAGTCCCTGATATTGTCAAATCTCTTGTTGATCTGAAAAAATGCTTTTTTCAGCTGTATGTACAAGAAAATTTTTGGAAGCTGGAGAATCAATAGTGTTTACAAAAGAAGCTAATTCACATTTCTTGAACTTCTATGGCTTAGCACCGTAGAAATGGCAATGCTACCAAAAATTTTAGTTCAAAGTGTTTTGTCTTTCATATATCTTTAAAAGGTATCTTTTTTACAGTTTAAAAAAGGAATGCTGACTGTCTAATGTACCTCTTGAGAGGGAAATCTTTTGATGCTTTTCATAATTGAATGTATAGGAGCATCACAATAAAGAGTAGAAAAATCTTGTAAATTAATTGTGCTGTTACTCACTGGTGTATGTTCCTAGCAAGTTATATACTTCCACTATAATGGGAATTCCTTTATAAAGAAAACAAAGGTAATTTATTGATCCTTAGAATTCTGTCTTCTGGGAAAAAAAAAAAATCTTGAATTGTCCATATCATGTAGTAATGGTTTGAAAATCAGTGAGTCATTTGTTAATATTTCTAAAGAGCCTATACAGATCCATTCCGAAATTAGTAGCTTACAATTTAATACAGGTTGTTCAATCCTTGCATATATTGTTAGTAGCTTCAAAAATAACTTTATGTGAAAATGTGCTCAGAAAGTAATTTAATTAGATGTTTATTATGTACCAAGTTTCACTTATATTAGTAGATTGAGAATTATGGTTGATTTTCTTGAATGGTAGTAGAGAGATGCAGTGAATAATTCTGTGCCTATTGTAACACATTAAGATGCTCCTGTATAGTGTAGAGCTGCTAAATTAGATTTTAAATTATATCTATTTTCAGGTCTGGAGAGAGCGACGGTACCTGAAAGCTTTCTCTTCAGTCTTCTTTCACAGTTGCACCTTTTTTTGGAAAGTAGGTGATCTGGGGACATCTGCACCAACTCTGTGCTGCCGTAGCACACTCTTGTAGCCTTACCTGCTCAGTGAAGCTCCATGCTCAATTTCTTATAGTGGAAGCAACACAAAATGTGCCTACCACTGGAACTGGGGCCTTTGTAGGAAACGTAAACTTTCTGCTAAATTTTATAAATATTACTACGTTACAGTTCCCTAACAACCCATTTATATTTCTCTGATTAATTCTTTTTAGTTAAAATTGTCCCTTTTTGTATGTTTATTTTTTGGCGTAGGAACACAAAAATATGAATCCTTCTTGCTGTGAGATCATTAAGACAGCTTTTACACTCATCCGTTCAAAATTATTAAAATGCATGTCTGAAGTTCACGAGCTAAACATTCCTTTTGTTTTTTAGGAGCCTCATGTCTGTACTAATATTAGAAAAGGACTTTGTGGCAGAAGGAGAAATGGTTATTTATAAAGGCAGAATATGAATGCCTTCCAAGTAGATTTATATTTATAGTGTTAGCTTTGTAATAACCTATGTTGTCAGCTTTTTAATGTTCTATTTATTGTCTTCTGCAATTCTATATTGCGTGCATTTTGGACATGCCACTATGTAATTGTAAACAATTTAAAGTACCCTCGACCTGTATAAAATACTCAGAGAAAAACGTGAACTGTTCAGGTCCAGTGGACCAAAACTTTAGGAGGACTTGACTTTGAAAATATCAGTCTTCATCTGCTGAAGATAATGCCATTTGTGAATGTTTGTAGAGATGCCAAGAATTCCTTCCCAGCCCCATGCCTGTAGTTGATTTGACTCTTCTGCTGAAGCCGCAGCATAAGAGTTGCTGGAGTGAAGGGAAAGTGCGGTAGTGCAAAAAGCAGCGGAGTCTGAGAAACTGAGATCAAAGGATCCCCTGTGGCTTCTACTCCTGGCTCTGACTTCAACTCCCATTTAATTAGAGTCAAATCACAGAGGTCTGTATTTTAAAGTGTCTGCTAATTTTGATGAGTTATTTTTTGGCTACCTGATTTTGAGATATGTAAGTTTAGTTTTTCTTTCTTTGTGCATCTGCATCTCTTGTAAACTGCGTGGAGTTATGGATTCTCAGCACCTCTAGAAATACAATATCATACTTCACATTAGGCTGGGAGTTGAAGTGCTCTAAACCTGTGGACTTGGCTAATGTCAGCCCTCTCTCTTCTCTGGGATAGTTCTCCAAAATGTGGGCAATATATTACATATACAATGAGACTAAGTTAATATCTATAAATGAGTAGACAAAATGGTAAATTCAAAGGTACCCATGAAACAGTGATTGAACAATTATAAAAATAGACAAAGTTTTTGCAGTTGCTTTTTTTTTTTTTTAAAAAAGTGAGTAAAGGCCCTAGTACAGTTTCTATGAAAACGTACGTTTTTACATAGATATGTTTTTATGGATGCAGCCTATAAAACAATTTCACTTTGAGGGAAGTCACCTCTTGTCTTTGCAATCACAATTAGTTACGTTTTGAGGGAGTGGAGTTTTTTGTTTGGTTGGGGTTTTTTTGGTTTGTTTTTTTTTTTTTTTTTGCTTGGTTTGGTTTGGGGTTTTTTGAGAGTAATCAATCATAAGGAGGCCAGACTTGTCTGGGTCTATATTATTATACAATAGAATCACCATACACTACGTTTACATATGTTTATATACTGCATGTCTATGCCTAATAACTTGAGGGCAAGTTAGCTCCTAACCTTGCACCACAGACAAGGTATGACATCCTTAATTTTCATAGTGTCTGAATTTTGCATGTAGGATAATAAATACATATTGACATTGATGAAAGTTCAGGCACAGAGAAAGGGAATGCAAGTCTATAAACACACCAAGTTGCTTCTCTTCTCTCTCTGCATTTCTAAGGGTTATTCCTATACACACCTCATGTATACCTACTTCTGTGAACATCTGAATTACCAAAAGTCTTACAAAAGTTAATTTTGTTTCTAATTAAAGTTCTAAGTATTTAATAATTTAATGTGCTTAGTCTTCTCCTTCACCATTAAAGAAAAAAAAAGTTTACTGCTTCCTCACAGTCAGAAATACTAAAATATATGCAGTCCAGCAATACCAAGGACTCCTATGTTGTATTAAATTTGTTGTTAGCTTAACAAAATACATGTGTAATTTTACACTCTGTACGGCCTTTTACAAATACAAGGAGCATCTTCTTAAAAATACCTTCAGATGAGATGATAGTTTTAAGACAGATCTCTTTTATATTAGTATGAAGTACTGGTGTTGTCTCAGTTGCCATATCCAAGAGAAGTTTTATAAAGAAAAATTAATCTGTGTGAAGGTGTGAAATACTGTCTACTACACTGAGGCTGTTTTTATAGTGAGTCAGATGGGCAAGAAAGGCTTCCAGCAGCAGTGGACTTGAGCCACTTGAAAAGGTGTTACTAGATCTTCACTCCTGTGTAACTCAGTCCAGATCTGCAGTAGGGATGCTTCTTTAAGTGCCCAGATAGCTCAGTCCTTGTATTTATTATGTTTTTTCGTACTTGGTCCTGAGAACATAGCATCCCTTGTGCTGCTTTTAGTGAGGGCCTTCATGTTCTCTGGTTGCAATATCACTCCAAAAGGTTACTCACTTCCTGGACTAATTCAAAACAAGATTATTTCCTTTGAAAATGATCTGGCCACTTTGGAGAACCCCACTGACAAATATCAAAACTATGGAAACCCCAAAGTCTTTTGTAATGTGGAAAGAGAATTGTGATAGCTTAGCTAAAGTACAGGTTAGAGGAATTTCAGTCATCTCAGAAGTACTTAATTTTCAGAAGTGCAGCCCAGCAACACTGTTTAGTTTATTTCTGTCTTGAGTATTGCAATCTACATTTATAGGGAAACAAAGTAGTAGTTTTCATGTTTTGTCCCAGCATGGCTGATTCATTGAGGCATTAGAAGTGGTTAATGACTATCAAGGTACTAACATTTTGTAGTTGGAATGCAGAAGTAAGCAGTCAGCAACTGGGACTCAAATGTTTTATTGCAACCTGTCTAGTTTAAATAGAATCACCTGTTTCTGTCAAGTAAACACCAAGTGTTTTATTTTACGCAAATAGGGACCTCTTGGTCTGTACGAAAGTTGCTTTTCTGCACCAAGAGGGTATGAAAGATTTCTTGACTTTTACATACAATTGTCTACTGCATCCTTGTGGGGTTGAGTTGCTATAGTAAAAAGTTAAAGCACATTTGAAAAGCATCCTGGTAAAGGGCTGTGCTCATCTCTTTCATTCATGAAAAGGAGAAGAAAACACCAAACCAGAAATAAAAATTTTAGAGTACAGGGCTGGGTTCCTGCCATAACTCTGTTAAGATTTGGGCTGCATCTTTTCACAGCTTCTGAGTGACTGGGCTGAACAAATAACAACTGTTAGCAATACAGTGTTGTAACAATTCTGCATGGGATGAGTGTGTGTGTATGATGTGTATCAGTGATATCATATGTACTTTGTATAATTATTTTTTTCTTCTTAGGAAATCACACTTGCCTTACAATCAAGGCTGTCCTGTGCTCAGACAGATAAAACTCTGTCTTTTTCTTCTCCGCCAGAGGAGGAGGTGAAAGTCACTGAGATTTTCAGTCTAGGACTTGGTTGGTTGATTCTTCATTGTATAAGAGATAAAAAAGACTTGATGCTTCAAAAGGACGTTTCTGGACAGCCTCCACATGTGGTTTCTGAAACATGCTTGTGCAGCCTGTTAACTGGGGTGGATGTTTAATTAGGTTTGTGTTGATGATAAAATGTACTAAGTTTATGGTTTTGTCTTAATTTTACATTGTTGGTTGAAAACTGCTGGTGATAATGGAGCTCCACATAATTCTTCCTTATGCTCCAAGACATAAATCCTTGGAGACTTCTTCCAGAAAATAACATCCTTCCACACAGATGTGCTTTTGCTGGGAGAAGGGGCTTCTAGGGTGCCTTCAAAAAGGCAATCCTTACTTTACAGGTAGAATATGGATATGGTTCTACACCCCATATACACTCCTAAACTTTCCTTGGAGCTGCTATAATCAACCCATTTGTTTCAGGACAAATGGCCTCAATTGCTTAACTCTTTGCAAGACTTTACTTAGTGTTTGTATGAACAGAATGTCAGGTAGAAGCCACTTTAAAGCCAGCCTGTACAGTCAAAGCTATAGTGTTTATTTACCACGGCACAGTCTCTCTGGCAGTACAATATTGAATCCTGAAATACTTGCTGCCAGCTCACAACACGCTCATTCTGCTGAAATTTCAGTACATTTGTAATGAAGGTATAAAGAATCTTTTCTCAGTTTTTAGTTCAGCTGTCTCACCAGGCTTGCTTAAGCTGTAGGCAAAGTAGTTACTTGCCTAGAGCTGCAGACAAATAGGGAAGGTAAAATTATGGCTTTAGGCATTTGTAAGCCAGGCACCCTCTCCTTGTTAACACTCCTCTCTGCACCACAGATATTAACTGTTTTTTCCCCTCAGATTATCAAATAATTAGCATAATCTGGCTAAATTCCTAGCAGCTTTTCTCAACTAGTTTTTAAATCAAATGTTGCTGATTCTGCTTCAGACGTGAAGAATGATATGCATGTCGAAAGGCCTGTCTAGTTTTCCTAACTATGTCCCTTAGTCTAATAAGTTATTACCTCTACCATTCTTTGCTTATAGTGCATTCTTGCCTATTGTATATCCTTGAGTTTACAACTCAGTTAGTTGCTGCTTGATAATAGCAGCCTTGGAGAGGTGGGATTCATCTTGTTTGTTGGATTGATTTTCTCTGCTGCTGTCTATTTGAGAGTAGTTTCCTTGTTTTTAGCTTTGCTGTGAAAGCTTTGCTACCTAGTAGTTTAGGTCTGCTAGGGAATATGAGGACAGGAATTTCGTGTTCCTAAATCAAAGTGTGGTGCTCTTGGGCACAAGGTGCTTTGTTTGACTAATTAAAAACAAAAGTAAATTTTACTGAGATTTTTTTGTCTACCTAACAACTACATTGCTTGGTTGAATTACAAACTATAGTCAGTTTATCTTCCAGATTTACACTGCTGAGCCTTTTGTATTTCAGGAGCTTCACATTTCCTGTACTGTTATGACTTCATATATATCTTGTTGCAACCCTGAGTGGCTATCTACACCAAGGTTTTCATAAAATTTCTCCTTGGTGAAGCACTGCTATGGGTAGCAGTGATGAGAGTTGTAGTATAGAAAAGGCATCAGCATTTTTACTGCTATGTCATCTACTGATTCTCAGACTGACCCCTTAGTGGTAATATTCTGGCAGCTGATGGTATTGTGTCTTTTTTTTATATCACCACTGTTGTTCCTGTTGGGAGCAGTGGGCTGGTGGGAAATTTCAAAGAGAAGGCTGCTGTAAGAAAGCTAGAAAAAGCATGCTGCCAATCTTCAAAATACCGAAGACAGTACAGCTGAAGAGAGTAACTCCTACTTTAAGGACAGTACAACACATTTATATCCTCAAAGAAGGAAGTGGTTATTTGAATGTCTGTATTCTCTGAGTGATTGCCAGAGCAACTGTGAAACCCACATCCACTGCTCCTTCCTTGTGTTCACATTAAAAGCAGCCTACCCGAGTCTTCAAAGCCTGCTCCACCTTCTTTGAGGTGTGCAGCAGCAGGAGAAGGTGGGTGCTTTTTCAGTAAGGCAAGGGGCCTCTATTTGGATTTGTTGACAAATACAAACAGACCTTTAGTATCCATGAACTTAAATGTTAAAGGATTGGCTTCTCAAAGTGATTCTTTAGACATCGGTGGAACTATTGCAGGGTGGCAAAAGATGCAGTTAATTGGTCATGATTAAAGCTGTTTGAAACCTGATTCCCTGAGTTTTTAGAACACGTAATTGTTCTATGCAATCCAGAGCGGTACTGCTCTTTCATCCATATGAAGAGATCAGAAAAGAGAGATTTACAGCTTAGGTTGCCCCAAGCCACACATAGCTGACTTAATTTTCCTTTCCAAGGGAATTTAAAGATTGTTGTTGTGACTGGTTCTTGGTGGATTATGTGTTATTTTGAGGTCACCTGTGAGGTTTATTTAAATGATTGATTGACTGAAATTAATTATTCTGTCATGGCAGTAGTGGAGGTAAGATTGAGGAGACTGATAAATACAAAAGAAAAAGCAATTCTTATAAATGCACTTATGTCTTTTTCAATTTAAATAAATCAGACAGAATACATATATCCTGTATGGTGGTTTTGATCCTTATATTTTTCCCTGAATAGCCAGAATGTTTTTTCTTTGGTGATCCCTAGCTTGAAAAGAAAATTCAGCCTGCTTACAATAGAACAGTACTTAACAGTCAGATATGTTTTCTGACATATCCTAAATACCTGAACTCATATTATCTTTCTCTGTTGTTTATTTTTTCTCAGATAAACCCTTTTTGCTCTTGGTCATTTCAATTAAAGTTATGGGTTAAGTGAACAAAGTGCAAGAAGATTAACAGTTGATTTAACACTGGAATTGATGCTAGAAAAGTAGAAACCTTTATGAGTTATATTTGTTAGAGTGACCTTCATTTAAGAAGGGGAGGGGGGAGAAAGACAAGGAGAGACCTTTCAGCTCCTTATCCTTGTCTAAAATATGCCTGGTCAATTGACCTTTTCTAAGTGTGTGGCAAGGTGAATGTATCTCTGTAGGCTGTTAAAGGAGATGGTGTTAGGGCTGTATGGCAGAAAGAACGTTCTGGTTCTGCAAGTGTGCAGTCCTCAGGTTGCCTAACAAGTGCTAAGGGGCTAGCTGCTATTAATGTTTGACTCTTGAATCGTGGAGGTACTGAGGGGTTTGGGTGAGAATCAGTTTTCATTTCACTGGGGAATGCAAGGCAGTGATTTAAAGGCAGCATGAAATTGTTCACCTAAGGCCTTTAGGCCTTTCAGAACATTCTGGTCGATGACTTTATGTTAAGTTTCTTTTTAAACAAGTGGTCCTGTTCTCTTCAGGAAGAGTGATATCAAGAGCTGGGCCTGTCTTTGTGTATTTGGGTTTTGTGATTAGTTAATATATAACTTTATTAAATCTTTCATTTACATATAGGGTTTTTTCCCTAGCTTGCAGTAACAACTAAACATAACAAAATCCTTTAATATGCTATGTACACCTGTGGAAGTAGTAAACTGTTATGGAATCAGTGAGATCATCAGATGTACCTATTTTGCTGATTACTAACTCTTCTCCTTTGAATCAGTGTGAGTTAGGAGGTCCCTAGGAGTGTATATCCATTTTAGTAACATATCTTTGAAAAGAAGCTGTGTTAGCAGGGTAATACTGCACAGGCACTACCACGCTGGCAGATGATCACATATGTGTTATCTCTTTTAATAAAGCTGTTTTGCAGCTGCAAAAACAAAAGTTTAAAGGGTAAAAAAATGTTTTCTTGTACAAGTCAGGGTGTTTTTATGATTAGAATGTGACCCACTTTTCTCTTGAGAGTCTTAATATATGTGTGGGCAAGGGTTCACTGAACACAGTAGTAATCCTTCTCATACTTGTGTGCAGAAGATGCCAGACTTTTCTTCAGTTCATACTCCAGCAGTAGGTGAAAAGAGTTGATTCATGTCTTCATATCCTGAAGACACAGGGGCTTTTGCATAATGCAATTAAAAAAAAAAAAGTTTTGTCTATTCAATTAATCTTTATTTAATCTTTCTGATGTTTGTGAAGTAATAGTTCAAATGGCATTTAGGAGAACAAGATCTAATGCATTGAACAGATCAATTCCGTGAGATCTTGAATCAGGTTTGCACAGAGTACTGCACTTTAGAATGTAATAAATGCTTTTCATGTGAGATTAGTAAATTGTGATATAACTCTTTCCTTGAACTGTTATGTAAGGTTTGGCCATGTTTCTATAATGCTGGCTTTGTTGTCTCTTATTTAATGTTATATTTTGCTTAAAAATTTTAGAAAAAGTTGACCCTCTTTGGCAACATTGAAAAAAAATCAATGTTTTATTGTATAAATCTACTGTAGTCTTATGTGGTTTAACAGTATTTAATAGTTGTGTGGTAGTTAATTATGGGCAGGAAACCTCCAAGATTTGTTTCTGCAAATTGCAGTTATTGACAGAATAATAAATGAAACAATAATTTAGTCCAGTGTATCTTTGACCTAAACTGAAATTATGTAACGTATACATAACTAAGTTTTGAGTGTGTGTTAATGCAAAAGGGCTGCTTATTTTGAAAAACAACCTTGAAAACGGAGTGTAAATGCCCTATTATTTAAAACTGTCAATACTGAAACTTATATTTAAAAGCAAATTAAATACTGTGAGAAATATTTAAAACTGAGGTTTACTCTTTAACGTTTATTGCTCTCAGCATGTCTTATAAAAAGCCTTGTAGGCTGCTCATTGTCAGTGTTAGATATGCTGCATAAATATTAAGCTGTGGGTAAGACTGTTTCTTGAAATCCAACATGTGTCTGGGTTACAGCAATATTTTACATTACCTTCATTTTAAATATCAACTGGAAGCAGTGATAGATAATTTGAAAATTTATATATGGAAAGAACATTTTAATTTTTAAATACATTAATTGTGTTATTGAAGAGAGGTGTCAGTCTTGGCGTCACTTGTAGTTCCAGCAGCTATTTAATATATGCTGTTTTATTCCCACTGCATTATTTACACCGGTTTTTTTTTAAATCTTGTAGGTTCTGTTATACCTGGTATCTTGTGTAAAACGGGTTTGATTTGAATATGCCTTCAGAAAATGGGTGCTGGGGAGCTTGCTGATGTGTCAGCTGGGGGAGGTGGCTGCGAGGTTGGTGCAGCCGTAACCCAGAAGTGCTTCAGACGTTTGCTCTGCACAGTCTTTTTCCCTTATCAGACCCCAGCCAGACTGGAGACTCACAGAAACTCCTCAGAGGACAGTTATTGAAATCGCCTGCCCCTGGGTAAAGTTTCTACTTAACCTCATCCGTTAGTTGTTGACTGATGCATAAAAGCTTGTGTTCCCTTGGAGTCTGATCTAACTGTGCGTGTATTCAAGCCTTTTGGGATAGCTAGAAATGAATGATGTACTCAGCATTTGAATGTGTGAGACAGATCAAAGCTTAACAGTAATTTGATAGAAAGGAATCTATGTTAGGAGTGTCCACTAAAAGTAATACTCTTAGATAAAAAAATTACAGGTTTTCAGAATTTTGTGTCGTTCTTGGGCTAAGTACACCCAAACACTAATCTGTGTTTAGTAGTGCTTAGCAAAACTTCCCAAACCAATTGTATCACCTTCTGGGGAATCAAACAGATTTTGTTGTGGGTTTTTTTTTTCCTTTGTAGGTATGTATGAACTTTCTGGGACAAGTCACTCTGGATTTTCCTTAAATATAATTATTGATCTTAAAATTTACCCGGTTAAAGCTCTGGGGTTTGTCATAATTTTGTCATAATTGAATGGAGCAGCTCACCTCACACACTTCAGAGTGATTTTATACCTTCTAAACAAATTACTTCTTTTTTTTTTTTTGAGCTGTCATGTTGAACATCTGAAATTAAAACTTGGGCCTTTATGTACAAGACCCTTTCAATTCCTATTCTTCCCTCTTAATTTTCATCTGTTTTCTCGACTGTGTTACCTGCACTTTTTTTAATGGGTTTTATAATAAATTCTCGCTCAGGAGCTGTAAGTCTGACATTCATTGAAATAAAACCAAGATGAAACTTTGATGCAAGAGAAACCAGTTAATTGTTCATTGATTCATTTAAGAAATTCACTTATTCAAAATACAGACCCTAAACCGTAGGGAATCTGAAGAACAAAAATGCAAGTTAAAGGACTTTGTGAATCAAACTCCTCTTTTAATATCTGCTTGGTAGATATATATGACCCATTTCCTGTAGAGTTTGATAAAGCTTTTTCAAAGTCATCACTAAAAAACCCGGGATAGGAAGATTGTTTTAATATCACTACAGAAAAATGCCATCCACTATGCTGATGAGAAGATACTAAGCATATTCATGTGATATCAATTGGTGTTTTGCTGAGGAAATCTTGTGATCCGGGCCCTGAGATGTAAGTTACAGGAGTTAGTCGAGTGATAGGTGTGGTTAAGAGTGTTAATAAAGTGGGCCTTCCGAGTGAATACAGCTGATGCAGCAAACTCCAGTTACCACCTGCAAAGACCTGCACCCTGACTTTGTAGGTAAATTGTCTTCCCTTTTTCCCCTTCTGCTCCCTCAAAATATAAAAGCAGGACTGTAGTATCTTTGCATAATGCCTCAAGAAGTTTTCTTACTATTCACCCTTTAAACTGAAAATTACAGCAAAGTGTTGAACACTCATTTATAAAAAAGAGCCATGAGGTCAATTCAGTGGATAATAAAGTACTTAAAAGAGTGGCATAGAAGGGTGAAGGGATGGTGGCCTCTATACATCTGGATTTGGACCTGTGTCTATTTCCTTCCCAAAACTTTTTTCTTGGGTTTCCTATCATCTTAAATACATCATTTTGCCGAGTTGTTTGGTGAATATACACGCATACATCCATTCCTACTGCATTTCCGATTTTCTTAAGCTTCAGTCCACAAAGTTAAAGTACTGTATTTATTCTTGTGCTATTTGCACATTTTGTGTATAAACATTTCATACCAGGATCTGGATATCTATTGAGTATTAGCAATAAAAAGAAAATAAAAGGCTTCATGTGAGTGTTAGCCAACAGATGAGAGAAGATTTATATTTTCATGTGACTTATGACTATAAAACAGCAGGGTTTGTGAAACCCATCTAAGCATAAGCTGAGGTAGGCAAGGAATGAAAGAAACAGCAAACAAGGAGTTTGCATCAGGAATAAAGGCATGGGGGAGGCTGCTAGAAGGAAAAAGGAACAGACTAAAAGCCAGTCTTCATAAGTGATTGAAAGAAGAAGGCTGTTTCTGAGAGAGGAAATTGTTTGGCCTGGAGAACCACTGATGCTGCTATCTTGAGAATCAGAAGGGAGAGAGACCTCACTCTATAGAGACAATGTGATTCCGGGATAAAGGAATCAAGATCCATTGGGCTGCAGGTGGAAGACTTTAACAGTGAATTAAGATGATACTTTTGGATGCCATGTATTACATTTTTAAGATAGTTATGTTGTAATGACTCATTGAAAGGCTGGTGGTATTTATATGTTCAATTATGCAAGGCTATTGAGATGGCAATATGAAAAGAATAGCAGTAGATTTAGATAGTAGATTTAGATTTAGTAGATTACCCTGCAAAAGCAGGGGTTATCCCATTCAGTAGTAGTTGCAAGCTGTTAAAGAGACGTTGTGCTGGAGGAAAATCACTATTACTGAACCATTTTATCCAAACAGGTGGTCATTGTCTGTCGTTTGAGTCCTTCTGACTAGAGGGATGTCTGGAGTGGGAAATCTGGAACTATGGGAAAGAAGGAGTGGCAAAGTGATAATTGTGAATCTTAAAACGTGCACTGACTGTTTCTCTTCTCCTATTTATGGAGACTTCGCATGGGATAAGCAGGATTTGCTGTCGTTTCTTCTGCATTCTTAGTTAGGTAGCTGCTGTGAGTATCACAGCTTTAGATGCACGTGGAAACCGGGACATAATTTGCTGTAATATTTAAAATTGTACAACCCTTAATGCTTCTGTAGAGCAACTCTAACTGAGTGAACTGTGGTCGCCAGTCTAAGACCCTGCTCCAAAGTGGTTCAGGAGAAGACCTAATGGACTGAACTCACTGAGCCTGCAGAATATTCATCACTGGTGTATGAGATTGCAGAAAAGGTCAGTGTTTCAACTAACTGTTACTTTTGCAAGTGTTACACCTATCTTTCCACATTTAGACAAAGGTGGGTAGGCAGCCACCTCCTTTAAATTGTTATTTACGAAGGTGGTGTAGACTCCACCAGTGTTTTCTAGTGTAATTGTAAAAGCAAAATTTTTACAAGCACCTCCATGTGGATGTACACTAGAGATTATGGAGTATAAAGTGTGCCTATATAACGATTTTGTTTTAAAGATGGTTATTCAGTAACATGTTCCTTGATAAACAAGATACACTTAGACTCAGGAATGGAAATACTCTTTTTATATTTTTTGGATTCCAGACGTATATGTCGGGCATATCTAGTTTTGCACATTTCTCTTTATGCTGTAAGTCAGTAGTAGACGTGTTTTGACAGCTGCATTTTCCTTATGTTCAGCTTCCTAGTTCTGAGCTGGTTCTGAGTAGGAAGAAGTTTTCCTTCTCAGATGATAACAACACCTGTGCTGTCAGGAGTTTCAATCTTCTGTGCATTTTACCTGGCATTACTAATTGATGGTCACCCTTCTGCACAATGTTTTCTGATGTTGCTGTTTTCCTCACACAACCCTCTCAGTAGCTAATAGCTTTTAACTGTGCTTGTCTTGAGGAAAAATGAGTAGGTGATGACTGAGAAATAAAGTTAAGGAAAGCGATGCCAGTTCTCTGCCCGTTACTTTCAGGCCTCGGTGAAGGATGTACCTTTAATGGGGAAATGAGAACACTGAATTGAAGGTACTCAGCATCTGTTTCTCAAGAGACACTTGAGCAGTGTGCAAGTAGTGCTTTTCCTCTGTGGTACTAGCAGGGTCTAATCCCATGACCGTGTCTCTGTCACTAGCAATTATCCAGCTTTTGGTTTAGCCATCCCAGGGACTTAAAGGAATGGGAAAATGGGTCTTTGAACTGACAGGCTAACTAGCTTTACAACAGTGAAGTGCAGAATTAATTCAACAATTTTGGAATCTCTTTCTCTGCTCTGTTTTTTAATGTTGTCTCATCCAGAGACAATGCCTTTTTTCCCCTGTCTCTCTCTTTCTCTCACTCCCCGCAACCCTCTCCACACTTCCTTTCTTCCTCCCCTGCACCCCCAATCCTCACCATCTGATTTTAGATTAAACACTGCATGAAAAAATAATTGTAAGTACATTTTTTCAAGTTAATGAAATTACCATACAGTTAGGCTAGATACATTCCTCAGCTTGAGTAATGTGTGCACCTAGAACAGTGGGATTTTTTTTCTTTTTCATTTAGGTGCAATAGAAAGAGTTAACATGAATCAGTAACAATGTCATTATGGAATTACTTAAAAAAAAAAAAAGCCTCCATAAATAATTTCTACAAAAGAAGTTATTTCCACATGGTTTGCAGCTCCCTCCTATAATTTTTAGTACCTTGCTTTTGTCACTTGTGACATTTCAAAAGGCATTTCTTTACACTGAGAGGAGCCTCAGAAGTATAAATTCAAGACCATATCCCCAGATAAGTGATTAAAAAATAGATATTTTTTCAAAATTTAGCAATCCAGGTTTTGTCATCAGAGGGGTTTCTTGTTAGTGTTTTTTTGTTTGTTTGTTTGTGTGGTTTTTGGTTTTTTGTTGGTTGGTTGGTTTTGTTTTTTTTTTCTGGAGGTACCTGCCCTTTCCCTATGGTGGAGGCATACTGGTGACACATTAAACTTGTACATACAGCTCTGTTGTGAATTTCAATGTGAAAAATGTTTTGGATCTCTTGAAGATGGATACTGGCCTGGTTCAGTAAGAACTTGTTATTTCTGAGTTTGATCATGCTTAAAGGTCAGGATATCCAGCAATGGAGAATTTTGTTTCAATAATTAATTGAAATGGTTTTAGTCACAGGTTTGGTCTTTCTGTCATTCAGTTCCAGCTTCAGAGTTCTAACTGTCTTATTCTTCACTTTTCAAAATCTTGTTAAGAGAGCAACTTTTCTTGTATCACAATAACAATAGAAGCTATTTTTTGAAGAAAAGCAATGCACCTTTGAATTGGATTACTGACACAATACCTTTGATTCATGGGGCATTGACATGGATAGTAATTTATGCATTAGTGCAGCTAAAGAAACACAGCCCGGGATGGACTGGTGTATTGATGCTCAGCCCACAGTGTCACACAGCTAACAGGCAATTTTATTTGATTATTGCATGGTACTTGCACATTAAAAAAAAAAACAAAAACCAAAAACCAAAAACAAAAAACAAACAAACAAACAAACCAGAAACAAACCACTGATTTTTTTGGGGGAACTGTAACTGGAAAACATTTTCAGAATGAAAACTAAATGAAAACATTCTGATCGTAAGTAATGGAGAGTATTTTTCGCTTGTTTGTTTTTCGGTGTGACACATCCTTTGTGAATATTTAAGAATTATTCTAAGTGTTGGTTTAATAACCTTTGACTACAGCTTCTTCCTGTGTTGAATGAAGTATTAAATCCCTTCTGCCCCTTTTCTGTTATGAATTTCATGGATGATGTAATATATCAGGCTAGTTTGTACCATTGTGTATCAGAATTGTTCAGTGAGTTCTTTGAATTAGTGAAATCAAATAGCTCTATTCTTATACCTGTCACTATATTGTTTGCTTATTATCAATTCAAAGCAGAATTTTCAGTATGAAATGCAGTGAGTTATCCATTAGGAGTACAAAACCAAAAGCAAACATCTTTCATGAATCTGGACTTTGTGGAAAGGGGAAGTCTGCAGCAAGGCTGTTGAAGAGGCTCTTGCCTCTCCCTACTTTTTCATAATGACTCTTTGAAGTGTTTCTATTTCACTTCTTTTCCAAAGTTTGTGAATTTTATGTTAAGCCTTTTTCTTGTTCTTTTTTGATGCTTTTTGGGTTGTTGGTTTTTGATTAATACCCTGTTCAAGCAAAGCTTCCTCTCCCTAGTACTTGAGAGGAAACTTTTCTGTAAAATTACTGGCAGCTGAGCTTGGAGATTTTTTAAACTAAGACAGAAGAAAAGCTTGAAAATAAAACCATATGTTTGCTTTTTTAAAGAAAGAAAAACCACCCTAAAATTTGCCTGGATATTATGCTGTGTGTTTGATGAATTATTAACCTTCAAGACTATACTGCCTGCTTCAGCATTGTTAAATTTTATAATGTTAATCTTTTGCTGTGAATGTGAATATGCTAAATTCCATATAAAATTTCAGAGGTGGGAAAAAACTTACAAAACAGAAGCAAGTATATTTTATGAAAATCATATTTCCACAGTAAATAATTCAATCTCTTTTTTATTGGTTTGTTTTTCATCGCTCCCACAGGCATTGGTCTATAGTGTAAATATACACCTTGTAAATATGCAGGTTATTTTTAGCTGATTTTGTATTTGTAGGAAATGAAGGCCTGAACCTGAGGAGTAACATCTTTACTTTTCTCAGTACTTGCAATTATTTCCTCTCCAATGTAATTTTCACCTTTCCTATCCTTTAAATATTCTTTTAAGTCAGCTTGATTAAAGTGATTAAAAATGAGAATTCAAGTAGGAGTGCTTTAGACTAAGTAGTGTGGGTTTCATTACCTTTTATCAGTTTTCCTGCTTAGAAATATGCTTGGTCATATGAGGAAACAATGAAATGATAAGTACATATTTTTTAGAAGATGACTTTTTATGAAGAAAAAAAAAACTAGCTAGCTTGTGGGTCAGAAATCACAGAAAAACCATAGCTAAGCTACTTAATTACTTCTAATTTTTTTACCTGAAGGCTATACTGAGAATCTAGACTTAAATAAGACAACTGTTAGTTCTGATGTTAGTTAGAAGTGAAATCTGGAAAATAAGCAGTGTATCATTTGATTATTTATTAATAGGTAAAAAAAACTGCTTTAAGTTCTTCAGAAGCATGTGAAATCTTTTTACAGTCCTAACAGATGACAGATATAACCTTTAATACCCAAAGAGAAATAATTCACTTCATCAGATAATTACGCCAAGTGTATCTTGTCATATTTTCCCAAAATTGGTTGCAAACGTGGATATAACTTCTTGATAACTGGAGATGGAATCTCTCCTCCTTTCTAACTCATTGCCTTTTAGAAGTGTAAGTGTTATCAGCTGAAGTACGTGACAAGATTTTGGACTTGGAGCAGAGGATCCTTATTATAAAATGCTGGATTGACGCAGTGGCACACACTGAGAGCTGAGCACTGCGAATGTTGAAGAAAGGCTTTTACATGTGGCTTATTGGTCCATCCCATGTTCTATAGGCAGTGCAGCTTGTGTCCCGCCCTCCTGCAAGCTTTTGCAGGCAGCGCTTACTCTTTGGCACTCTTGATTTTTGCACAATGGAAAAGTAACATCAACAGATGGAATAAAATTGGCCAGTCTTGAGGATGCGTTGTGGGACCAGCAAGGGACGAGCTGTTTCAGAGAATGTAAAGTCACCCTTATAGTTCTGGTTTTACAGGTTCCATGGCCCGCAGAGCATTAGGCATCCTTTTCTCTCACTGGTCACATTGACATATAGACACTATTCAGTGGGGGAATTTGGGTTTGCACCACCAAAATTATATCAGTTTTTGTCCTTTTTTTGGGTAAATGTGAGTCAGAATCTTCAGAGCTAAGTCTCGGAAAGATTTAGCTTGGTGCATATAACATAGAAGAAATATTTCACAGGCTAAGGTATAGAGAAATCTGCTGAATAATACTTTGTAGGGATTGTTAACACCTGGGCTTCTTAGGTGCTGGGATCATAGAAAAAAAGGTAAATTTATATAATTGTATTTTCCATTAAATTGCTTTGATGCTAGTTTTAATTGCATATGTTGGAGACATCACTTGACATTGGTGAAAACTGATATTTCAGTCACAGCGTAATGCTGTCTTAAGTTTATTGTTAGATTCCTGTGTGGCAAAGCTTGTCAAAGAGTTTGTTCTTCAATTTATTCTTAGAGGCTTTTTATTTTTATCAGCTGATTGAATTGTGACACATGTTATTTGGGAATACCAGGGCACTTCTGCTGTGCACATCCAGACGATGATTGTCAGGGTTATTTTTGACCTTCGCAACATGTGTTAACAAGTGTTCTAGTATGTAACTTGGCTTTTTTTAGTTCAGGGAATTGCATATACTATTTTTTTTTTTAGGTGATGAAATTAGGTATTCAGTGTTTGTGTAACATTCGAAATAGCTTCCACCAATTTTTCCTTTGTGTGTGCATTTCATCTTGTGTCCAGCTCATACATTCTTCTTGTCTTGCTAGATCCAAGCATGGTGAATTTGGGGGTAGGTAATGTACATAAAGTGCATTACTGCAGAAGCAGCGAGAGTGACTTCTTGTATTTCAGGTATTAACCTGAGACATAAGGTGTAAAATTTTTCTACTACTGTGCTTTGCTAATAAGATGTGCTAATATTGCTGTCATGTGAAGAGTAGTTGTAAAAAAAAGGTTTCAATTGCACTTGCACAAGCAGCATTAATCCTGGCATTTGTAATTGCTGAGGGTTTTTAAAATTTATTTTATTTGATTTTGCAGCCTCTTATAGAATGCCTCTTTATGTGCATTCTGTCTTTATGTATATTATCTAGATGGACGGATACAGGTAAAATTAATGAACACAACTGTAAACAGTAATAATTCACTTTGATGACAGTTTTAGCAGGGTATAATTCAAATTCTTTTTCCACCTCAAGTAATTCCTCAAAACTGAGGGCCAATGTTTTCTCTGAAAACAGTCTTCAATAACCATCACAAGATCTTAGAGAAAATCACATGGGATATTGCTGGAGGGCAGGAATGAAATTCAAACATGACACCAATATCTGACATGTAACAGAACTGTAGAGTAAATAAAAGAGTCATAACAAGCTCTCTGTCTTGGGAATAATTATTGAATAATTTTTGATAGCATGAGAAAGGTATGTGTTTGTTAATATGGTGCTGAACAAATATGGAACAAAATATAGTGCCTAAAAACCTTGTGAGCTCCTCAGACATGTGATGAAATAAGGATTGAATTTTAGTTTCTGACTGAAGAGTTTTTCAGCTTAAATATGTATCTCCCAGGGTGTGGAGAGGGCATGAGAAACGTTCTCAGTTTCCTTGGTGAAAAGCTTTATATGTGTGAAAAGGTTTATTTTTATTTATTATTTGCTTTATTTAGATAATTGTGACTCCTTAACACCCTTTCCTTGCTCTAGTCCTATACAGATTATTTCATTTCTATATTCACGTAGTATAGTCCTACAAACTGTCTTATTATCCTGATATTTGTAATTCTGCGGTAATGTCATCAGCACTTCAGTCTTCAGCACAAGGGATGACTGAAGCAAAATAATACAAAATGTAGCTATTGTGCTTGGAATGCATATTGGACAAAATATGCCTAAGTGGAATAAAATAGTTTTGGAAATTTCTTTCTGGCTGTCAAACCCATTGTTCAGAACTATTGAAATATACAATTTCAGCCCATTATTATTTTTTCTCTGAGCTTATTTGAGAGCCTGCAGTATGTGTAACATTCTAGAAGAAAAAAAAAAGAACCCAGTGGTTTTGACATTTGGTAACTCATGCAGTTTAATTTTGCTAATTCTGAACTCTTCCTTTAATTCTTCATTTCGCTAAATTATGAGATGCTCCAGAGCCAAGCCATCTGGCTTCTATAAAAGCCACAGAAAGATCAAGGACATCTCCAACTGATTTTATTGTCCAGAACGCCTCATGAGCCTTTAAAGGGAATAGTGGGGGTGGGCAGAAAGTTTGGAATTTTTTTAGCTTAAAGTGCTCTTATTGATGGCCTTAGAAGTGAAGTCAGCTTTCTACACTGTGTTTCATAAAACTTTTTATTACTACAAGAAAGTAAACGAGGTAAAGATTCACTGTGTTTCTCACTGAATAAAAAGGATATTCTCAAAATTTGATACATGGTTTTTATTTACAATGTTCTTCATGAGCTCCATGTGACAGTCATACTAAAGTCACTTTGAATTGAAATATCCCAGTCTTTAATAACTTGAAATAAAAGATAAACAGAAAATGTCTCTCTTTCAGGTTGAAATACAAATGATGCCTGGCTAAGACTTTTTTAATGTATTTATACCTTGTGTCTGTCATGTAAACGCAGGTAAAAAATATTCCTCATCTATATAAAAGACAAAACCTGGGAAGAATTTTTAGCAGTCTGAGGAACTTTGCAGTAATTGAGAGTATTGCTGCATTTAAAATCATGGCTTATTACAAGTCCATTATAAGTGGCTAAATTAGCTTACTCTCTAGTCTTAATTTTACTTTCAGCATAATTCAGCAGAGAAGAGTTGGGATATTGATGGCTGTTCTTGACAGCATTTTGCAACTGTGTAGAAAGTTATTATTTGTGAATTGGAAAATTACTTTTAATGTTATAGCAGTGAAGAACCAAGTTCTGTGTGTAAAAGAAGAGGAATAATTCAGGTTTTATCTTTGTTACTTTTTGCAAGGTGCCCAAAGTGCTGATCTCATATTTAGGAGCTTCTTTCTCTTAAGACTAGATGAAGGCTTGCTCCCTTGAGTCAATGAATTAGAAGAATATGGTCATAAATCAGGGCTCAATAGAAAGATCACAAATATAAATCTTCAGTTGCTTCATTCATAATATGAGCCCTTTGCTTTTGTACTTCTTTGAAACGTCTGCGTGCCCTGTCTGCCCTATGACATCTTGATGCAGCTGATAAATTTAGAGAGCTCTGTGACCCTGACTGTCTAGAAGCCGGGGCATGGCCTCATGTCAGGCGCGTTCAAGGCTTGATTGCACAAGATATACCTTAAATGATTTTAACACTTGTTAAGTATTATTGACTTGATCCATATATTTCCAGTTACAAGTATTGATGTGAAAAAATGCAGCACATCTTCCAGATGAGATAGTGATGGGGGCCAGTGCTGACGACAATGTTAAGCATGTGTGTACTTTTTTGGTAGTAGTCTTTAAGCCTTTAACGTGGCAAGTCTTCACAGGAGCTCGTTAGAATGACTGGGAAGTGCACAAAATGTCTTCATTACTCCAACAGATCACCCTAGCTCTTGTGCCCTGGCCAAGACTTGATCCAGGATTCTCAGGTAAGATTTGGCATCAGTTTTCAGCTCCAGGATTGTCTGTAGAGCAAATAATGCCAATCTCTTCCAAGTTCTATGGGTTTCAGTGCATTACCTGCCCCGAATAGGAGTAAGTAATTTTTTTTCTAGAAGTAGCTTTGTAGAGATGTTGAGTGGAGAAGTAGAACAATGAGATAGTGAGCAGTTTCATACTGATATTCTGATCACCACAGCAACAGAATGAATTGCATAAAGACAAGAGTTCATTCATCTCATTATTAGGTAAATTCAGAACTTTTTATTTCTGCAGCGTAACCTTCTATTCTGCATTACACACTAATAGAGAAATGCAAAGTGTGAATACACTGATACATGCAGTACATGAATAAGGTATAGTAGGACAATACAACAGACAGAAAAGAGTGGGCAGTTTTACCACCCACCACCCAGAATTACGATTCTGTCTGACATTATCACTGGTTAAAAGAGATCTCTGCTTTGGCTTAATTGCACATAATTTGGCTGACAGTTGAAATACAAACCTAAACAGTCACTCAGCAAAAGATACACAAAATTAAGTATTTCATGTGATGCTCAACCCCTTCAATCTTTATTAATAACTTAATTACATTAATTACACCATGGTTTGAAGCATTGCTAGCACAAGAGGGGGAAAAATGATAGGCTCTCCTAAGTAATGAGTTGCATAGCAATTCTGTTAGAATGAAGGTTAGTAGCAATATGCAAAGTAGCAGTAATTTGTAAATATATACTTCACAGTTTATAATTCCTCTTGTTCCACCCTATAATTGTTTTCTTTAGCCAACTTCACCAGACATAATTCTGGAGGTCAATCCAAGTGTTCCAGGAGTTATGAATAGAAGGCTATTCTCAGGCTGAGAAGATCTCTGAATGATGGTAGTTCCATTACGTTTCCACTCTTTCGTCTTTGATGCTGTTGTTTAGAGGGGTTTTTTGACCCAATCTTAAGTAACCATCTGCAGCACTAAAGTAAACTGAGTTTTCCCTTTTCTGTTCCATTTCATCATGCAACAAAACTGTCTTGCACTGAGGTACTGAAGCCTTTATATATCAAGTAAGATCTAAAGAGAGTGTGCTAGATCCGTGTGGTGGATCAATGTTTACTGGCCCTTAGCCTCTTCTAAGGATAATGCTTTCTTTTTCATTTAACTACAGAACTTATTTGAATCCTTGTAATAAAATCAGACTACATTTATCTTAAGTAGGAAAAGTAATTTTTTTTCTGACTTGTTAGCTGTTTAAATCAAAGGGATGGAAGCTTTTTAGTGGTAAAGTTACAGTTTAGATATTTGGTTAAGCATCTTTTCTAATGAAATTAGAATTTATTTCTTAAGTTGGGTTTATCCCTTTCAAGTTACTCTTTTAAACGGAATTATTCTGATGACTGCAAATATATATTCCCATAAGAATATTCCTGGAAACTTTCGTAAATTATTTCAAGATGTAAAATTATTGCAGTTATTTCTATTGTCTTCAGAATAAAGTTTGCCCTTATTAAAATTTAGAACTAAGCAGCATTGACAGGGGAAATGTGGCTTTATCTCTTGTCTGGAGCTGACAGGGACAATTCCAGAGATCCTGTTAATCGTTACATTTTAAAATGCAGAGATACAACAAAATGGAGAGGTGTTTAAAGCATTCAGATTTGGGCTAACTTGAGTACTCATTTGAAGTTAAGGAGTCAGTTGCATTTGCAGTTTGTCAAGGATTTTGGTGCTTTGTCATTCCATGCTCCTTCACTGAGTGTGGCTGGGTTTGCCTGGGAGCCATCCATAACTCAGTCACCACAGTGCCTGCCTGAAGGGTTTGACCCTTGTTCTGCTTCCCAGCTAAAGTTGCTGAGTGGCTCTGTGGTACACACTACATGAGCTACAGAAAGGTGCTCTTCTTATTCTTGCCGTGATAAATTATGAAAGTGTCCATTGTAGTCGCTTTATTACCATTCTTTCTTTTGCTCCAGTCACCTGTCATCTACCTTTATCACTGAGATCGGTGATTTGATACCTAGTCTTTGAAGATTCCCCAGATGTGGTATTTTTATACTCTTTAATACTTCTGAACTTCTGAATGCCTGGCTAAAAAGCTGTCAGGAGTGATAGATACCTACAGAGATGTCTCCATATTGTCACAATGGTGATTCTACATACCTTCAAAATTGGAATGAAAGTATTTTGCTATTCTATTAAAACATGCTATCCAAGGTTGCATGTTTGGGATGGAAGAAATCAGAGGCACACAACATAGAACACTTATTTGTCTGGGAGTAATTCAGTGGTGACGGCAAGAAATAAAGAAACGTTCTTTGCTCATTTGTGCCCCAGACTCTAGATCTTAATTTCCTAGATTTTAACTCAAGTACTCTTCATAAATTTATTTCAAAACTGAAAAATGCAAAGATTATTGTTAATTTGGTCCCAAGTACTGCAGCATTACCTTTATACTTTTCCTACTGAATAGTGATTAATACAAACAAAATTTTTATTTTTTTGTTTGATTTTAGAATATCTTTTCTTAGCCTTTTGTAGTCTCAGTCCGGGAAGAGTATAAGGGTGAATACAGAATTACAGAATGAGTCAGGTTGGAAGGGACCACAGTGGGTCACATGGTCCCACCTCCCTGCTCAAGCAGGGTCACCCCAGAGCACATGGTACAGGGTTGCATCCAGGCAGTTCTTGAGTATCTCCAGTGAGGGAGAGGGTGAATAAAATTAGGTGATTTATTAATTGTTCTGCCTGGTGAATGGTGCTACAGTACATATTGTAGACTGTGTGGGAGGTATGTCTTCAAGTCCTTTCATGCTATATTCTTAAAATTTATTTAAGTTGCTTTAGTATTGTTATTTTTGTAACACAGTAGAAAGAGGAAAACTCTGGGAAACTTGAATTTTGAGGTTGTCAGTTTTAATTAAAAGCCGTAATGTTTTCTTTTCCTTTTAATAAACTTAATGCCCAGTTGAGAACTCTAGGCGTAGAATTCCCAAAGACAGTTGTTTTTACACTGCTTTTGCACTGTCTTAGTCTTTATTTCTTTTAATCAAAGGGTACAGAGTTACTGTTTCCTGAAGAAGATTGTATGAGAACAATTTATACTGAATTATGAGACAAAGCATTTGTATAAGTCCTTCTGTGATTATATTCATTCTTTTTTGTAAAATCGTCTTGATGATGTAATGATACAGATAAATAAAGGGTAATAAATATAAAATACAGCTGAACATAACTATTTTATTATAGAATGCTGAGTTTCTTTTACTTGAATTTTGCTTTGCTGCAAAGGCTTCTGATTTTGAGCTTTGCAAGGTATTCAAAATGCACTTAGACCACTATTTGGTGTATTAATGAATTTGTAAATCCAGATGAATTATAGCTGAGAGTAAGTCATTATATAAACCTGCATTATGGCTGATTGTTAAAGAAAAGCAGTATGAAAATGGTATTATGAGAAAATATCATTGCAATATTTGCTTTCTCAGTTTCTTCCTAACTTTGTGATCCTTCCTGAACCTCTGTGTGTTTTTCTAACACTGAAAAATATTGGAGCAGTGAATGTTCAGGTGTGTCTGTGGTTGGCTCAGACCTGTTTGTCCAGCCCTGAAAAAGCACCTATATTTGAAGGGGATTCTGCTATTGTAATGTTTGGTGAATAGGATTTCACTGGGAGCTGATCTGTGTGCAGTGAGAAATAGGGTCCTTTTGCACACTGTTTGTAATGGAGTGGAAAATTACATTTGCTATTGCAAGAACAGCCCCATTAGTGGGAAAGCAGATTCTCTTGCAAAGAGCTGGAATGCACCTCAGGCAGTGTCAGGGTGACAGTCCAAATAATGGGAGTTTGGAATGAACTGGGAGATTCTAAAATGAAAAAATGCTTCTCTTCATACATTGTGGTTCCTTCATAAACTTATTGCTACATAAGGAACAGTTTGATTTAAAACAGCATGAAACTAAAAAAACCCACACATTTAAGCAACTGTTTGTAACTTGTTTTGAGGATGAAGCCTACTGTTGTGAAAAGGAAATGCAATGATTTTATTCTTAGACCGTTATCTAAACCAATGTGAAGCTACTAATGTAAACAGGGATATTAAAGTGTTTTGTTAGAGGTTTTTTTGGTTATGCTTTTAAGTAACACTGCAAGTGTGGTCAGTTATAGCTCAACCATATGGGTTCTTTAGGTGTCAGGTAAAGGATCTTCTGTATAAGTGTAAGCATTGAAGACAAGTTGTAGCTATCCCTGACCTACCCTAACACCTTTTCTTCTCAGAGAAACTGTTTGACTCTTATTCTGGCAATGAATAATTAACTTCTGAGTAGGTATATGAAATTAGTGGTGTCAGGTTTATTTTAAAGTGCTTACAAGACTCTGACAATGAAGATAAATTTCAAATGCTGACGGTTCAAAGAGTAAAAATAATTTATATTCTCTTGATGCTTAAACTCCCAGATAATAATAACAACAGCAGCAATGCTATAATAATAATAATAATAATAATAATAATAATAATAATACTGCAATAATAATAAATAGAACTGTTAATGGCTGTGAAGTATGTAATATCAAGAGCACTAGGGATTGCAATTCACTGTAATTCTGTAAATGTATTGGGATCTAGAAGAGTTCTGGTAGGGCTAGACTGCACTCTAGAATGACAGTCAAATTTGAATTTATTTAAAAATTGCTATTTCCCTATTGTGCCCTTAGTGACTGAAATTAAGAAAACAAAAGGAAAAAGTATTTGCTGGAATTTATTCTGCAAAGTCCACTACAAAGGGTTGCGAAGTAGCTCTATGGTACAGGAGTTTAGAGAGAATAAAAGGTCTTAGGTTTTATTGTAATTTGTCTGTCACAGCTACCTGCTGAGTTTATAGTCATTAACTTCTCTGGGAACTGATCTAAATGGTAACATTCAGATTGACATTTGATTGAAATAAATGCTCAAAGACTGTTAGAAATAATTAAGCTTATCAGCCTCAATGATTCACAGATCCCTGACCATTTAGACTGAAATATTGGTCAGGCTTTTCTTATGAATCCCTTGTTTTGCAAAAGAATTTCTCTGTAGAGCATCTTATTCCCATAGTAATTTCTGCTGGTATTTCTCTTATTAGTGTTCTTGTGTGATTATTGTGTGATTTGACCAAAAGCTTATCTTGAATTTTTCAGATAAGAAATACCAATCATTAGAATATTGACAAATTTTTCAAGGCCAGTGTTTTTATCTCTGCAGAAGAGAAGTATCCATAATAGAATTAAGTTGCAGTTTTTAAATTCAGCTGAAAAGGTGGGCATCAGACATTAATTAGAGTGAACTGATAGAGGATAGACTTTGGATGATGTCACCAAAAAAAGAGAGATACTTGCACTTCACACCCGTTAAATGAATGACTTGATTTTTGTTTGGTTGGTTTTTTTTCTCATCTGCAGCATCCCTCTGACCTGTCTTTGTCTTAGTAATGCTACCATCTAATTTAAAGCTTAAATTTTAATAGGTTTCCCATTCTAACACAGGTGTGAGAGAATTGAAACCTGTGGGTAATCAGTATTTGTAGTTGTTATGGGTCCATTCTTTTTGTCTTCCTCATGAGTGACACTTGGATATGTTGGCTCCTATCCTGAAAGATAAAAGGAAATGCTTAGTGTCTTCTGATTTGTATGTTTCTGATAAAATAATTTTGATTATCAGCGGATTACTCGTGCGTTGAGTTGCTGTTGAGTTTATTTCGGCTGCAAGTCCTGAAGTGGGGTTTGTTAAGGAGTCTCCAGTTTGTATCATTGAGCAAAGACTGAGGTTTTGTTGTCCAGATCAGATTTCTACTTTGATAAGCCGCAATAATTGGGATAAAAACACAATAAGTAAACAGGGCCTGATACCCATGCCTTGTGAAATGCTAAGTGGAGGATCTTCTGAGTGTTACGATGGTGTTTTGACAATGCGTGTTAGTGAATGGCAGTTACGCTCTGGGGCCATTAAGACAACTCTTACAGTTCGTGATGGACAGATGCACAACAAATTTTAGTCTTTGTTTAAACATAATCAATTCTTTGAGCTAAGATGATCTTTATCAAAGGGGAATATCCGCAGCTGCGCAATGCAAGTCGCTGTACTCAAAGGTATTAGACTAGAGCTGTAATTGAAACGCTAAACCAATCTTGTTAGAGATAAACTTTTCTTTTTTCAAATATTTCTTCAAAAACGGGAAAACTTGAGAACTTTTAATTGAGATGATATATCCTGGTTTTATTTTATCTGATAAGAAGTGCAAACTGTGTGGAGTGAAATAAATATATGTTAGGGGATGACACCATCTTGGCATTTGTACACATTCTTTTATAAATATATTCTTTATCTTACCTGCCTTGAAATACTTTTAATATAATTAAAAGCACAGAATGAGTGCCAGACTTGTCAATTCCAACAACAAAGTGCTGAAATTTTCAGTGAAACTGAGAGATCCATCTCCCACACATTGTAATGAATAGGTTCATAAAAGGAAAATAGTTTAATTACATTTTAGTTCATGGATTGTTAATAGGCTGGAGTATCTAAATTGAATAATGTGATTCTGGTAATAATTATGTGTAAATGAACTTGTTTAAATGATATTTTACAGCTTCTTTATAAAATTACAGCTAGAGGCAATCCAGTGATAGACAGACAAAGGCCATGCAAAAATTATCATAAACTATTAGCTTGTTTGCAAAGGGTTTTATGTTAATCTTTTAGTACTTAAAGCACTCTGCAATTAACATATCATGGGGAGCTGCCTTGCAGCAAAGGCATGCAAATTAAAGTGCTCAGATAAAAAGCCATTCACATAAAAAAAATCAAAGAAAGGGTGGCATAGCACTCAAAGGGTACTGGTTTTATATTTGAGATTAAGGAGGTGTAATGATTGTGTTATCTAACTAGAGTTGTAATTAAAGCTTTTCTCCTGCAGACATGACAATAGATACAGCATTGATTTCGGTGTTTTAATTGTGAAAGTCATTTTATTTCAGGGCAGAAGATATGAATAGCCTAAATCAAAGGTCTAGAAGATTGCTTTGTTGATAGTACTTGTTCAACAGCTGCCTTGATGCTTAATACACAAATGGGGAGAATGGTGAAAGAGATCCTGGGAGGTGCTCTGTATTGTAATTCTCCTGCTGGTTTCCTTTCCTTTCATGAAAAAGGCAAGGATCTGTGTACTGATTGTAAACAAGCAATCTTTTCATACATCACCAGTGGTTTTCCTCCTTTAGTTTCCTCTGAACAAAAGAAGTCATAAAAAACCTTGAACTAACTTTTACTACTGCTCTTTTCAAACTACAAAAGTTTTTGTAATAAAACCATCATCTGCTGTCAGAGATATCACACTTTTAGTGGGGAACAAAAAGTCTCTGTGTGGCTGTAATTCCTGTTATCAGAAATGCCACTGTAACAAAAGGGATGTGCTGTGGGGAATTGAATGTTAGATTTTATTTACATTATGTTTGTGGCTGTACAGTGTTAGATTGGGAAGGGGTGACTTTTTCTTTTTTTTTTTTTTCCTCCCCAGTCACTATAGTAACAGAATAGAAAATGAATGATCAGAATAAATTCATCTGGCTAGATTCTCAGCTGGCATATGTAGCTGTCTGGTCTGCTCATTGTAGCAGGGACTTACATCCTAGGAATGGGCAAGGCCAAGGGGCTGATTTGGGAATGAACTAAACTCAAACTCAGGAGGATACAGTTGATCAGTTTGAAAAAGACCTGTATCAATATAGTGTATTTCCTGATATGGAAGGAGTTAACTCAATATGACAAGTCAGTATAGCTTGTTTCCTTTCTAGTGTGGAAGAAATTAATTGAATGTGTGGCTACATGCATGTAAGAGGAATTGCATAATTTTTCATGATACCAATATACTTGAAATAACTACAGGCTTTCTATTATAGACAAGATGCAAGTAGTAATTGTGTGTTTTCTCTTTCCTTAACAGAACACAAATTATTGGTTGCAGAGGGGAGCATTGTAACCAAGGAGAAAGAGAAGGCTGGGGTACTTAATGCTTTTCTTTGCCTAAGCCTCTGGTTATCCTCAGAGCAACCAGCCCCTGAGCTGGCAGAGAGGGACAGGGAGCAGAATAGCCTCCTGTAATCCAGAGGGAAGTACTGAGTGACCTGCTGAGCTACTTAGACACAAGTCTAAGGGGCTGAATGGGATCCACGCAAGGCTACTGAGGGAGCTGGTGGAAGAGCTCACCAGGCCACTCTCCACCATTTATCATCAGTCCTGGCTAGCCAGGGAGATCCCAGATGCCTGGAGGTGCCCATCTACAAGCAGGGTCAGAAGGAGGTTTCTAGGAACTACAGGTCTGTCAGCCTGACCTTGGTGCAGGGGAAGGTTATGGAACAAATAATTTTGAGTGCCATCGCGCAGCACATAGAGAACAACTGGGCTATCAGGCCCAGCATGCATGGGTTTAGGAAAGGCAGGTGCTGCGTGACCAACCTGATCTCCTATGACCGGGTAACCTGCCTAGTGGATAAGGGAATGGCTGTGGATGTTGTCTACCTGGACTTTAGCAAAGCATTGACACTGTCTCCCATAGCTTTCTCCTGGAGAAGCTGGCAGTCCACGGCTTGGACAGATGCACTTCTTGCTGGGTTAAAAACTGTCTGGGTGGCCGGGCCCTGAGCGGGATGGTGAATGGTGCCACATCCAGCTGGTGGCCAGCGACTAGAGTGGTTCCTCAAGGCTTTGTACTGGGGTCAATCCTGTTTAATATCTTTAACAAAGATATGGACAAGAGGATCAAGTGCACCCTCAATAAGTTCATAGACANNNCTGTTTAGTATCTTTTTTTATCTGGATGAGGAGATCGAATCTACCACCAGCAAGTTCACAGACAACACCAAGTTGGGTCGATCTGCTGGAGAATGGGAAGGTTTGGCAGAGGGACCTGGACATGCCGGATCAACGGGGCAAGATCAACAGCATGAGGTTGAACGAGACCAAGGGCCGGGTCCCGCACTTGGCAACAATAACCCCCGAGAGCAGTACAGGCTGGGGGCAGAGTGGCTGGAAAGTGTCTCAGTGGAAAAGGACCTGGGAGTGCTGGTCAAGAGCAGCTGAACATGAGCCAGTGTGTGCCCAGGTGGCCAAGAAGGCCAATGGCATCCTGGCCTGTATCAAAAATAGTGTGGCCAGCAGGAGCAGGAAGGTGATTGTCCTGTACCAGGCATTGGTGAGGCTGCACCTCAAGTACTGTGTCTAGTTTTGGACCCCTCGCATGCAGATGTTGAGGTGCTGACGTGAGTCCAGAGAAGGGCAATGGAGCGGATGGAGGGCCTAGAGTGTAAGTTGTTTGAGGAGAGGCTGAAGGAACTGGAGTTGTTTAACCTGAAGAAAAGGAAGCTCATCGCTTTCTATAGCTACAGAAAGGAGAAAAGGAGATTGTAGCAAGATGGGGGTTGGCCTCTTCTCCCAGGCAGCCAGTGACAGGACATGAGGACACAGCCTCAAGCTGTGCCAGGGGAGGTTCTGGTTGGATACCGGGAGGAAATTTTCTCACTGAAAGGTTGGTTAAACATTGGAACAAGCTGCCCAGGGAGGTGGTGGAGTCACCATTTCTGGAAGTGTTCAAGGAATGACTGGATGTGACACTTAGTGCTATGGTTTAGTTGGCATGGTGGTGTTTCAGTCCTGGAGGTTGTTTCCAACCGTATGAAAATATGGTTAGTTTGATATGATGCTAATAAGAACTAGCCTAAAGTCCCTTGGAGCCTTTCTGAGAGACTCAAATACACTGAAATAAGCCTGGCTTTCTGCCAGTAGACCTACACATTTCCTAATTTGGGCTTAAAGTAGGAGCCAGTATGTCCCAAGAGAAGCCATTCTCTTGTAATTGTAAGCAGTATGGACTGGTGGCACTTTGAGACTGCACTCCGCTGCTGGTCCCCACCCTTATTGTTGCTGGAATACTGATTAAATTTGCTTTTTTCCCTTATAATTTTCAAAGCTCTCCATGGAACTGGCTCAAACTATCTAAGAAATTTCTTTCCTCCTGCTGTAGTGACAGATTCCCTCGACAGTTTCACAGGAACTATGAAACTGTCAGCCTTGAGGATGATGTTTTGAGAGCAACAGACAGAGCTTTCTCAGCAGCTGGCTCAAGGCTGTGGAGCCTAGCTCTGGAGGAGGACAGAATGACCACAAATCTTGTTTCTTTCTTGCTTTGTGTAAAATTTGCTCATTGAGCTGATGTTATCCGCAGACAGAGGAGAAATGATAAAAGCAAAAGGTAGAAGATACTACAGGCAGGAAAAGTTCCTGGGGAAAGTGAAGAGACAAGACCATCTGACAACTCATGTAACAGGGTGGTTATAACCTTTGTTCAAATAAGACTGAGGAACATGCCTTGCTTATTTTGGAAACAAAAATGTTGTGTAGATGGTCTAAAATTTCTAGCCTGACTTCTAAGCCAAGGGCTTTAAGAGATTCCATCTATATGTGGTGCCATAGCTAAGATAGCATAGGTTCATGAACATTTAAGAATACAGTGTGGTCCTTATTTATTTATATTTATGTATGTATAAACTGTTGAAATTCATCTGTGTGTGATACTATTAATTGAAAAAGCTTTCGAGATTGTTAGATCTTTTCTTTAAGTCCAGTCCTGAGTGGAAGAATTGTTCAGCTACATTTCCATAAGCTTAACTACTATCCCTTTCCACCTCCAAATGGTTAATGAAATAGCTACTTGCTTGAAATACTTAGAAAGAGTCTGAGGAGAAATAAAATCTCTTGTGGGTGTTTTGCAGTATATTGTGTACAGATTTCCAGTGTGGTTTTTTGCAAGGTAGAGTTTTTTGTAGTTGTTATATAGACTTTATTGAATCTTACTGAGGTTTAATCTTTACTCTTACAAGTCCCCATATTTGCAGGCTTCTACCCATCTAATTACAGAGGACTTTAAGGTAAGATACTATTTCCCTGAATCTTAATTCAGTAGGAAAAGTCAGACTGAAGGTAAAGATAAGTTTAAATATATTGTGCTACATTTATATGTAGGCCTTCATAGCCGTTTCCAACATTTAAGCAAGGAAGTTTGCAGGATGACACTATATAAGACAGCACACCACATAAAATAAAAGCATTTTAGGAAACTTTTTGTGCCTAAAGAATTGGTGTAACTTCTTTATATAGAATGAGAACATTTAAAAAATGTATTCTTTGTTTATTTTCAAGAGACCGTTTCCAATATAACTCCAACCAGAAATGTACGTGATCTGCCTACTACTTTGTAGGACAAGGAGTTTTTGGAAGCTGAAAGCCTTAGGCTCTCAAGAACTGTACCGAGGACTAGAAGCCACCTGGTAGCTTGAGTCTGCCACAGGACTTAGGCTTCTGAGGAAGAGAATTTAAAAGGTTTTATTTTTTTTTAAATTTAAAATTTTACGGTGCCTCTCATTAGGATTATGTGTGTATGGTAATTGACAAAAACAGACACACATTTAGTAAGCCTTCCAAGAGCAATCTTCTTTTGTGTAAGTGGTAAAGTTCTAGTCAAGTAATACTGTTTGCTTGTAACTTTTGGCTTTGGATTTCTCCCAGTCTTGAATGCTCATTACATTTTACCAGGAATCAAAGACCTGATCCTTTTCAGACAGTATTTCGCTTGTAAGGCCTTTGCTGATCTTCCATGGAGATACAGCTCTCCTTTTGGCTTAGCTGTTCCTCAGCTGAACCAAACTCTTCTGTTGAAGTGTATTCCTCTGTTAAATTCTCCTGATCAAATTCTCTGTGCTTTTGGTAGTGTCTTTAGTGGAACATATTGAATTCACTCTCAAATGTCTCAGGCTTAGTGTTTTTTTCAAAGACAGAATCAATTTGCTCTTAAATTTTCTAATGAGGAATTCTGCTGCTGAAGACACAAGTACTTTACTGGAACTAAAGCTGCTCTGCTGAAGATTCTTTATTCCTAATAACTGATGGGAAGAGCACATATTCAGTGCATTGGTCAATGGCCATCTGTTCTTGTGCTCAATGCTTGCTTATTATTATCGTGTCACTGCTCTGAGTTCTGAAACTCTCATACTAATATATAGACTTTATAACTGTGCATTTAGTAATAACTATCTTCCAAGGTATTGTAGGGAAAAAAGATAATGGTTGAATAAAATAGCCACGGCCATCTTTAGGAGTTGCTAAAGATGTAGGATAAGACAGTGGAAGATTAGTATAATTCCAGTTCATTCAGTGTTGCAGAAAGAATATGAATTCCTTAGAGGTTATGAAATTCCTGCATCATTGAACATTTCAGTTTATGTGGATCATGTCATATGCCATATATCTCCCATATCAGGGACACTGGAAGGTCATCATCCGTAATGACTCCTGTTTCATTGGTTACCCTACAGAAATCAGTACAGCTAAACCCACACATTAGAACACCTTTAACTTCAGAAAGCTGCCGTGGAATTAAAAAAAACCAAAACAAACAAGCAGGAGGAGTGGGCTATGATCTTAAGTGTGGTATTGACTCACTAGATTTGGGGAAACTGCTTTCTTAGTTTTTCGGCATGTGGTGAAGCTCTGGCTGTGTCACGAATCTGGATCAGACTTTTGCTCATAGAACTAACTTCAGGTTGACTGCATTTCTGGAATACATCAGATACGTTTCTTTTGCAAGATCTGGTCCTAAGAGATCTTCTTATTGATAATTGGCATTTTAGGTTTGAGCACTTTTAGCTCACCAAACATTAGAGCATCCTATGGAAAGAATTCTTCAGTGTGACTGAACTCTTATTCACTGGGAATTGTGAGCTCAGAGGACTTAGAGCACGAGATCCTGACGCAACAGGCCTTTGGTTTTCTGTCCAAGTTTGGCTTGACTTTCCTGAGCTTTGCAGAGTGTCAGCTTAGGGGTATGTTTTAAAAAATATTTTCCCTGAATGGCTTGCTGACTACCATGTATTACCATGGACTATCAATTTGTTTTACAAGAACTTAGTATGTCAGAAAAATAAGATAATTCAGGGTTACTAATGGACATTTTATGTAGTACTGACATGGGGATTTGTTATCTAGCAGCAAAAGAGAGTGCTGACTTCATTAAAGTGGAGGAAAAAAGGCCCACCCAAAGAAACAAACAAAAAAATCCTGCACTGCATTTATCACTTCTACTCCTACTTCTTAGTGCTGGTGAGTTTTTATTAAGCACACCATTTTTATTTTGTGATGTCTGTGTCCATGAAGCAATGCAACTATAACAGAACAGTTCATAGACACAATGACCTTTTTTTAAATCTTTGATTGAAAAGTCATTTTTGCTCCTGTGCATTGTGGGTTATGTAGTCACAACCATAGAAATAATGCAGTCAAGATCCTGAAAATCCCTGAAAAGTCAGGGATTACATGATTTTTACGGTATTCTGTAAATTTCAGGCTTGGTTTCTTTCCTCAAAAATTTTATAAACAGTCATAATCTAGTTTTTTCTTATGTGAATTTCTCTAGGCTTCTACTGCCTGGTATTTTAAAAAAGGCTGGTCTCTTTGGTACAGGAGATGGAAAATATTACTAAAAAGCAGCTTTAAAATTGCTCCCAAAAAGTCTGAAATTGAAGGCGGGAGCTATGACAAATATTAGGAGTGACTGAAGTGATACTGGCTGGGGAAAGAATTTCTCAAGGACTGACCAGGCATAGACTTTATAGAGTGTTCCAGAGTTTCTGAGAACATGCAGTCATGAAGTCAAAGGCATCGCAGATGGTAGACTCATCACAGACCTGCATTTGAAAATGGGAATAATCGCTATCTCTTACCTTCAAAGCAACGCTGAAAATTCTTTGTTCTAAGCATATGTTTATTCAGTACAAATATCTTTGGTAATTCAGTTGTCATTAGTCAAGCTAGAGAGTTTCCGAACAAAGTAGTCTTACCTTCAAGAGACTGTTTCCAGGGCAAGACAAATATGAACTATGTTCAGGCAGAAACTCTATAGCTGAAAATAGATAGTCACTAAGAATGGATTATTTGACGCATTAGGGAAGGGTGACAATCTGAAAAGAATACTCTTTAAAACTAATCTTGTTTTTAATGATAGATCGATTATGTATCACATATTCCAGCCACGAGCAGACAGGTTTTTTTGTGATTCATTAAATTCTTCTCTTGTGGTCTGTATTCGTCCTGCCAGGTTCCAGATGTGCTGCCATATTTTTCCAGTCAGAGCAGTCATTTCTTTTTTGCAAGTAGTTGGGGTTCAGAGGGTTTTTTTGTGGGTTAGTTTGTTTGTTTTCCTTTTCTTGTGGGCTATATGTCTGTTTACAAGACACACAGATAATTAAGGACATCAGAAAATGATCTTTGTTGTCAAAATGAGAATATATGCCTGGATCTATTCTGGCTTGAGTTAAATCAGGCAGGTGTCTGCCCTTAGCATTGGATCAGGTGGTTTGGACCTATCTGCTCTGTACCAGATTTCAAACAGGTGTTTTTCCTTCACTTGGTGTTTTCTGAGTCTTCTGTAGGATTGCATGTTATTTCAGTTTCCAGAAATCTCAGGCAGGCTGTAGAGCAGAGACAGATATATGCAGTATGGCTGCAAAAATGGGAGTAATCCCACTCTTTGATGAGGGATAGTATTTTTATAGCAGGTAGATAGACGTTATGGACTTTCAGCTGTTCCAATCTGTCTGTGGGTGCTATGCCTTGACCAACAGAGACAGAATCAAGAATTTATGTTGTCTTCTAGAGAGCTGTCAGTGTTTCAAATTTATACGTGTTAGCCAGAAAAAAAATGAGAAAATTTGGTGTAGATATGGTGGGAGAGATGAAAATGTGGACCAGTTGGGTAGAAGTACTCTAGTTCCAACCCAAGCCAAAGTCTTGGGTCATTGAGATAGTTTGATGTCCGTGAGCCAGCCTGTGGCATGATTCATAAAATCATAGAATATCCAGAGTTGGATGGGACCCATAAGGGTCAGTGAGACCTGCACAGGACAACCCCAAGAATCACAACATGTGCGTTGTCCAAATGCTTCTTCAACTCTGGCGGGTTTTGTGCTGTGACCACTTCCCCGAGGAGCCTGTTCCAGGGCCCAACCACCCTGGTTCAGTTGTCATTGCATTCTAAAACACAAAATCTGAAAACTGAAACGAAGTAAAGAACGTAGTAATTGAGCTGCTTCTTGCAGGTCAGGGTAGGTAAGCAAGAGAAATGTTTTCCTCGCTTTTAACAGTCACTCCAGTAATGTGTTCGCGTGCAGCAAGGGGGAAAAAACCACAGCAACTGAAACGATGAAAAATGAATTAAATTAATTAAAGACGGAGAATTGTGATCTAGCATTGGACTCAAAAATGAGCTGAATGCTTAGAAAGGAAAAAGCTTACTAAGCAGTTCTAATAACAGAAACAAACAGTTCTATATGTTAACTTCATCTTGTGTTTAGTCTGAGAGGAACAAAGCAATCCCTGGAAAAGACAGACAATATCCTCCCACACACTTAGCAGCACAAAAGATGGGTGGCACTGTTATAGTGGAAAACCTGTGCAGTTCATGTTATACGTTTCATTTAAACTGTGCAGAATAGAAATCTTTGGATACACAGAAACACTCTTTTGAGTTGAATAGCAAAGCTGTGCAGAATCCTTCAGTACCCACATTTGTAACAGAAATAGCCTCCAGAGTCGACTGTTTATTTATCAATTGTTAATTGAGTTGATGTTTACTCACGATTGTAAACAGATGATTAATTTATGGCTGAGTGTTATTACGATGATAGTGAAGAGATCATTAGAAGGAAGGATTATAATGGGGTTCTCTGCACTTGTGAGGCTAGTAATAAAGATGGACTATTATAATTAGATAAAGCTTTGTAACAAATACTATTAAATTGAATCTGGACTTTATTTAAATGCACTGGCCTGTTATCTAAAATGTATTAGCAGAGTGTGTGGGTTAAGTAGAACCCCTGCCTACACTGTTTACTGTCTCCTTCAGAGATTAAAATGGCTCTATACTTGTTGGCTAAATGGCAATATTATGCATTATGCATGAGTGTTATTTCTATTGAAAACGCTAAAAATATTGTTGTAACACAAGAAAAATATGATATTTTCTTTCAATTTTAACCTGCTATTTTTTCCAGCTTTAATTTTGGTGGTAGGTTAACCAAACCTAGTTCAAGAAGGTAGTATTAGGCTTCTTCAAAAAGTGAGCCTGTGCAACACTTTTGCATAATTCTGTTTCATGAAAGTCAGAGTAAGACTTCTCTGGGAATCCAGTGACAGTGTTATGGAGCATTTGATTTCTTAATTTTCACAGAAGCATGAAAGGCAACAAAAGAAGCTGCAGTGGGATGGGATGAAGCTTTCAAAAATGTAGATCTACATCTACCCCCTCCCTCCTTCCCTCCTTTCCTTCTATTTTTCTTCTCCCCCTGACCCTTTTTGGAAAATAGTCTATTATTGCTCAAAAGTAGTCCAAATTGACTAGAGATCTATGATATTTATCTGTTATTTTTGAACATAAGTTTAACATGAAGAATCTCTTCTTTGGCCCATTTGGGAGTTCAGATGTGATGTGACTAGTGTGAACAAGTGTAGGAAGAATAGGTGGATATTTTAACAGTATTTTAACATAGGATGGGAAGAGATATAGACAGAACTAACAGCTGTAATGTAAGCATCATTTTAGCGCTCTTGGCATTTCAAATTAAAAATGCAATGGCATCATAGGAACTAGTGAAATGTAAATTCCAGGGATTATAAAAACAGACTTTTTTTTAAACCATAATAGGTTACACTGTAATCACTCCGTGGTTTCATGACAACTGAATGCAAAATTTCCATTCTTTTTTGTCAGATTCTTTAAGGGTAGAGAAACACTGTTCTCACCTTCCATGGCCTGAGTGCTGGAAGGCTTAGCATCTTCTGGAGTCTTCAGATGTAGCATCTTCAGCTACAGACTGTCAGGTTGTGAACCCTCAGGCTGTGCAAAAGTGCTCCCATCCTGATAGGTGCTGAGTCTGGAATGAAGATCAGTGCTTGCCAAGCACCTATCAGTATCTGTTTCCAAATGACCACAAAGCACTTCTCTGCTCAGCCGAGACTTGAGACCCTTATAATATTTATAATGGGAAAGGAAAAGCTCTTGCCATGTGGTTTCAAAGGGTTCCCAGTGGGCTGTGCAGTTGCTGTTGTGCTGCTCTGCTCAGAGACAGGACGCTCTGTTAGCACATCTGATGAGTCTACAGTCACATTGCTACCCACGCCCAAAAGTTACTCCAGTATTTTAGTTCTGAGAAAACACTATCTGTGGGTTATTTTCGTTCTCTTAGAGGGATTTCTTTGTTGGAATAAGGGTTTTGGAATAGATTCATTTATGTAAACTATTTGATTACTAGAATGATATTTAGAAGAAATGTTAAAGCCCAGAGGTTCAAAAATAACAAACTGGAGAAATGATTGAGCTACAGCTTCCTTACACAAAATGCTGTCCCCGAGTAGGTAGAAAATGTGAAAAATTTAAATGCTTTTCATAGAAATTACTTGGAAAGGATTAATAATGTCTCAGAATAGTCTCAGAAAGGCTCAGGACATGTTCATGGAAAGTTGCCATAGAAAGGGTCTGCTAGTTTGAGCCCTGCACAGCAACTGGAGAGAGCCTTTTGATCTTGCCTGACTTGATGGGACATGGGATGAAGCAGACTTTAATCACAAATGATTAATAAATAATTCCCAAAATATGACTTGTCTTTCCTAGAGAAAGTATTTTTTTTTTTAAACTCTGTGGGGAAAATAGAATTTTTTAATGGTTTGTATAAGTCTGTTGGCAATTTTTAGCATTATCAGTTTTCACCAGTGCTCTGTCCTGTGGCTGTCAAGACGACTATGCTGAAAAGTAACTGTCATCCTCAAGCTACTCACCTGCTTGCCTTCTGAAATAGTGCAAAGGCAGGTATTAAAAAAGGTGGGATGGGAATTCAAGAGGGAAGCATCCAAGAATGAATTTGAAGGCAAAATAGAGAAATGTTGAAAAATTCCATCTAAAACTGACTTTGAGAAACCTACATGTAAGAAATACCTTTGAAGAAACAAATGCAGACTGGTCAAAACTGTCATCCTATTTAAATTTTGTTCCTTTATGTGAATAAAACTTGCTTTGTTTTCACAGAAATCCAGAGCTAGTGGGGGAAAAACTGGATTTCATATCAAATTTGTATGACAATAGCTAAAGATTGTTTCTCAGAAGCAGTTGGAGTTGACCACCTATTCCATAGTGATACTATTCCTTATGAAGTGATCAGGGTTTCTGTTTTCAAAAGAATATAACAGTGTTGATGGAGAACCTTCCATAGAGATTTTAATTTTCTTCCTTGAATGTGTGTCTTCTTTCAAGTACCTGGAAAGACTGGTGCTTGTAGTCAGGATCTCAGTTACAATGAACTAGTAATTTGCACATTCCATTATTTTTACTCTCAGGACTCCAGTGGAAGGTATGAAGGAAAAGAGTTGGTTTTTCTGCTGTTAATAAGATAGAATTGAACTTCTAGAAAATAAGTCATTGTTATTGCTTTATTTAGCTTTCTGCTATTTCTGTGGATTTAGGTCTTTTATTGTTAGGTTATATACTCTGGAGACATTAAACAAGGGAGGCGGGAAAAAAGCATTCTTTATAGAAGTTTATGAAAACTGGCACATAGCTGGCATGTGAAAAGCTGTCATGATAATCAAATCTCTGATAGATTTGACAATGATATGCTTGCATAGGTAAATCCACGCAATCCCAAAAGACATCAAATGGGTATTTAAATCCTCTTGGATATAGACCATTTTATTCAGTTGCTGAACATTAAACATAAAAGAATTAGATAATTTTAGCTAGTGTATATAGAGCAACTACAAGTTGACTTGTTTTGTTTTCTTCTAATCTTCTTCAAAGTTTCCAGGCCAGCCTTTCACTGAAGAATATACAATATTTTAGTTGTTTGATAAGTCTTGCAACAAGAAAAGAAGAAAGAGCAGCATAGTACAGCTGGTGTTTTTAAAGCAAGTTGTTGTTTGACAGCCATGGAGATATTATAATTGTAATTCATTGAGCAGGACTCTATGAGGAAGCAGAAGTCCCTGTTGGAACCACTCCACGATTTTCCAGCTGTTATCTGTTTTCTTCACACAAGGAGGGCTTGCATTGCATCTTAAGCCTTCAAGAATGTATGGTGCGCTGGATATAGTGTGTATTTAACTGTGGACTGGAAAATGAAGCCAATGTAAACTCTAGTTATTGCTGGGCCTTTTCATTCTTCTGACATCAGACACAAAAGGTCATGACTGCTTATGTCCCATTTAAAACAGCAGTAAAGATTCAAAAAGCTGAAAACTAGCAGTGCCTTAATCAAACACTTCCAGAAAAACACTCTGTTTACTAGTGCAACCTGTGGCTCTGTTTATATTCATATGCCGTTCCTTACGGTGATGAGATTTGGAGATATGTGGAAGAAAATAGCCCTCATCTCCAAAACTGAATGGTATTTGAACAGTCTTCATTTCACACTTACTGGGGAGTGTTTTTTCAAACAAACCGTCTTGTGAGCCTGTTGTCTGTCTGCCCGGAGTGGAACCAAGTTTTGCTTTTCTAAGGCTGAAAATTGCACGTAAGGGCGGAGCAGAAGTGTTCAAGATCCCAAAACTCACTGAGGAGCTGTGATTCAGGATGCAGTGTTAGTCCTGTTGTGCCTGACATGCATTTTTACAAACAAGAAAAGCTAGTGTAGGATCACTCAGTGTTATAAAAGAACTGCAGAGCGAAGGATTAGCTCGGCTGATGTTTGTTCTTTCTAATACTTTCTGTTTATATTAAGGGAAGGAGGTTGTCATTTGTATTACAGTCTCAAAGAGTGTGTGAGATTGAAACAAGATGGGTTTAAATGAGAAAAAGACAATAATTTGCAACGGAGAAATAACTTTGGATATTTTTTTCTAAGTTAAAATAGAGAAAAAACAGACACTGAACCCAGCAGAGCTTCTAATTGATTTGGAAAAGAAAATCACTAAATGCCTATGCATATAGCTAAAGAGAGAGTAATCTCAATCAATGTGGAATAACTACACTATTTATTCAGCCTGGTGAATAGCAGGAAAATAAAAAACCAAAACAAACCTCAATTAGAATGAGAAAATTGTGGTAAAATATGTTCTGAAAACAATTCACTGGTGGTGCTGTACATTGTCATCTCTTATCACGAATTTGTAGTATAAATTCTTGTATCTAATTAAAACATTAGAACTCCTGAAGAAATTTTCATTTATGACTTTAAATTAGTATCACTGTGGAAGAGCTGTTAAAGAAGGATGTAAAATAAAAACATATTTATGTGAGGTTTTTTTTTTTAAATTGCTTAGTATGATATTTTTCACCAAATGTTTGTTTTAGTGTCTTACATAACTGTCATTGACTTTAGATTTATTAAAGATGTATAATAGCTTGAGGAACTGCCATTGTTAACTAATTATCCAAAATTTAATTAAAATTTGGCTCAGGTGGTAATTTTTTGCATCTATTGAAAGGAAAAAAATTGTTTTTCTAGGAAGAGACATTTGAGATGCCTAGAAGTTAGTTTTTAATTAACATTCTTGCATCTGTCTCAAAACCAGATAGTGGTCCTGTACTGCTGATAAAAGCTATAAGTAGATATTCTATGATTTCCTTTTTTAAATGCCTCTTCTTTCTTAACAAAGGATAAGTAATAGTGATGATCACTAAGTTAGAGAAGCCGAGTGTCTTACAAGTAACTGAAATTTGCAGTATTTTCTAGGATGAAGGTTTCCATGCTGTTACCTTATACTGCAGAATTGTAAGACTTATTTAATATAAAAAGTTGAAAAAATCGTCTCAAGTATAACATGTGCAACCAAGTCTGCATAGTCAAAGGGCTTGTTCAAGGAACATGTTTTTGGAGTCTGCATCAGCTGGAACCATATTGATGTTTTATTTCTAAAATGTTGGATCAGGTTTGTGCATATGGGCGTTAGACACAGTGTTGCACTTATTTGATATGTTTAATTAATTGGAAAATACTGTCTTTTGTTTGGTGCTGGTTTTTTTGATATCCCAAAAGCTAAATAGAAGTGAAGACACAGAATTCCAAAAGAGACTGAGATAAGCTATCCCTTTTGTGCTCATTTTCAGTAAAATTTGACTGTTCGGCTCTCCTGTGTTGTTTAAAAATTCTACTCAAACTGTATGCAAAGGAAGAGAAAAGCCAACATCTTTCTGATAAATACAGTAATATTTGGTTTTAGGGAGGTCAGGTAGTGGGGAAGTCACAGGACTCTGCCCTGTCTATTTAAAATGTGCTTTACTTGGTTTACTGAGTGCTTAGCTGGTGATGGATGGTTCAGTCCAAATGTTAGCTTTGTGTACTGACACTCTGTCTCTCTGATATACTTTGAACTCTGGATGAATTTTTATATGGCTTTACATGAGTACTCATGAAAACAGGAGCGAGCTATTTCATTGCCAAATCTCAGGTGGCCAACCTGGTGCAACTGCTGTAATATTTTTAGGTGACTTGAGAAATATAGTTATTATCCAGCAGTGGGGAACAATGAATGTGTTAATGGTGAGAAGGGCCGCATTTGAGGTATTCAGAACAAACACCTTAGTCAGCAGTCACAGGTGGGAAAAAATACCTTTGACTGTGAAAAATACCGCAAATGCTTGATTCAGTTTTTTACAGTAGTTTGTCAAATAACTTTACCTAATGCTTAGTCCTCAGCAGCTGCAAGAAGGTTTGTTCAGAGAAGGCTGAACTTGTGTAAAGATAGAATGGTCTATTGAATCTTTGAGTCTGATTTCCAAACTAACCATTAGCTTTCTCTTTGTAGGGAATTTCTGATCAGTAAAGAGATCAGAGAGATTTTTCCCTTCATTCTTAATGCCTGTTATTTCCAGGATCTGGGCTTTCATGGTCTATCTTAAGCAGAGGTATTTGTAGAATGCCTTTATGAGAGATTTGTTCCTAAGAGAGGGGCTAAAACTACTAAATTTTTAGCTGTTTCTGCAGAAAACCCGTGCAGTAGGAGACCTTGTTTCTTGAGGCTTTATTAAATCACTGGATACTTTATTGAGGGAATGGTTGGTTATGGCCAGTGTACTGTAGCTACAGGTCCATTTCCCAAATGAGAATAACCACGTGGTGGTGAATATTTGAAAGCTTTGTAGCACAGTACAAGACCTAATAAATGGTGTCTTGTTGCTGGCATACACATGTATTGGATGGGCTGGGGAAGGGGGAGATGTGGTGAAAGGCACCACGGACACAGGATTTCCAGCCAAATAGTCACGGGTGCAGAAGGCCTCTAAATAATGGAGATTTTGTTGCAGTCTAGCTGTGGAATCTCTACGAAGCTTTGTTTTTCCACCTCCAGCCACAGTGAATTAAATTTCTTTTTTTTGGGCTGTGAGGTTGTGCACTGAGAAAGAGACTTTTACCTTAATAAAAGAGTGAGATGGAAGTGCAGCAGGCAAGAGTACAAGACCAGGGCCAAATGAGTAAATCCCACATGAAAAGCATAGCTCTGGAAAACCCTGCTGTCCTGCCATCAGCTGCACAGATGTATGGTCTGATGATTGGTGCAAACATGTTAATTACAGTTTCTCACATCTCAAGTAATAATGAAACTTTTTTATTTTAAATCTTATCAACTGTGGGTTTAATTATACTTTCTTTTAAAACTAGACAGTTTTGTTCAGATCAGAACAAAATTTTGAAATATATTTTTGAAATGTTATTAAAGATGAAAGACCCCAAATCAGTGCTGCTTTAATTAGCTGAGATGAATAGATGAAAGAAAAGTGATTTCTAAGTAGATTAGTTTCAAGATAAAATATTTCATTTTATTAATGTTTGACCAAATCTGACATGTACGTTTTCAAATTTTTAAGGCATGTGAACAAGACCTGATGCTATTAAATGCAGGATTTCTTAAGGTTTGAGGCAATGTGGTATGCCATGTGATCCTGTGAAATATCATTTGTGATTTTCAAGTTGACATTGAAATAAAAGTTAAAACAGCATTAGTATATTGCACAGATTAGTGGAATCAGAAGTATCTCTAGCTGTCTTGAACGTGTTTTAGAAATCTACTGTAAACTGCATTCATCACTGGAAAGCTGGATCAGAGTTTGATGAGACAATATTGCTTTTGTTTTAAGACTAAATGAAGTAGATTGTCCCAAGTAGTGTTTTCTACATTGTAACAGCCTCTGGATTTAGATTTAAGGATGGAAGGTACTGTTTTCTAATTTTTTTTTTTTTTTTTACATTTATTATTGATTACAAAGATTATCAAAGCAAACTTCTGTGGGTTTAATTCTAATTTCTTTTTAAAATAGTTTGGCAAGGAACTCATGCAGATATTTAATGTCTTTAGCATACATCTTTGATTTCAGTGTGTTAGGGTTGTGGGACATGCTTGTCTGCTTTTGCCTCTTTGAAGATGTCCCATAGACTTCTTTCAGATCAAATCACACCTCACAAAAACACTTAATTGAGTCCAAGTTCCTCTTTTGTTGGTCTTCAAAAGCATTACAAATAGTCACTGAAAATAAGCCACGCTTTTAGGGGTGATACAGTGTGAATTGGATCTCTGTGAAGCTGTTTAGAAAACACGTTTCCTATTTAAGGTTATCTTCACTCATTTCTTTCAGTATCATGTGAACATTTAACAAAAAAAGCTGACATTCCTATCATAGTGCTGTGTGTATTCTTCTCCTGTCCTATGCAGCTATTTCCCACATTTGTCAAGGCAAAGGTTGAAGGGGGTATGGACAAGGGAAATAGGTCTCCCATTCATTCCTATCTGTCAGGAGTTCACTTTGTCATGATAACATTCAAGGAGTATATTTATCTATCCTGCTACTGGAGGTTAAAGCAAGGGTAAAGAAGGAGAAGGGAAGAAATCACGTTTTAAAAGTTTACAAATTCTGCTGCAAAAACTGTAAACAGAAAGAGGCTTGCAGTGGAATGTGTAAAATACTGCTGCATTGATAGCGATGGGGCGGCGGGCTGCCACAAATCTGCTCATATAAACAGAAGAACTCTTGCTGCAGATTGGGTCTGTTTTGGCTTAAAGTCTGAGGAACACATTGCTTTCAAAGTGAATTCTTAGGTGTCACTTCCCATAACTTATAGCAGAAGATTACAAAGCTACTGATACAACATATTAGTTTGATGGACAGAATTATACCCCCAACGCTTCCTGCTCTCCCCAATGACGCACACTAACTTAGTGTGCTGTGACAGCTGCCTTGATTTACCACCAGGCTGGGAGGCCAAGTGGGAGAGGGAACATTCACATGAACGCAGGGGCTGATACTGGCCCACAGCCTAGTTTATAAAGCTGCCCTGTAATTCACCACAAATGTGTCACCATTAAAAGGGAAAAAAGGATTGCAGATAATAAATACTCTTTAATTTATTAGCTAACAACAAAGAGATCAGAGCCAGTTGTGATGTGATTGTTTGACATAATATTGTCAAGGAAAAAAGCTAAGTTGACCAAAGATGTATATTACACATTCAAGCAGATGCATCAACTCTTGGCTTGTCACAAGCAGAGCTAAACAAAACGCCAAACAGAGGAGAGAACTGGCAAACAGCACAGTCATTTATCTCTGAAAGAGACATATTCAAGAGCAAGTGAAATAAGACATAGTTCTTTGGACTTGGTCAAGGGCCAAGTTCTAACTATTATAAATTAAATGTTTTGTGTATTGTATTTGGCAACTGCAGCAGCTCTTACCATCTTGGTCATGGTAGGAGAGTGTTAGATTTTCCTGTCTCCTTTTGCCGGAATGATGGCTTTTGTTGTGGGGGACAATATTAGAATGTGTCCGTGCATACCAATAGCCACAATGCACGCTATAAAAAAGGCATATAGGTTTGGAAAACGCAAAAACAAACTGTTAGGCTAGCCAGCCTACAGAATTTAAGTTTTCCAAAGAAAATTTTAAGAAGTCATGAATGTCAGAATCTCACTTTCTGGATTGTTTGAGTTTACAGAACATAGTCATCAATATAATTATTTCAGGTTCATGTGCTTTTAATCAGAGTTTTGAACTTCATAATATATTTTGAGGAAGCTTTGCTTTTGGTTTTCTATGAGCATTGTTCATGCCACCACAGTTAGCTTGGTGTCAACATTTCCATTGTAAATTATGCTGGAGTGTTTTGGATGTCAGATGTAAAAATTCTTGCCCTGATTTGAAAACTGATGCACAGAATCGGAGAATGCAGATTGTATGTTTATGCAAGCCCATGCATGTTTAAAAAAATAAAATTAGATTCATTAATTTTACCCCAGAACATAGGTATAATGTTATACAGACTCAAATGAGTCTCACCAGTGCTGCACATTATATTCTAATATCGGAAGCAAGTAAATAAAATGTATAGCCCAAATTCTTGGTTTGTCATTCAGCACAAAGCTGAAGTAGATTCAGTGGAGTCTCTCCAAAATTTCCGGTGGTGTAAGCCAGCCTACGTTCTGTATGATACTTTTGTATACACACACTTTCAGACATGTTAAACGTGTAAATCTGTTGCTGAAAAGTACGTCGATGGATTTTTTTCATATTATTACAGCAAAGAGATGAGGTATCAGGTATTACTTAGGGTGCTTTTATGTGACTGTTGTGAAAAGAATGTAGTTCTGTTTCCTCACCTCTCCATGTTTCAGAAATATGAAAACTTAGGCAGTGTTATGTTACTTGTATTAAATAGAAAATGTTTATTTCTGTGAAATTCATGCCAGCACAAGACCTGAGAGTTATTTAAACTCTGAAGCAAAAGCCTAAGCTTTGTAGTATGTGGTCCTCATGCTGAGTGTTTGCATGGGTATAAAAATTATCCCATAGTTTAATATCCATGAAATTGTTTGCTTCGACATCAGAAACATTGTCCAAAAATCCTGAAAAGACTGAACTACTGGAATTTTGTCTGCTTTTAATATAATGATAATGTCTTATAAACTTCCATAGAATTAATTTGGAATGGAAATTGAAACTCCATATATATTCCTTAAGGACTTGCCTTTTCTCCATTACTCTTGACAGCTAGATCATACATTAGTTTTCCAAAGCAAGAAACGAAAGGTGCAATTCACACTAAGGAAAGGTAAGGGACTCAAGTCATCCCCTCCTTGTTGGGAGGGTGAGAATTCTCTGGCTGATCCAGGTCAGCAGCTCTGAAGGTGAATGTGCTTGTTGGCACAGTGGCATCCAGGGGTGTCTGGGGCTTTACAGGAGTGTGGCTTGTCAGATGTTGAGCAGCCAGGGAATGGAAGTCTCTGTTGAGGTAGTGATGGAGTAGAGGGCCTTCCTCCTGCAGTTTCTAGCACGTTGAATGATCTCTGTCCTCAGGGCAACATATATCACGTTTCAGCACCCTATCTGGGATGAGTAATTAGAAGGAAACTTTTCAAATTATATCCTAAATTAAAAAGAGAGAAGAGGACAGGCTGTGCCAAAATTGATAACTTGCTCCATTTTGATGAGCAGGACACTCAGTTCCCAGGAAGAGGGAACTAGCATGTGCTGGACATGGAAAATTGCAATTTGGAGTAGAGAGAGTGCAGTATGGAGTCCACTTCATGGCATTGCTCAGGATAATAAACGGCAAGCCAGATGGATATATAGCAGAGAGTACTTTACCATTGGTTAGAGGTAATATATGCAAGTGTTTCATATTTATGCAAATACATATGAAAAAAACCCTCTGCTCTAAGATTGTGATGGTCTTGTAGTCCATCTCTTCATTACCAAATCCAGGGGCATAGCTACAGATAAGGACAAAGTTATTCTGCTGCTTAAATGGCAAATTAATTTTGGTTTTATTCTGATTTTCATTATGATCAACAGTGTTTTTACTAATGTGTTGATAGTTAACAATTTCTTATACCCTGTCTTCTGAGACAAACTATTCTTAAAATCTCAAATGCTTTTAATAAAAAGAAGTGGAGATCTAAATTTTCTCCTTCTTATGTGTGCAAAAAATCCATCAAGTATGGCTGTATCCCTCTTCAAATGAAACAAATGTAGAACAAGGGAAGGAATCTACATTTCACTAGTATTAAATCTATAGGCTAAAAAACATAGAACTGTTTCAAAATAATTCATCCTGATTTTCAAAGAATATGTTCTCTTAGTGAAGAGTTATGTTGTGTAAATGCTTGGACTTTGCAGTTTTCTTTCCGTATAAAATGGAATTCCAGTTGGTATTCCTTAAATTCATAAAAGAGCGTGGAAAATATGAAGGTGGAAGACAACATATAGGAGACTATTCTAATTTCTTATAGTTTTCAAAGAAACATCATATTCTTAACTCCCACTGAAGATGACATTTAGAAATTCAAACACAATTCAAATGAATTCAACAGCACACCATGGTGTCTTCTAGGAATGATTCTTTATAAAGCTGAAGACAAAATTGTATGTGTTCATGCTTATTAACAGCACCACATTATATTTTACCTTGCTGCTCTTTAAATATGAGATATCTTAAGAAAATTCGTGCAGGAGCAGATGAAAAACAAATCACATTAATACCACACAAATGCTCTAAAAAAATTAGAATCAGAACGTAAAACTGTTTCAAACAGATACTGATATGTGCTAGAACACATGACAAAATGGATGTAGCAGATGAAGAAATGGATACAACATGCTGAGGGCTTAATGTAACATACAGCAAAATTGATATACCTCTTACTGAAATAAATAAAACATGGCATAATATCTATATTTTAATGAATTGAATGAAGTGTGTAAGGGAATCGATTAGAAAGTGTACTGGATGGAAAAACATAAAATAAAACATAACATAGAATAAAGCATAATACTATGGATTTAATCAAATAAAAATAGAAGGGATTGAACTATATAGAAATTACTAAAACATAAGGGCTAGATTTAAACTGTGCTGAAGTGAAGTAAAGGGAATATGGGATGCGTAAAGCTCAGTAAGGCCTGGGTACGAGTCCGTCAGGGTCACGTGACTCATTTCATTGTTCGGCTGCGTGCCGCAGAGAAAATCACTAGGGTACAGAATTAGGATAAAGAAGATGTATGATTCATATCTGGCTCGACCAGACAAACTTTTAATTTGATTTTATCAAAATGACTTACTCTCTCACAAGTGCTTTTTATCTCACCTTGTCTTGCTCTTCCTCTCTTCCCCCTTTATTCCTCTCCTTATCCCCTTTCCTCTTCTCTCCTCCCTCTCTTTCACCATCCCACGCATGCTCCTCTGTGTTCTCATGTGCCCTTTCCCTTGTCTGCACACTTTCTCCCTTTCACTTCTCTCTGTCTCTGTCTCTCATCCTCACACTCTTTTGCTGGACCCCTCTCTCTGGCGTTTGCCCGTTCCTCTCACACATTTGCTCTCCCTTTCTTTCCTCCCCTATTAATATTGTCTGGGTAACGATTCCCGTGTCCTAGTTTTCTGTTAAATATATAAACAATTGAGGGGATTGATAGAAGTGATTGCCAGATTAGATATAAACTTGATTTGAAGCCAGATGTTAAAATCCCAGTATTTTGTGTGATGATGATTAGGTACATAAATGGAAATTTCACAAAAAAACCATTTCTTTTCAGGCTTGTTCGCATCTAAGCAGCCATCCTCCCTGCTCCACTCTTCTTATGTTTGTCAAAACTTGAGTTTAAATTCATATGTAGAGGCTGAGTTTGAGGCGCTTCTAATTCAAGCAATAAAAATCAGAGCTAAGATTTGGGTTTTACTTGTTCCATATTGTGAATATATGATCCATGTTTTGGCTGTGTCATTGAGCACGCAGAATCATTGGTCTCATTGTTTTTCTTTGGTTTGTTTATATTGCAAGCTTTAAAATAAAAATACCCCATACTTCAAACTTTGCCGAGACAGATTTTCACCTTTAGGTTTTCTTTTGTTTTTCCTCTTTCTTTCTAAAATTCACCCATTAAAAGTCTTAAAATTGGAAGGCAAATAAGCTCCTATCTTTGTAGTTTTATTTCTTAGCTATTAATCTCGGACTGTAAAGGGAAGCTATATTCCTGCCAAGGCTGACTTCAAAAGTTTACCCTATTAAATTCATTTTATTGTTACTCTTTATTCTAAGTAATGTGTTCATTCTGGTTTAACCACAGCTGATGATGACCTGGTAATTTTCTAGTGAAGTAATACTGGACATAGGAAGTCCTCAGTTAAAGAAACAGGGAGAAGAGAAGGACTTTGCTTGTTTCCTACTGGGTCTGTGTGGAAGGCATTTGACTTCTGTAGCTGTATGGTCAGGAATTGTTAAAAGAAAAACAATATTTAAGGATTTTTATATTCAAAGAACATCAAAGTGTGTACGTCAGCAGAATGCCTGAGTTCCTCTTCCAGTAATAAAGCTGCTAAGCTGTCTCTCTTTTGGTGCGTGCCCCGAGGTGACAGGTTATGTACAGCCAAGTAATTGGTGCTGAAGACTGTCTGTCCCCACTGTAGGCACTGGAGTAACTGACAGGCGTACTTTGGTTTATATCTGGTATTGCACACACAAAGTGCACACACGGAGCGGTATCTGGATTGAGAGTCCACCATACTGAATGGTTGCTTGGTAGAATTTGCAGAACGTTTATTTGTTTTAAAATCACTTCATTGGAGAGCACAAGTAGTTCTGTCAATTCACCCAGAATTCTTGAATCTGTTTTCCAATAAATATACTCTGAATCGATATTTATTAATTCATAAAACAGAAGCCTGATGTTATTAAATACTGTCCCGTCCTCCCAGGAGCATAGGATTTGAAGGGTGTACTGGATAAATCATTTAGAAGTGTAAGTGTTGAAGGTAAACAGATTCTAGGAAAAAAATAGGGGTGTGAGAAAGCCATCTGTGTGCTTTTCTTATTTGGTATTTCATAGAATCCTGCTATATTTAGTGTTTTACATATTTAAATAGCCGTTTTCTAACTCTGCTTCGTTTTAGGGTTGTGCTGGAAATGTTTGTTTGCAAGTCATTGAAGGGTACTTGTCAGGAGAGGTACATTTATCTGGTCTTGTGAGTCCTGGAGCTTAACAGTAGCTGTACAAGAAAGCTTGCAGAATGCCCTATATGCTGTAGTTTTAGCCAGCTTAGATTTTGTTTTACTCCCTAACCCTGAAAAATTTTTCTTATAAGCCGAGGTGAGCTGCTGCACAGACTTTGAGCTGTGATCTCCAGTTGCAGCTCTCTCTTTTTCTGCTAGGATGTGCTGGGACCTTTTTTTTCCCTCCATTGTGTTTTACTTTGTTACTCTTTTCAGTAGATTGTGTATTTAAAAGTTCTCATCCAGTTGCCCTCCACCATTCTTTCTGAGTGGTAGCTTATGGTGTATCAACAGAAAAGGGAATACTCTGTTTCTAACTTAACCTTTTGTGCTTATATCTTTGACGCTTGTTGACCATTCCAATCCATTAAACAAGCATTTTCAGTCAACTGTATACTGAAAACAGCCACAACTCTCCATCAAATGGAAAGACATTAAGCTTTCACAGCAGGAATCAGACAGCCTTCAAAATGTAAAGGAATCTGTTGCAATTTTTAAACATTCAAACTGTATTAATTCCCACGACAGTTATCCCTTAAGTCATTTCAGGCAGTTGCACACTTCTCAACTTTCACAGCTTTCATGTGGAGATCATGATTTTTTTTTCTGATTGAAATATTTCCCCCATCTCTCATACTTGTATTCATACTGGGAGTGTTTTGAATCTGAAAAAATTACTTTAAGAAGTTCGCAGGTAGCAGATTAAACTACTAGTAGTTCCTTTAATGGCGCTTTAACTGTGACTCTTATGATATTCTAATCCTCTCGGTTTAAATGGATCCTCTGGCTGATACTGAGTAACTTTCACAGACAGACCCACCAAGTCTTAGTTTCATACAAGTTTACTTGCTGTATTTTAGTAAATTCCTGAGGTTAATACAAGTAAGTGAACTAAACAATTTTTTTCTTTTTTACTTGCTTGGTCTTTTCCACAAGATTCCTTTTCATAAACTCTATTCCAAACCTGTTGTTCTCATAGAGAAACTTTAAGTAGTTGTCTGCTCTGGATTTGGCAGCTTAATCTGCAGAGTGTATTCTTTGTGTCCTGATTTAATTGTTCTTTTCTGGAGCAGTTGAGGGAGTAAATGAAAATTTAGTGTGATTAAAGAAAACAAACAAACAGAAGGTATGCATAACTTGAATGTAATGCATTTGCTGTAATAATATTTATGAGCCAACCTTACAGTGGCTCTGACTGCTGACCTCTGAAAGCTTAGCCGTTATGTAGCACCACTGTGGAGTTTACTTCTCCGAACAGTGTAATCTTTGCTTGCAGTGCAGATCATCTTTTCCCTCTGCCCTTTTTACCACTGGGCTAAATTATCCAGGTGTATTTAATCATTTTCGTTTTCTTCATAGTTTTCATTTTTGACACTGGGTCTGCATCAAGGACATCGCTTAACTTCATTTCGAACTATGGCCACAATGACTGTGTCCATTTCCAACTACCATAAACCAGTCATAAATCAGGAAAAAGTGCCGTGCTGCTTAAAACTGCTGAAATGAGCTTTAGAGCATTATGCTTACAAGAATGTCAGCTTGTCACAAAGTAAATCAGTAAAGTGTCCTTAAACCTTTGTTGCATCAGGGAATCTCTGACTTTGTGGCTTGAAGCCTGGTTATTCATTTTGCTGCCCTATTTCCTCCCATCGCAACATACACATGTGATTATTATTTTGTTTGGACACTTCATCATGATTTTTCTGCTTTATTTATGGCTGGTAATTATAGGTTTTATTGCTTACTCCTCTTTAGATTTTGTCTGAATATATTAAATGAAACTTCTGGTGACTTCTAGGCTCTGAAAGGCCACAGATTTACATTAATGCTCTAGGAACTGTGAGTGCTAATTCTACAGATTTACAATACCTATTCCTGCCTTACTTGAAATGTTTTAGCTCTGCTTTTTGAGGTCAAAGTTCATGTGTTGAAAGCAATCATCCCTAGAGATTGCCACTTAACACTGATGCTGAGTAGTGGGGCAACATCAGATCTGTTGGTTATATCTGCACTGTTTGAATCCTGCCTGATGTTATTTGGCTCTGAATTACTGTGTGTCTTCTGAAAATTTGCATGAGCCCAGTGTATTTCTTATCGTTTGCTATTCACTGTCGTGGAAAATCACTTTTGTTATGTCCAGCTACTGCTAATCTATCTCTAAGGAGATACTCTATTGAAATTTATTCCCTGATAGCCCTAGTTCTGTAAGAACCTTCTAGGAGTTGGGTTCTTGTCCAGTGTAAGGAGAGGCTGTGTTTCGCTGTAATCTTTAAAATAGCCAAAAGCTGAGTAGGAGTAGGTAGAAAGGTTAAAAATCCCAGAGTGTTTCCACTGCCAAGCAACAATTTATTCCTGTTGCTACTGAATCCCGAGCAGTTTGGAAAAAGGAGGTTTTACAGAGAGAGTTCATTGTGGCTTGAAGTTAGGGAAGTGACTTCCAGACAGTGTAATTGATTGTGATTGCTTAATTGGGGTTTGAAATTTCTTTCTGGCTTTGTTTCATTCTTTCTGACAAAGTAGGGTTAAGAGTAATTTTTTTTTTTTTCATCAATTACTGACCTAGAATAGCAAGTTCGATGCACCAAAATAGATGAGAAATAAAGTTACTGCCTCTCAGTTTCTGCTAAGCTTGTGTTTAAACTCTGAGTTCGTATATGAATGATCAGATTTAGGGATATGTCAGCATTCTCATGATATATATTATTGTCAGTTTTTAATGTAATTTAATCTTCAAACATAATTTAATTTTAAATTAGATTTTGCACTGGGATTTTTTTCTTCTTCACTAGGACTAATAAAAAAACCCACAAAGGACTTTTTAAAAAAAATTGATTGTGAAATATGTTCAGAGAATCTTCAGATGAAGACAATTTAGAAACAAGATAGGGAGGCTAGAGCAGTAGAATTACAGGTAATTATTTTAAAGACCCACTGTATGGTTTATAAATTAAACAGCAGTTTACATATATAATAATTACCAATTCATTCTGTGATCAAAGAGTATGTGTTTTGGGTTTATGGGATATACCTTACGTTCTTCATTAACAGCAACGTATCTAATCCTGATTTCATGAGTGAAAATTTCCATTTATCCTTACATTTCATGCTTTAAGTACTATTTTGGGAACATATTTTTCTGCATGGAGAGAGAAAGAAATGACCTGAAAGCAGTGTATTCTGAGCTATAGTTGTGGAATATTAGTTGACCTTAAATCGTTTTAAAGTAGCTGCAAAGTATTCTTACAAGAGCAATGCGAGTCAGTCTTGTCTGTTCTCTTTTTTGGAGTGTCTTCTTGTAACAGCTTTTTCTTATTTCCTTCTATTTTCCAATTGTCTTTGTTGAGGTGGATAGAGTTGTCATACAGGGAGCATAACAGTGACAAAGTAAATCAAGTGTTAAGTAGGCCATAATAATTTGCATAATCCTTTTGCAAATCCTTCTAGGTGCATATTTGTTAATGACTGAGATATAACGTTAGGGGAATGTGATAGAAACAGCATAATAATGGCAGCCTAATATTTCAGCTTCTTGATTTGTTCACAGCTAACTTTATCTATAGATTTATTAGCAAAGGCTATATTGATAAAGAAGATTTTAAATCTTGTAGCATTAAAAATAAAATCTGATAAGTTATATGACGGATATAATTAACACATTATCCCAACAGTACTATCTAAAGTGATTAATAGGTTCTATCTTCAGCTCATAGAGAATAAGAAAGCACTGTGCTCTGTATTTTGAGTTTGTGTGGTTTGCCTCTCTCTATAACTGTAGAAAGTTCCTCAGTCATCGTAATTAAACAAAAAGCAAACTCCAATGTATCATAAGTTACTTGTAAAGATGTTTTATTCTTGACTTTTTTCTTCTTGATGGCAGAGTCCTGCTGAACTGCCTGTATGGACACTGTCCCATTGCAGTCCTCGAGGACTTCTCTGGGCTTCAGAAAAAGAAATAAACGCCGTGTGACAGTGCTAGAAGGAAAACACAACACATATGAACACTATGAAAAGCAAAGGAATACTGATGATCAATAATGCAGAACAAATTATGTAATTTGTCTAAATTACTCTTTCTCTACTAGTTCAGATGGTGAAAAGCATTTCTGTGTGGGGTATTCCCCCTACCTCCACTCCTGATTTGTTTGTTGGCGGTTTTTGTTTGTTTGTTTTTAGCTTGCATAATCTGTTTCAGAGCTCAGACCTATAATGCCCATTTTTGATTTGTGTAATTTGTTTTGTGGGTTTAAATTTATTCACTCACATGGAGAAAGATGGGATACTGCTTCTTAATTAAGTAAATTTACACCTGGAATGAATTATTCTTGTGTATAAAGAAGCAAGTGAAGCATTCTGAAAGATTGCTTATGCTCCTTTAAACAAGCTGTAATTTTACCAAACTGAATAATTAATCAAAACAAGATTGTTCTGCTCACAACAGCATCATCAGAAATCGTGTTTTGTATTATGTTACCTTACTTCAAAATAGGGTTCTTCAGTGGAATGAAGATGACATCTAAAATAAGTATGTGACTATTTCTATGAACTAACTGTTTTAATTCTTTATAAAGGTAAGGATTACTTGTGTTACTTCCAATTAATGTTTGGCATATTTTACTTGAGGCATTAGGACACTAATGAATCTTGAGACATTCTGTGAATCGATCCAGCAACAGATCACATCAATAGTTGCTCATCCCATGTTTTTCTTGTTTTCTGTCAGGATTTGAAGCTCTGTACTCCTATTTTCGATATCACCACTAAATGGCTGTTGTGTAGTGTATTAACTACGTGGTATTTCCCTGCGTGGAGGGACTTCTGTGACGAGAAAAGAGGTCTGCCTATCACGGTTCCCTACTGAAAGCAATGAAATTTTACTGGTACTTGTAGGTGATCTCACAATCTGTGGTACACAGTGATGGTAATCATATGATCGCATCATATAGGTGCCTTGTTAAATAGAATAACCATGCTCAGAATAGGAAAAAATATGGTGCTCTGATGATTTTATCCAGTTTATTCAGTAATATCACTGTTAGTTAGAATTGCCCTTTACTAACATACCTAAAAACAAATTAATGGTGTTGTATTTCTTGTTCCTCATTCCTCTTTGTATTGTCTCCCAGGGGACAGAATCAGTTATGTTTATCCAGCTAGGAAGATACCTAAGTATTTGGGCATCTTTTCCTTATTTTGGGTCTGCTTTGTGTCTTATAAAATAGTGTTTGTATGTATGGGAATTGAACTTTTGCTGCGTGCAGTTTAAATAAAAATTCTCTGGCAGAACTAATGCCTGTGCCATAGTAAAACACCCAAATGTGGATAAATGAGAAGAGTAAAGAGCAGAAGAGGAGATGGTAACAAGGAATTTGGTTTTGATTGGTACCTCAGGGACACAGCCTTGTAAGTTTACCTCATCCTTCAAAGACTTTATTAGCATGAATCTTCTGTAATCATCTTGTAGTTTAGGAATGAGGACCAAAAGTGGGATGCTTTTGCTGATGTATAGATAGGAATTGAATACTGGAACACCGAATTTAATGGTTTTGGTGTTTTAAATTTTCAGTGAAATTACATATGGCATCAGTAGAAGTGAATATGTAGATTTTCCTGAATTGTTTGGTCATTCCATTTTTATTTTTTCTCCACCTTAAAGAGTGGTGGGAAGTGGGTAGATGATTTTGTGTTCATATGCTTCACTTTCTTCAGACTTTTACTTTGTTGTGGAAAAATGGTATAATTATTGACACCATTAGCATTCATGGTAGGAAATCTGTCCTTTAATAAAATTTGAAATTTATGTTGTGGTTTGGTAAGTACAAATATTTTTGATGGCTCTCCTGACTATAGTGCGAGGGGAAGACACCATACGGTTTCATAAAATTTCAGCCAAGTTGCTATTTTAGAAAAATATATTTAACCAAAATTATATACCCATTCTGGAAAGTAGGAGGTTCCCACATGGAAATATTATGCAGAATATTAAATTTTCCTGTTTCCCTGCTTAACATAATAAAGAAGACGTTTTTATGATCTGTGAAGTCATCTTCAAATTATTTTTGTTTCTCTGAAGTATTTTAGTAGCTCAGTTTAGTTGCAGTAATTATCAGATGCACGTAATTCTGTATATTTTTCTCAATCACTTTTTCTTTCAGATTTCCTTTAAGGATTTCACAAATTCTTCCAGAAATCTTGAATCTCATAGCATTCAGTGTCTCTTGGGCTATTCAAAAGCCTATTGAGTAACATTGCATCAAGTTGTAGATGGTATGGGAAATATTATTATTATTAATAATAATAATAATAATAATGGTAACATTTATCCCTTGCACAGAGAGTGCACAAGAAGTACTGCAATGTTTGGCGTTATAATGTAGTTTGAATGGAGAATTACTCACCCATCACCACCACCACATCCCTCAGTTTATAAACTTTAGCCTGAAAAGTCATTGTTTTTTTTTTTAACTTGACACTAGATTGTGATATGTTGTCCATTTTGCAATTGTTTTGATAAAAGATTACTTAATTATGCATACTCATTCTTAACCCAGTAAGTCTAAGTCGTTTTTTAATATAATCAGTCAGAATTAATCAAAGCATTTTTTCATGGTAACTTTGTTCTCAGTTTTTGGGAGGGTTTTTTATTGGTACTGTCTTCCCAAAAAAATTCTGCAGCTTGTATCTACCGTTTTTGACCCTTTTTTTCTTCCTTAGCCATTTCTCATTTTTAACTGAATTTTCGATTTTCTCCATATAGAAGAAAAACATAGAAAAGTCCTTGACATGGAGGTACCTGATTATTTGGTAGTAACGGAAGTAGAACTCATGTTCTATTTCTTATTCTTGAGTAATGCAGTTTCAGAAATGCAGCTTCAGAAAGATACTAAAGATCTGCTTGTTTTTAAGCATGTTCCAAAGTATTTCTTCAGAAAAACATTTATCTGCTTTAGAAACGGGGATAGACAGTGAGGGGTATTCAAGTGTTTTATTATTCGTACATTATTCTTTCCTAAATGGAAAATACTTGAAATGTTTTTCTTGCATACTGTGTGGAGATTGTTCCAAACACCATGAGCCATCTAACTCCTAGACTTCGGTTTTGTTTTTTGTTTTCTTTTTTTCCTCTCTCTCAAGAAAGAAAAATTGTATTGAATCAGTCATTAGGAGGGTTCATAACCGATGTCAGATTAGTTTAACTCTCAGAAAAAAGTCTAAAATAAACCAAGCTGATTCTTCTTCAAAAGAGAAAGAAAACAGCTGCCCTGAAAATGAAAACAACTGTCCTTCAGGCTTCCCACCCTTCACACATTGTCTTTGAACCATTAGACTGCTAGTTGAGGTTAAGAGACTAGCTTTGTAACATGAAAAAAAAAAAGGTTCAAAGCCAACAAAAAACCCCAAAACACACAAAACAAAACCCAACCAACCAACTAACCAAAACAAAACAAACAAACAAACAAACAAACAAAAAAAGAAAAAAAAAGAAAAGAGAATAATAACTAGCTGGAGAAAGCTTTCTGGAGAAAGCTGATGCAGCCATCTTTCCAGTTGCCCTGGAACACCTTGCTGATTTCTAAATATGAAAGAAGAGGAGTTTTCAGCTTTCAAGCTCCCTAAGTAGTTTTGATGTCATCCCTGAGTGATCAACTTTTTCCAGGTGTTTTCTAACATGATTTTCTTTCCTGTTCCACCACGGGTACAGTTAGTGTAGATTTTGAAGTTGGAGTTCCCTTGGTGTGATTAAGAGTACTTTTTTTACCCTTTTCTGACCAGTGATGCTTGCATCCCGAACTTCTGTGAGGGCTACCTCTTTGCCATGAGAACAATAATGGGGAGGTGGTATTTTCAGACTGGTTAACTCTTTTCTCTTAGGCATTTTTTTTCCCACTTGGAATTTTATTATGAGGAATTTCTGCTTTTTTGTGTTGATTACACCATTAATTATTAACCTTTCAAAGATTTATACAGCTTATTTGTTGGATACTAATAAATATATAATAGTGATATCTTAATTTTAATGAAAACAGAGTAAAAGAATTGCAAAAAATGTCAAAAAAAGGTCACATCATCACCAGTGTCGAACCATTTTGTCCATGTTGTTACTCAGGGTTGTTGTCCTCCTATAATAAAAATGAACCATTTATATAAAGGCAAAAGCCACTCCATCTGTTAATTAATCCTCTATTTTTTATCTGTTGAAAAAGGCTATTTGATCCCACAGTTTGCAGTGGCTGGGATATATTTGCTTTCATTTCAGGAAGAATGTGTGCATGGGGGAAGAGGGTGAAAGAAGGTTAAAATAAAAATTATGAAGTACTTACCAATGTGCATGTTCTCATGCAGACCAGTTTTATGTCTATAATAACCCAAAGTAAGTAGCTGTATTCATGCCTCTGTCAATCTGCCCACTCTGATTTGTATAGAAGCCATAGCTTAAATTTTCTCTTGCACTACACCGCTGACAATGTTTTAACTGATGTGGAGACTCCTGGGAAAGAATAACTTTTATTCATTTTTGGGAGTGAAAAACCATCCAATTATCTCCACCCGCTAATTAGGACTACATTATATGTTTTTGTGTGTATGTGATAAATTTGCATGCAAAATGCACTTTTAGGAGCTTGAAAACAAAATAATTTTAAAAGCAAATGTAACCAACAGGGTTTCACTTACTGTAGTTCTTAGCTTTGATAATGAGCCATCTTTTTCCCGAACAACAATTCTGTATCATTTTAAACACATTTAAATACAGTGTTGTGGAGGAAAAGTTGCTTATTTTTAGGTAGGAAATTTCATATTGCTGTGAAGTTTCTGTAATTGTATGAAGTTTATTTCTGTCCCCAGATGTCAGCAATCAAAATCTGCATAAATATATTTTTTGTAAATCTGTTGGCAGCTGCTCTCCAGTCAGGTTCCTCAAGATATTAGCCTGTCTTTGAGTTTATGACAAAGTTAAAAATTATTCATTAAACTGACCTGCAGTATATTCAGTAACTGTAAAATTGCCTTGCAGTTCTATTTGGTTTGTAGATGTGATCACGAGTAAATTTTTAACTTAATTAATTGGCCGTTTCTGTTGACAAGAAATTTATGTGGTAATAATTTGCTCGAAATAGATGCCGACTGTAGGAAATGAGATATCCATCATAGGCTTGTGTTCCACCAGCTGCACAGTGGCTATTATGGAAGTATTTCAGGCTGCGACGACCCCACTGTTTGTGCAGTCAGGATTATATATACCCACGATCCATTGCCTGCCTGAGAGGCGCTCATGGAGGTCTATGATAACAAAGACTTTGTGATTTATGGCTTGCTGTGAAAGCAGAGCTTGATGAGATTAAACAATTTCATAGCACAAGTGTTTCTTAAGACCTGATTTGTAGTTGCAAGCTGATGGTAAATCACATTTATATATCTGAAAGCATGCTCAGCAGAGGAGTGCAATTACAGTTTAAGACAGCTACTTTTTATTTAATTTTTATCCTGGTTTTGTCTCTTTTATATCCCCTTCGTCTGCAAACCATTCACCTTCATGAGTCCTTTCTTGGTTAGAAGGCCAGAAACTGAAGCCGCTGATGTTCTTCCTGTTCTGTGTGCACTCTTAGTAAAAGAGAAAAAGAAAATATATCTCTGAGTCATTTCAGAGTAGCTTTTACTGGTTCATCTTGGCTGACCTGGGTTACTGGGTTCAGCTACGGTTCTTGATTTGCTATTGTGTTCAAAATCGAGCGCACTTTTAGACAATTTCTAATCACACAAATATATTTAGATTTTAAATACAGAGGTTAAAACGTAGAGTGAAAGAAATGAGTTTCAGTGGCTTGTGTTTTGTATTTTCTATCAAATAACTTCTGGATTCCTTTTTTCTTATGCACAATAGAAAACAAGACTATTTCCACTAATAGCTATCTGCTTTGGGTTTGCATAGGTATTGGTATTACCAGCAACATATCTGCTACGCTTCATAGGCAGCTCCTGCTAAATATTGCAGCAAAGAAGTTTGCATCAATATTAAACCATGATTTTTGGGGCTTAGTGCTTCAAAAACAAAATGGAACCCTTCTGATACACTTGGCTTAGAGTAACAAACATACTGCTCTTGACTCAAGATCGGGTTGGAGTCCCACATGAAATCCCTAATTTAACTGATGCTGCAAAAAGTCTTCCATGTTGTTAAACGCATTAAAAGCAGAAAAGCAGCATAAGCCGTGAGGGGAGCCACCATTCAAACTCTTCATTTGCTGTTATAATGGAAGACCAAGTTTCTCAATATGCCAAACATCTCCTGTGGGGCTGTGCGCAGCTCCTCGGCTCCCATCTGTTCTCCCCAAAGGCTCTCACCGTCTCTAGTCAGCAGGCCAAGGCTAGCTTTGTATTGAGGGGTGGTGAAGAGGTTTGTCATAACGTAGTTCCTGCATTCTGAAATCTTTTGTTTATGCATCACACTCCGTGGCATAAATTTCTAAACCACAGATAAAAACACTAAATGTATTACAGGATCAAATAGAAGGAGAAACACTGAATTTCAGGAGGGTATTACTCTTTAAGTTGCTTTATAATAAGTCATTACTAAAATCTCATAAGGAACTTAAGAGATAAATCAATGCTTTTACAGATGTTTAGATGTTAGAAATCCCAACAATGAGACAATAACTCAAACAGGCATATTGTTTTACTGTCAGTTTTTCACACCCGTTTCTCATCACAGGCAGTACACTTGGAGTTAGGTGTTGGAATGATAGAAATTGAGATGTCATAGCATCTAGGAAGTAAGTATTCAAAAGGGACTATGCTTAAAAAGAAAATGACTGACAAAGACATTTTCATTACTTTGCATATTTTGCCCACAAATTTTCAGCTGAATCTCCGAGTTCAAAATTTTAGCCGGGAAAAACCTCAATTTTATCACTGGAAAAAACACCAAAAATGTGTTAAATGGATGTATTTCACAGTTAAATCCCCTATTCCGTATGCACAGTCCCCATTGTATTAATTGTGAAACAATACAATGGAAGACCATATTCATGGAATGAGTACTTTTTCTCGTTGAAGTGATAAGCTTTTGAAAGTATGTGGGGGTTTATCTAAAACAATAATAAGCTCATCTTGCCTCTTTTGGTTTTGGATAAGGCTCATGGTGATTCTCTCTAGTTTTAAACCACAATGTAACCTCATGGCATCATGGTTAGACCAGTACCTGGTTTGCATATGCAGTGACTGAGATTAGCAATCTGTTTTGCCTCAAATTTCTTCTAAATAAGACAGAATAGTCAGCAAAATAGGATTTATTATAAACTGTGCATTTGAGCTATAGGAAAAAAGCAGTTTCATAGAGAAAAAAATGGTGAACTCACCACCACTGCTATTTTTTATCAGGTACTAAGTAGCAGATTCTACCTTCTGTCTTCAATCAGTGGGAGAAAGATGGGAAAAGATATTTCCCTTGCTTTTAACCGATGAAGCCTTGTAGGATGTTTGGTATTTCCTCACGTGATGGACCATCACTAGAGACTAATCAAGATTAGTCCCTGAGGTAAAATGCCTGTGCAACCAAAGTGAATTATCAGCCCTCTTCCCAGTCATCCCTGCCAAGTACTCCTCCTGCCCCCAGGTTACTTTTCCTAGTGGAATCCGGGGTACCAGAATGTGTTATAAAGCTTGAAAGACCTGATGTAAATGGTAGTATGTGAGGTGAAGTCAAAGAAAGGAGAAAGAATTCCTGGCTTGTGCTGACGTTAGTCAGGTGCCTTGGGTTCATTCAGGCTGTCCAATACATCTGCTTTTGAGATGATCTCTTTATTACCAGGGCTGACTCTCCTATTTCATTTTTTGCTGAGAGAAAACAGTCTGTGAAAAGGCTGCTCAGTGCTGGGTCTATTTTTTAACCTTCTCAGAAAAAAAAAAGTTTTATCTAGTTTATCTTCTTAAATTGGAGCTAATCTATTTAGCTTTATGAAAGGACCTGACATAATAAAAAATACACTCAATATTATTCAGTCCTTGAGTACTTGAATTTTGGCAAAAATTTGGTGGTTTAGACTAGTGGAATTTTAGAGTTATGGATGTAGGCATTAGAGTTTCCTTGATTAGGATTCTGACAGATTGTGGTATCAGAGAACTGTGCTTTTTGGTGACAACCAGTTTTGGGGAGATGTTTGGGGGTTTTTTGTCTTTTGTTTTTGTGGTTTTTTTAAATTAATATTTCTGCCAAGAAGTGTGGCCAAGAGAACCTGACGATTTGTTCAGAACTTTTTCTGGTAATTGTACTAATTTGAATCTCTGGATTAGGTTTTAAATCCACACCCACGGTGTTATTCTCAGTCATAAGAATTAAGACAACGTGTTGCAGGTGAAATGCTACAAGCAGGTGCAGTGTGACAACTGACAAAAGACAATATTCCAAGATCTTGTTGATGAGCGTTAGTATAAACATTTTTCAGAACACACTATGATAATATGTTTCCAATATAATTGTGAATTTCAAAATCTGTTTCATTTGGCAAACCATATCACCTTCTTGTGACTCAGTTTCTTTGGTTGTAGGAAAGACCTAAGAAATCTTGTTTTGTGGATAATTATTTCTGGGTTTTTTGGGCCTATTTATACCTTAAACCTTTCATTTGGTTGGTTCGTTTTTGTTTTATTTGTTGCTTTTATTCTTGCTTCTTTTTTCTTCATTTCTTCTATATTCTGTATTCTTATCTTCTCTCTACATAGGAATTAATTATTAGATTTGAGTCACATTATTTTTCTTTTGAATTTGTTTTTTTTTTTAACAAAAAATGTGCTCAGGTGGGTTTAGCCTGCAGAGTTCAAGTTTTCTTCTCTGAGGTGAATAACAGGCTCAACCTAGTGTATCACAACGAAAAAAACCCATTAACAAAATCATGAAAGAACCTTGTAAGAAACAGGAAAGCAGAAACACCTGAAGTCCAGATGGCAAAAGTGTGTGTTTGGCAAAAGCTGTGTCAATTTCAGATCTTTTGAAGTGAATCTCATCCTAGCATTCTTTGGGGGGCAGTGAATGCGTTTGACCAGACATGCTAGAACGGATCAGTTCTCATCCTCAAGCACAAGAGAAAGTGATTTCATTCTTTCAGGTGCTTGCCTGTCTCTGATGTAAATAAAAATAATTTTGCATTCTGTAACTAGAAGGCTGGGATGTAATTCTGCTAGAATGGATATGGTCTGGCTAGATTTCATAAATTTTAACTCATAGTTTACTTGTATATTTTTGAAACATAAACCAATACTGTTTGCAGCGTGCCGATGCCTGGGTCTTGCCTGATTTATTACTGTAGAGTTGTGAAACTTGGTGACAGCAATTGACATCATTTGTATTTAGCTAATTTTGAACATTAAAAACACTGAAGAGGAAAATCTCTTTCTGTCAGAGTCAGTGTCAAAACTTGCAGCATTTCACTTCTAAAATTAAATAGAAGAAAAAGCAAAAAGTTGAAAAAAGGTGAGTCAAAGAGATAAGTTGTGTTTTTTTAGCACAAGGCATTATAGTTCATCTCTAGCATGACTGTGACTATCCAGTACGAGCTTTTAGCTCATAGTAAATGTAACCTAATTTGATTTAGATCAACTGTCTTCTAATCTAGATTAAGTTGACTCAAATTTCTTCACACGGATTGTGAGTTAAGTGCTTGTCCACTGACAATTATGGGAATACTGGTGATGCTCCCTAATTTATTAACGCAGATATTTGATTGTATGTCTGATTGAAAGGGGAAAAGTGGATTGAAATATGGTTTAATGATACAATTCAAATCTTGTTTGACAGTGTAGATATAGAAATAAATAAGCACAGAAATTATCTTCCCGTTCATTGGCAACTAAATTTGTGTAAATCAACCGTATGCCATGATGTAAAGTCCATCTATATCTTTTGTTATAGAAGCTGATATCAAAATGGTGCAGTGTTGGATGTTCACTAAATATTTTCCTTACTTGAAAAACAGGAGTTTAGGCAATATAAGATTTAAAAATCTTTGAATTATGTTGCTGTTTCACATTTATTATGTGAAATAGTAAGGCTGGCTTAACGCTTACAATAAAAAGAGGCAAGACCTCATTTTCAGCTATATAATAGAAAATGAATGAACATCATTACAAATAAATCTGAAGTTTTCTTCTGTCTCAGGATTAATGTTACATTTGCTACATCTGGCTTTGTCTTTCTTTTTCTTAAGTTCTTAGAGCAAATAATACATGCACTTAATCTTTAACTTCACATAATCAGAGTTACCGACACCTGGAATAATGTGATGAGCAATGTAAATTTTATACACATACAGTCATAATAATTTAGACTGTCATCTTAATCTATTTATGATCGGCTAATGACTGAAATGTTTTACCATTGTGTGGGATATTTTATAACTGAAGTTTTAATGGGTGAATCAGTAACACCTGGCTGTCTGGAATGTCTTTCTTTTCCCCCTGTTAGACATTTAAATACATCTCTGGAAGGCCCACAGGGTGTGATGTGACATATAAGCTCTTAAAAGGAGGAAAATTAGTTCTTGATACCGTAATGATCAGTGGGATGAACGTTTGCATACTTAGCATTAATGCTGTTAAATGTAAGAGTTTGATTAAAACTCTTGAAAGGTTTTTTTTTTTTCTTCCTCTCCTTTAATGCCCTTTCTAGTTTCACTTTTTGAAATTGCAAAAGGAGCTGATGTTTTTGCTTCTGCCTGTGGAGGAATTTTGAATCTTTTAATAGCCTTTTCTCTCTTAGTGCAATTGTTTATGTTTCCTCTCAAATCATCTCTAACACCAGCTGAGCCTCTTAGCTACTAAGTATTTTAGGCACCTTTTAGGTGCCAACAATGCAAGAATACAAATTCAGTGAGATATTCTCCTAACAGAAAATCTAGTATTGCAATATTAAATCCAAAAATATTATTCTAGTAGCAGTCTACTACTGAATTAAAGCAATATATTTGTAACTTTGCCCTTTTTCTTTGTAGATGTTACGCATTTTTCATTTACGCAGTTTTAGATTTTGTGCCCTATTTAAAGTGTACAAAGCATAAGAATGATAAAATTGCAACTTCTTGTCTTAAGTGAATAAATCTTGGTAAAGGCTCATATATGTTGAGGTTATGCTACCTGTATTTTCGTGTTTTCATGTTCCTTATGGGTGGATTTAGCTGTTGTTTTTATGAGGTAATACTGAGGGTCTGGGCAGTAAAGACTGCTTGGTGAGACCCACCATATTGTAGATTCCTAATAAGAACTTTTTTCCAAAAAAATAATGTGCCTCATATCTTCTTCCAGTCAATTAGTTAGTCTTCTCAGGCATTTTGACATTGCAGAGTTAGTCCTGTAAACTGTAGAAGGACAAGTTGGTGGCGTTCCTGTGAGAAAACCGTAGCCACTGCGGTAAACAGGAAGGAGGCGATGGAAGGAATAGTCTGCTCACATGATCAGTTCCCTTTAGTCTTGCTCCATGCGATAGATTTTCTAGGAATATATTAATTTGTGGCTATTTTATGACTGTTACAAGTCCTGGGATATTAAGAAAGGCCGATAATTTCAATTTCTCCTGTGATGTTTTCTGTTGCCATCTGTCACCAAAGTGTTTTTACATGTACATCGCTGAATTTTTAGGTTCAGCATGTGTTATAAATAGAATAGACGTGCTTCCAGTGTACCGATTAAAAATGATCAGAAAAAAATGTAGGCTTTTAATCTTTTCTGTAAAGTAATGAAAATAACATTTTGTCTTCTTTTAATTATACTTCTTTGGAAGCAGTACTTCTGATCACTGCAAATAGGTAGTGAATTTTCGCCTTTAGCTGGATGACAAGAAATAGCCCACTTCACACGGGTCTGGAATGCCAACGTGTTAGGTATCTGTGATGGCACAGAACTTGCATGGCCCTTTACTTAACAGATTTCAAAGTGCTTTCCAAGACTGATTAGGAATCCAGAAACACCACAGCCAGGTAGGCCTTAGATTCCTCAGCTTACAGAAAGAAAAGATGAATGAGCAAGCTCGGGACAGAAGCCAGACATCCCCTTATATTAAGGCACCTGCTGATCCACAGACACTGCCTTTCTACAGACATGCTTAAAGAATTGTGTTCCATTTTACACAGAAAACTTATGCCCACAAATACTGTATGTATGCCCTCAGGCTCTCAGAATTGCATGTTACTATTTTCACAATAGTCCTTCAAACAGATATGAGGAGAATTCGATCCTTTTCCAAGTATTACTTTTGGTTACTAAGTTATTTGTATAAGTACACTGAAATAAATGAATGAGATTTATATGTTCTTAATTTCCGATCATTAAATGTGATATCGGTTTTCTCTTTGGAAAGTTTTAGTACACATTTGGTAATTCTTGGGATTTTTACGTTGTATCTTTCGTATTCAAAGTGTATTCAAATCATTTACAACTAATTAGAAAGTAAATAATAGAATGGCCCAGCAAAACAATTAAGTCTGCTCGAATTTCAGCAGGTACATCTGAAGGGAAATATTGCCATCAGTTTTTGGATATTTGCATTCTGTCTGGTACTGTTTCTGTTGTTTATGTCTTATAGAAGGGCCTGTCTGGCACTCATGGGGGAAACTTCTAGCTCTTGGTTCTTGTCAAAACAGCTCCTCACAGAAAGTCTTTGCAGCTTTGCAGGAGCATTCCATGGTTCCCAGGTACCCCTACAGAAATCTTGAAGTGCAGGTGCCCCAGGGTTGCCTGCAACGCTTCTTTTGTCGAGTTTCTCTTTGATTTGAATTTTCTCCTTCCCTGAAGGTATTATGAGCTTGACAGTTGCACTGTGTTTTACTTATTCCCCAACATCAGACTGTCTTACTGGTGAAATGAACATCTGTATTAAGCAAGATGCAAAGCTCAGCATTTAGGTACCATGTGAAAAATGTTTACGAGTGGTAAACAGCCTTCCCTTTCTGCTGCACCATGGCTTGTACTTAGCTTCTGAATACTCTTCCCACTGTTACCAAGAATATCCCAGACTAATGCAGTCAGGGCTTTTACTCAGGAGTTCAGGTACACACTCCTCTTCTGCGTGTTATTTTCCACCTTGTCCATAAAGCTAGGTCAGAACACTATGCTTGCAAAATTCTTCCCATCTTTTTTTTATCCTAATCTTTATTTCTACCTTGTATCTAATACCACTGCAGCCATGATGACTCATATTTCTAGTGTCTTTAGGAGTTTAGGCCTTAAACAGAGGTGCAGATGATTTAAACCTCTTTTAGTAAACTGAAGCTGTTTTATTTTGGATGCTTTGTGACTGTGAGTTCTTTGTTCATAGCTTTGCTGCAACCTCATTTGTCAAACAACCTGGACAGTCTTCCAGGGCCAGTTGAGGCCTGCCAGCATGCTCTTATTAAATCTGAAACAAACCCTGAGTTAAGCATATCATCCTGTCAGGTTCTCGATGTCTAGACAGACACTTCCTAATGCACATCGATAATAGGTGTGTGGCAGTGAACCATCCTGCCTGGGCATGCTTCTGCAAGGCAGCTCCTTCTTCCTCCTGTGTTTGCTGAGCTTTCTGTTTTGCAGTGATCATAAAACACGCATGTTAATGTTAACAAGCAGCAGTATCCAAACAGACCTCATTTACAGTAGTATTTTAGCAGAATGTTTCTTTTCAAGGGGAAGGATAAAGCATTAGTGGTTCTGTATTTTACCTGTGCAGATAAAACTTGTCTAGCTTTGGTGAGACTGACATGTGGAGGTATTTGAACTGAATATAGGTGTTCTCTTCAAATTTAAAAGCAGTTAAGAATGTTTCATTTTAATTTACCAAAAATCTATGATGTGATAAAGTAGTTTCATACAACTGAGGACAAACTTTTAAAATAGCAGTTATGTTTTACTAAAACTTAAATTTCTTTAGCGAAGGCATATTGCATTTAGATTTTATATAATCTGATGGAAGATCTCCTCACTTATCTTTTATTCATGTAGTATCAAGATTGATGTTAGTTGCATTACGAATTTTAGGTGCCTGATTTAGGTAGGTGCAGATCATAGATTTTTCAAGAATGGGTTTTTTATGTTGCATTCCAAACAGACATGCAGGATCAAAGAGAGGAAGGGACTTTCCTTTTCTGCTGCATGATCAGAATTTAAACACATGAAGTACAGGTTTGTGGTCCTTCATTTAAATGGAGTGCTGTTGTCTCCTACATTTTAAAAATAATCAATGGAAGTTCAGTGATTTTTTTTAGGTTAAGAAGTGCGTGCAGGACACCAACCGTTTTATAATGGGAGATGGATGCCTCTTGTAACTAGGTTGAATTCATGGACTGAGGAAAAAAGAGAGGATAACTTAAAATTCTAGGGTTTAGGGCCTGTACTCGGAGAGAAGAAAACGTTTGACTTTGCAAGACATGGATATTAGCAAGCCATCAAATGTCAGGTGCTGGACGGTCAGCTAGAAAATAAACTGAGAGCTGTGCAGTTCATTTTTGCTTCATGTCACTCAAATGAATTGCTGTGCAGTGGCTGAGGGTTACATCCCCCTTGGTCTTCCCTTTCTTCCTCCAACATCTAAATGCCATGCATCTTCTAATACATCTATCTGTGCATGTAGAAGAACAGTGGGTAGCTATGAAAGCTGTGAAAGTGTTAGCATTGTTCTTTTGCAGTATGAAAAATAGATGAAGCATGGATTGCAGGGAAAAATAACAAAATAAACTAAAGATCCTGCAAAATACTTTTATGTAGGGTAATATGCTATAATTCATGTAGAAAGATCTATGAAATGAGTAAGAATTCTTTGGATCAGAAGCTGGTTTTGATCTTAAAACCTTTTGTCCCTCCATAGAGAGCAAAGGCCTCATCTTTATGCTGTGAAATAGCCACACTTGACAGAGAAATCTATTACTTCTTCATTAGTTTCTACCACAGCATTGAGAAAAATATTAAACATGAGATGAATGCATAGGGAATGAGATGAATCCCTGCCTTACATTGTCTCTTACATTTGGACTTGTGTTTTCTGCAACATGAATGATGACTGGTTTTATTAGGTTCAAGCTGTGCAATTAGCAGCTTGCTGATCACTTATTCTTTTAATTTTATCTACATGAGATGAACCTTTCTGAGCTATTTTGATTTATATTGCATATATCCTCTTCTTTATGGTTGTAATGTTTCTATCATTCTAAGAGCTCAGTGTTTTTTTAAAGGTTGATTCACTTATTAGAAATGGAGGGTAAGGCAACATTAAGCTTAAAATTAATGGATTTGTTTATTGCAGCCTTACCTTTGTGTTACCTGAAGCAGAGCATATTTCTTTTTTTTGTTTATTTTGTTTTCGTTTTGAGTCCTTTCATCCACAAAGAATGGGGATTAGCCTTTGGCTAAAATAGTGCTTTCAGGCCCTTTCAGCATTCAGTGACTGTTTACTTATCCAGGTACAAATGGGTAAAAACACAGTTATAGCTCCCAGCTGCAAGGTCAGCTACCTTTTTAAAATTCAACCTCATGAGCCGCCTTTGGCTGAGGGCTTGCTGGTATGAGCCATTAAGTGCCTGTTGCATGTAAGCTGCCCTTGTCTTACACAGAGCTGCACACGAACCTCTGGTACTGTACAAGACGCCCTCGCTTCTTGCCACGCAAGAAACAAAAGCACTTGAACTTGTGATCAATGATCATATGATCCAGTTACAGGGTGCAAGCTCAGTCAAGTAGAACTAGTAAATCATTAAATATTAACTCAACACCATTCCTGCTGGGCAGAACATCACCATCTGATTTTCTCAAAGTTGCCAGTCAGTACTAGCAGCCTTTCGTGGTTTAACAATGAGCTTCGAAAATCATGAATTAATTTTAAAAGTTGCAAAGTTGTATTGCAAAGCACGGGATATAGTTAAAAGCTATAATGCATGGCAGAAAATTAATCTGTTGGACTAAAATTGTTTCTGAGGAACCTAAAGCACTGGGACCATGCACACAATAAAATGACAGTAGCTCCTATGACTGTTGCATCAGGTCTACTTCAGGAGAAAACTTAAACGTAGTTCAGAATATCTTGGAAGAACATGGTTAAATGCCGGGCTAAGAAAATTATAGCTACAAAGACGTACTCAGCCCTGTCCAAGTGGTTTGTATATGTTTTATTTTTACCAATTATCATGCAAAGTTTATTGCCTTTAAAAAAAAAAAAAAAAAGTCATGCATTTCATCCAACATCTAGAATCAGCATTTTTTCTTATTTTTATTATCTTAGTTAATTTTTCTTCAAGTGGGGCTATTTCGGAAAGCAGCCACAGTGCATGGAAAAAAAGAACTCTTTTTCATCAGTCCTCTAATGATGTTAGTTATTTGGGGAAATGTATTTTGGAGGCATATTAACTAGTGATAGATGGGCCTTGCTGTTTTAGATGAGTATCCAGCATTCAGAAGGAATGCGCCCCTTGTTCTGTGAAACTGGAGAAGTCTTCTTTTAAGATGAACTCACTAAAACAATTGGAAAAGTTTTTAAAACAGGCACGCTCCCTTCTATAGATGGAAATGGAGAGAAAGGGAGGAGATTATCTAATGCTACAGTATTGCAAGTAGGAAAAAAAAAAAGTAAAGTACATTCTACAAGATGAAAACCCAGTAGATGAGTACTGGTTTCACTGAAAAGTCTTTTGCTTGCTTTAGCTCTATGCTTCCTTTTGTCAATGAATCTAAGCCTGATGAAAGAGGTTCTGCGAAAGCAGTCATGGTGGTAGGTAATGATTGCCTTTTTATTTTAAATAGCTAAGCTGGGAAAAGCTGTTTTCTGTCTCCAGGTGGATTTCTGATGTTCCTGTGTTTGTGTATGTTTATATCAGAGAGGATGAGTTTGGTTACAACTAAATATAACTTTAGAAATATATTCAAATGTGTAACAGGGGTTTTTTCACCCTCAGATGAAAATCGAGGGTAAATTGTTCGTACATTAAATGCTGTGTCTACAGCAACCATTACTTAATTGGTTGTTTCTCTTCTTTCAAGGTAGATAAGATAAACGTATTGAGAAAGCATCTCTTTTAGCTTCCTTCACCAGCATAGAGGAACACTTAGCAGTTTGGTTTGAGGGACATGCTTTATAGGAAAAAAAGAAAATCATTTTAATCTTCACAGAGCATTCTGAAAAATAGGAGCTGGAAGAAAATAAGATGCAGAATTTTACATATATAATAACATTTCAGACAGCAAAATGAAATAGATGATGGCAGAGTTTTAATCAAGTTACCATCTTAACCAACCTAGAACAGGTCATTTTTCTCTTATGCTGATGTACTTGCAGTTCTGCTAAGTACAAATGCCTAAATCTCTGTGCGTTAACACGGGAATAATTTGCTAAATGATGCAAGAGTTTAGGGGGCACGCAAATGGGAATAAACTTAATTCCTTTTGTGTTTCAACAGGAAATTAATGAAATGGTGCTAGCCTACAGGTGTCTACCAGCAAGGGAAAGGCCTATATCTTGCAGTCTTCTCAAGCCAAAACACATAGAAGTGAGATTGTTAAAAAGGGACCATCTTTTGGGTGCTCCTCCCGGGGAGCAATATCAAAGAGCAAATGTTAGACACTTACTTGCTACATAACTGGACACTTCTCAGTTACTCTTTGTGATGACGGTACTGCAAGAAACATTATAAATAACAAACACAGAAATTCAATATATATAATTATGTAATTGATGAGGACATTTTTCTTTTCCTGCTCTGCTGTACTGCCCTGCACTATTGACATGTAATCTCCTGCCTGCGGAATCAACAGGGCTTTTGACTTCAGTTTTTTGGTTTAACGTTCACTATTAGGTGAGACATTCGAAAAGTGGAAAGTGCAGTTTTATTGCAGTAATAGAGGATTTCTGAGTAATAAAATCACATCGCAGCTAAAGTGCCAGATTCAGTGGAGGGGGGAAAAAAGCATCTTTTAGCATAAAGGTACTTTAATGAGAGAAAATAAGCGAACTCCAGATGCAACAGTTGCACTTTAAGGAACTGAGCAGTTTCAGCTTTTTACGTAACGCTTTTGGAGCAATTCTCTTGCAAAGTGTAAAGCTTTTGGTGCATCAGTCTGTTTCTAGTAACTTAATCTAAAGTTATGAGTAAGAGAAAATGAATTGTGCTGTGACTAGGCAAAATATGTGAACTTGGGTTTAACTTTGATACTTTTTTCAGCCCATAGATATATTATTAACTAAAAAAGTTATGCCACGAGGTGGGTGCTGACGCCGAAGTCCAATGCTAAAACTACAGAACTATATGAATAATATTTTTCTAGCATTTCTCCCACAAGTTTTAGAATAGCTGTAACTAGAAATAAATTGTTTTTTTAAATCTAAATGCCTGAAGATATTTGCCGTAATATTTATTTGTCATTCCGCACGTGAAGCTGGATAACTGGAGCAGAGGAGACAGAGATATGGAAATTGGCTCTTTTCATTTTGTTTCATTATGGTGTCTGAGAATTTGTGGTTGTAGAACAATTAACTCAGTGTTCTAGAAAGTAGACCTACACATTAGATTTTCTACTACAACCCCTATGTTCTAGGTCTGTATTAATAGATAAAAGAAAAAATCCAACAAAAACCGAACACAACAGCAACAATAAACACAGGAAAACAGAAAAACGTAACTCCTTTAGAACAAAAGGCAATGGGCAGAAACCGATGCGCAGGAAGTTCCAGCTGAATATGAGGAAGAACTTCTCTAATGTGCAGGTGACTGAACAGTGGGACAGATTGTCCAGAGAGGGTGAGGAGTCTCCCTCACTGGAGATACTCAAGAACTGTCTGGACTCAATCCTGTGCCATGTGCTCTGGGATGACCCTGGGAGCAGGCAGGTGGGACCAGATGACCTGCTGTGGTCCTTTCCAACCTGACCAGTTCTGTGGTTCCGTGATTTATGTAAGTACAGTGGAATGATTTTGGATCATTTTCATTTTACACAATTATTGTATGACTTGGTTGTACTCCAGACATGAATGCAAGCAGCTCTTGCATTTACCCACTGTATAACCCAGGCTTATATTCTCTTTCTGTTTAGCTTCAGTTCCTTAGTAGTTTTCCTTCATCTGAAGTAATTCTGAGCTGTCTGCCTGTGGTAGCAGTATTGTTGCTACCCAGATTTTTATATTTGGGTATGGAAAAGGAAAATATTCTTTCCACACCCTCTAGTCACCCAGTTTAGTGATCCATGCTTCTATCTGTAAATTTCAGGGTTCCTTTGATGTTTCTAATATTATGAAATGAGAGTACCTCCAACTTCTGTGGGCAATATCACAATTCACAATTTATTTGTTGCATTCTGTCATTGTATGCTTTGTCTGAAAGTGTCATCTTGTTGACAAGAGGCAGATTCAGCTGTGGGTGGAAAGAATGAGAGAGAGACAACAAGAGGAGTGGAAGAAAGATGTGTTTCTATAGCCCATCTTCTCTTTGGTCTGTGCAAGCTGTTGTTGATAACAACAAGGATTTCAATTAGTTTTTGTAATAGAATTATCAAATACGACATATATTATTTTGTTCAAGGAGCTAGAATAGTACAAATTCAGCATGGCATATGTTCAGTGAATTAAGTACCAGTGAACAGTTTTTGTGTTGATAAAGTAGATATGCTTTCATGGAGATCAGGTTTTTGCCTAGTGGTTTTTATAAGTGAGATAAAACATAAAACAAATGCATCTGATACTCTTTAGGGTATCGAATAAGAGAGGAAATTTAAATATTACAATGGTACTTTTTAGTGGTACAACAGCTACCAGAACACCATGTTTAGATTTGGATAAACCTGTGGTTCTAGAAAGTTGATGGGACACTGAAGACAGAACGGAGGGAACAAGGCAAATGATTTCTCGGAAGACAGGATGACGTTACGGTGACAAATTCCAGGAAATTCTGTCTATCTTGGGTAGCCAAGGGGGTGTGAAGAGTTAATCACAGTATATCAATGGTAGCACCTCAAGTGATGAGCAGCACAAGGAATAAGATTTGGAGTTTCCATCTAATATGGGCAGTTGATATGAGAAGAACCAGCTGTTGTAACTGAAGCTTATACACCCAGGGTAGAAAAAAAGAACAATTTTAATGGCAGTGCTGATTTGTTGGAACAGATTTCCTAGAATTGTGACAGACTGTACATAGATGGCAGTTTTTTAGCCAAGACTGGAAGTGCTCAGTGCATGTCAACTGTGTAAGTAACCATGGTAACAGCTGAAACCAAGAAAAGTTCAGCAGCCCTATAAATGAGCAGTTACCCTGTCTGACAAAAAAACCTTCCCCTCATCCCTGAATTGTGGTATATCTTGAAGTTTTGCAAATTTGGGGGAGCAGTTTTTTGAGCTGAGGGGTAAACTTTGTTAAGTGTTTTCTGGATTTTATGGATAGGGACCACTAGTTAGAGCATTTTTTCAATGGGAGCATAGAAAGCCTCTTGAAGAGACAGAACCCAATGCATTTTAGGACAGTATTCATTAAATCCATCACCTCAAGGAAGAAAAACTTCTCACTTACCAGTATTTCATGGCCAGACTGAACTACACACAGAGTTTGAAAAACATATTTTGAGATAAATCAACTCTCCTGCTGTTTTTTCTCTCCTCTCATTCAGGATGAGGGTATCTTTCAAGTGGATATTAATTATTAATAAGTTCAAGGAAAGTAATTATAAAAATTAGGTAGGTTAGCTATGTTATGCAGTTCATCTCCCACTTGTTAGGCATTTCTGATATATAAACATAGACAAGAAGTCTCAGACAGGTCTGAACTACTTTATGTAGGATATTATTTTAGAGTTAAGAAAACCTAAAGCAAAAGTGCTGTGACAGTGTTTTTTCTATACTGCAGTTGTGTGTTTCTATGAAACTGGAGTTTTAATAAGTTGATATAATTACATTGTCCATAATTATTTTGATTGCCTTCTCCTTTTACAGTGTCCAGTGTTTTCCACTGGTTTTAGTTTGGTTTTATTCACCAAAAACTATGTAAAAAATATACTGATGGAGTACTGCTTTTCTTTAGTTGAATGCCTTTGGGTATGATTTCTTATCTCTCATGCATTCATTTGTGAAGATCCTACAATTAATTCCTGTTCCTGTAGTTAATAATTTCCATCAGAGGTTTTGTCTGTTTTCTAAGCAGATGCTTTACAAATTAATAAGATATTGATTAATCACATCCTTTATATCACTAAAATTTCAGTGTTTGTATTCTGAAGTCATAAGGTAAGGCCTAAATGTTCTTTCTTTAAGTTTTTTAAATTTGGCTGTTGCATTACCTTCTTTTGGCTGTCCACTGTGGAAACAAATCTGAACATAGACACACTTATAAAATCATCAGCTTTCAAGACAATTTTACATGTTGAGAGATGGTAGCTGAAAAGACAAAAGAGGCAAAGTGTGTCTTTCATACGTGCTGGGTCTTCTGTCTGGGACAGAAGTCATTGTAGAAGAGGGAAATCTCACTTTACAAATGTGTGAATAGTTCACCCTGGCAGCTCTGAGGCCATGGCAGGGCCTCCAGTTCTTCTAGTTGGGATCCAGAAGTGAGAGCCTTCAGAAGATATTGTTTCTGTCTCTTGATCCCTCCCTGCCCACACACCTCCCAGCCGTGTGAGGTTTACCTTCAGTCAGGTCATCAGCTCTTCAACAGAAGACAAAAGAGACAGAAGTAGGAACAGAGGTAAAACCAGAAATATTTGGTATTTTCCGTTTTTTTTTTCTTTCCCTGACAATGCTGTTGGTGAGTATTTCTGACTGGGACAACCCTAGCTTCATCTTTGCTTCTTCTCTGTTTCCTGTGTGGATGCTCAATTAAATACTGTTTTTCATTTATCTGGAAAAAGTCCCTTTAAAGGTTGCCATTATAGACCAGTGCTCTTATTCCTATTTTATTGTCTGATGGCTTTGATGCACTGGACTCATATTATTGTGATCTGGTTTTTTTTTCAGTTTGCTGCTGACTAAAAGCATTTAAAAACCCATTGGACATTTGACAAACACAGCAAATTGCTAGTACAAACAAATTCACCAAAATTATCCCTAGAAATATTAGTTTAGATGTCATGTTTGAGTTACTCATATGACATTTTCTAACTGGAATTGTGTTTTAGTTTGTTTATTGGGGATTTTTGCTTTGTTTGTTTCTGTGGGGGTAAGGGAGGAGGATACCATAATTCTGTGACCTTAAGGATATTCTGAAGGAAATAGGTTAGCTCCCACAGTAAGCAGTACCCGTACTGGCTTTAAAATTCAAATGTTTCACTAGACTACCTTTTCCACTGGCAGCTTTCCTTACATTCTGAAATCCTTCAAGAAAACCGCTATAGAACATGAAGCTATCACATAAAGTTGATTTTATGTTTTCCCAGTCTCAAGCTACTTAGTGCAAATAAAATTTTGTGCCAGTCAGCCCGAGATGTGTTACAGCACTGTTAAAGCCCAGCCTGTTAATTACAAATGTTTTGCACTGTTAGGGTGATGCACAGATTTCTTGGAAATAGGTTTCCTTTGGCAGCATGTAGTTTTACAGTACAGTCAACAGAATGTTGCAGAATAGCAATTATGGGAATAAGGAGAATGCTCAAGCTATTGGAGTGAACGCTTTAATGCTGATACATTTTTCCTGATAAAAGCAACTCGGATAAGAGGATATGCAAGTTATTGTAGCAATTAGTTTTTCTAAGATGTCTATCTATATGAAATGTTTCATGGTAGGGAGGAAAACCACAACTTTGTAGTAGAATGCAAAGTTTATTACATTTCTAGACTACATTATCCTTGTCAGCTAGATTAAAGCATTCTCCTAGTTTCTGTCCTATATTACCCTAACAAGTGAGGAAATAATGTAGTGTTGTTACAGGGAGTAGCTTATAAATTTTGACATAAGTGTGAGAGAAATCACTTGAAATGTGAGGCAACCAAGAGGAATAATTAGGAACAGCAGAATGATCTCAGTAATATGACAATAGTTTCTAAAGCACCCCACAGGATTGAAATCATCAGGTTTGCTTGACCTATATCTTTAATAATACAGCTCATTGCCCTTGTATTGAAGCTAGAGGGTAGGACGAAGTATAAGCTTTATCATGTTTTAGGAGAAATTGCAAAAAGTTTATTTATTAACACAGCACGAAATGGCCCATTTCTATGATTACCAAACAGGAAAGCAAGTTGGGCCACAGTTCACCACACAGAACACTTTATAGTCAGGCTTGGCTGGCAAAAAATATTATGTAACACTCAAATAAGATAAATGGCTGCATTGGCAGTGGAAATAACCTTCTGTTTAATTAGAAAATAAGAGCTATATGGGACAATAAAAATGGTTACTGCTGCCCTCAGTCACTGTTTAATAAATATGATAGTGCTGAAGATAATGCTAAGTGTTATTTATTTGTGTAATATCACGGGCTCAGTAATTGTTCATGTTCTTGATAGTTACCCTGCATGTAGAATGAGTCCATTTCATGTTTTCTTTGTTTAATTTTTAAAAAGGGAAGAGGATTTTTTTTAAGCTGTTTTTAAAAGCCATAGATATGTTAAAACCTCAGTGTTGCTGCAACCAAACTACTGGTTTTCTTAGCTTACCTTCAGGATAATTAAGCTTTGAATCTGAGTGTTTTATACTTTCCAGGCTGGATTGTCTATCTGCCTTGGATATGTTTCTACATCTTTGAGAGGAGACCATAATTTGAATTTTCATCTGTCCATTTCATCGTGACTGTGCTTTGATTTAGTAGAGTTCTAAGGTCTGGTTTTAGCATGGTTTTGCCTTCCTTTGGAGGTTTAAGCACTAAACATGCAAATCAAGTCCGGCAAGGCACAGTGTGGAAGGCTGAAGATTTCAGTGAACCCTCTCCCTAAAGGGAATAGTTTTCACTAGTAAATTGAGCATTAAATTGTGCTATGGGCACATGTATCAAAAGTTTCCCTTCTCTATAAAGCGTGTTTATCGGATATGGACATTGTTCCGGGCTTCACCTCTTCAGGAATATACACGTATTTATCAAATGCTTGACAGAAAAGCAGGGCATGGGATGCATTTCACAATATATTTTGAACAGGCTTGGTATCCCAGCCCTATTGCTTTTGGTCACAATCTTTCTATTTCAAATCTACAATAAGTACAGGGATTTGAAAAAGGATATCAAAGACTTTTCTTGGTTTTATCCAAAGGGATATTTCACAAGATGTTTCATCAACAAGCTTTAACCCCTCCTTCCTTCCCTACTTTCCTTCCCGCCCCAAATGTGGACTGTATGTCAAGAGGCAAAACAAAACAAAACAAACCCTCTTTTCTTCACACAATTCACTTTAAGCTTTAAAATCCCCCAAAATCCCCAATCTCCCTTTGCAGTCTGGTTCCCACTCTCCAGCTTTCCTCATCTCCCTCTGAAAGAGAAAAGCTCTTCTTTAAGGGACTGATAGGTTGTAGAGCGATGCTTAGCAACAACATTCCTGTGCCTTAAGTAGCTGCAAGCCCCTAGCTGAACCCTTTGATGTGACTGTCAGGGCAGATTTATTTTGTTTTAGCACATTGTCTACTTGTCCAGATGTATCAGGAGATAAAAAGGAGTCATGTTTACACTCTTTTTGGGAGGGGGAGGAGGGGAGGAGATGTAATTAAATCGCATTTTTGATGAATCTCTGAGAGATCGAGATGAAGAACAGAGGAATTGGCTTGAATATAGAGGGGAAATCCATTTGCCTGCCCTGACACCTGACACTGTAGGAAGATGAAGTGTAAAGCCAGAGCACAATGTGTTGATTTGGTTCTGCTGAACCCTTTAGCTTTGTGTTTTTTCATCTGTTGGTAGTTCACGAGAATCCAGAAAGGCCTATTAGACAGTAGCAGTTGTGCACCATAAAGTCTTTCCTGTGTATGTATATATTTGTCCACGTTGAAAAAAAATGTGGTTTTCTCTATAATATTCATGTGATAGATCACATATCCCAGAATCTCTGGCTGTGGTAAGTGGCTGTCAATCAAATAATTAAAGAAAAAAGAAAAAAACCAACCAAACTGAGCCTCAGTGATCTTGAATAAACAAGAGTGCAGTGTGAGGCAGGCCTTGCTGAATTCTCCGGGAGAACAAATACCACAGATAAATCCATTTTTGTTTATTTGCTTTTAACTTGCACATTTAGCAACACCATTCTGAGCTCTATTAATAACCTGTGGTGTGCAGTGACAAGTCTGATTCCAGCATTCAGTATGCTGTGGGTATGCCAAGTGAATAAAATGCTAGTTTTAATCTGCTGTTACAAAAGTTACTCTATTTGCATTTTAAATAGGTTACACTGCAGCACCCCCTTCTGCTGACTGGATGGAGTGACAAGAGGTTTGAACTGCAATTCAATTTTATTCCCACATGACAGAAGGAAAATGCTTTGAAAGCATTTTTAACCTTCCAATTTCTTAATTCCTGTGCCTATTAAGCAAGGAGACCAGCAGAATTTAGCAACAGTCATTAAAATACTGTTACCTTATACTTTTTAGGATCTAGCTTTCATTTTTTTGCAACATTTTCCACGCTTCCTAAGAAACTAAGGCAAGCAGAAGGTATCAGGATGAATGGAAAAGCAAAGTAAGCCCTCCAGCATTGCAAACAATTATGCCTGGCCTGTGAAATGTATACATGGTTCTGCATTCCTGTGATTATCATTGAATGTGCTTGCAAGTGATGATACTACGTTATTAATTTAATTTATGGAACAGTCTTGGAAGTTTCTATCTAAAAAGAACAACTTAGCGTGATGATTTTGTCTTTGCTTTTGAAGAATCTATGGGTATCAGATTGGCAAAAGGGGGTGGAGAAGTTCTAAGTCACCTTATTTCAAAATAAAAGGCTATGAAAAGTAACGAGGTACGGTATCATCTGTAATATGTATTTGAGTTCTGCATCAGTGTTTGTAGGCAGCTTATATACAGTTGCTACACCATAGCATAGCAGGAATCTTGGCAATTACTCCACTACTGCTATGTTTTGTAGTTGTGATGTAATTGGTTGAGAAATATTGCAGGGAATGACTGAAGGAAACTTGGAATCTATTACGTTATTAGTGTACTTCCCTTCACATGGACTTACCTATGCTTTTAGCACTAAAAACTCCGTATTTCTCTTTCACTCCTTCGGAACTGCTGGGCAATGAGTGAAATGCAATAAATGTCATGGTTGGGTGTTGGTGAGGTGGGGACTTAGAAGAAGGTTAGTGTCTGCTAGCATCTCCAAATTCATGTGTGGTTCACTTCACAAGGCACTTCAAAGAATTGTTGTCTATGACAACTCAGAATTCTCTAGCAACAGTTGCAGAGCTTTGTGGTTTGGGTTATGACAGACTTATTTGTGGTTTGCTTTGTCCTTGCGCTTCATTTTACTAGTGTAAATGAACCCACTGAATCCTGCACGCTGTAAATGAGAAGAAGGTAGCACGTGTGTTCTCAGAATAGGAAGGTAAAGATGCTGATAGAGAAATGTAAGGTAGAATGTATAATAATTGTTTAGACTTACTTTCCCAATCTCAGATTAGGATTCAAGGCCAGCAGGTTTTTCTTTATTGTTTTATACTTCTGGGGGTCTTTTGTTGAGTTCTTGTTTTTCATTAGTACCAATCTAAGAGATGAAAAAGCATTAAGAAATCTATTTTAGGGATGAATATGACTGAGCAACTTTGAATTTATTTTGTAATGTGATTCTAAATGAATTTGTTATTATTTTAAAACCTAACATTATGTTTTACAGTGAGTAGATTGCTTGTTGGATTATATTAATTGCTTCCATTCACTGTTGTGTGGCTAGCATGTTAAAGTGCTCCTTTAGGGACAGATTCTGTTAACTACTGTAATGAAAGATACTGAGCCACTTGAGCAGTAAGGTTTAGCTTATAAAAAATGAATATATTAGAATGTGGAATATGATTAGGCAGAGGTGGTAATAGTGAAGTTACTTCCCTTCAACTCATTAAGCTGAACCTGAGCTGAAGAATCTCTTGTATCCTTCTGCTTTTAAGTGTAAGTAGCTGAGATTCACTTTTAAAAAAGACAGAATGCAAATACTGTATAAGAAGTCATCACTTTCTATCTAATGACCTTGAAAAAATATTAAGAAGATGCCAAAATTCTTGGCTTTTGAGAGCTATAAGTTGAAAAAGAATGGTCTTGGAAGTCAAAAAGCCTAACGAGTGTTTTTGTATGCTATATGTTACAGTAGAACAAATCAATTCAGGCTCCTTAGATGCAGTCATTGCCTTGTGATTATATTTGTGTAAAGTCTTGGAGCCTTTGATCAAAGAAAGGCATTTGTGACTAGGTCTAATCCAAGCTCTTTAAGGTGTTTAACTTGCATGGGAGGGGTGGGGGGAAGAGGTTGATAACAGCTGGGATTTAAATTTAGTTTTGCTGAACTTTTGTTTTGAAAGGATTTCTGTTATACACTGCTTCCTTTTCCATACAGAAGATGGATCATTGAGTAAACGTAAAAGGGAAAGAGGATATGGGAGGAAATGGGTGGGGACTTGGAATTAATCTTCTGAAGAAAAATGTTTGATCAGCGGGTAGGAGAGTATGAAATCCTCTGATGTTGACAGCAGGCAACTTTCTGACTAGTGCGTGATTGACAACTTTGATGCTCCAGTGGGGAGCGAGTGTCCAGCCGTGCTCAGGCATCCTCTGTCTGTGGGTGGTAGTGTTAATAATGTGGCAACTGGAAAGATTAATTGTGGACAAGCAGCAGGATTACGAGGAGGGCTTCACAGGTCTAAAAGGAACAGTGGTAGGAAGGCCTCTGATCTGTCAGCCCAAAAGGAAATTAGTTAGGGCAGGCTGGAGCAGGTTTAAAAAAGAGAGGGGGGAGGGGAGGGTAAAATGGAGTAATGGAAGAAGGGAAGCATTTAGGATATTAAGGCAAAATGAAGAGGATATTGGAAAAGGTCATAAGGGGATGGGACCAGTGTTCTTGAAAGACCTTAATGCACTACATCCTCTTACAGTACACACAGAGTTCAGCTCGTTTTGCAGAGAACTGAAAAGTGGCTTTTGTAGTGGTTAGAGCTGCCCCGTTAGGTCATACCTGTTTCTTGTTTCCAAATGAGCGTGAGAATAAACTCAAATTAAGGATTTTCAGGGATATCTAAATGCGAAATACATAGCAGAGAGTTTACTTAATCTGTTTCTGCAAGTTACTAACTGCTGTGTGTTTTACTTCCCACCCTTTTTGGTAGAAGCAGGGATTTTGCCAATAAATTCTGTGTTACCATTAAAGAGGCCATTCATCATGCTTACTAATGTTATTAATCAAGATACACCACAGTACTCTTAAAATGAGATCATTTTGATAAATCATATATGACATGAAAAGACTTTATTCCTTTTAAGTGCAATTTAGACTGTAATTTTTTTCCTCATTTATGATTCATGGGAGAAACATGGATAAAATTCTCTTGCACATTTACACCTTATCTTCAGTAATAATTCAAAACTGCTGTTAGATGAAAATTCAAGGGCTGATTCACCAAAGCTGAATGCCAGCTCATTATTTTCTGGCATTCAGTAGTCCAAAAATAATGTCCATACATTAGGTGCTTTTCACAATAGTTGAATTTGGCTGCACACCAGACATATCGATTACACTCAATTAAGCCTAAATGCATAAGAATTATCTGATGTTCATTTGCATTTTTGATCCCTGCTTTCAACCTTGCAATTTAACATTAAGTGAAAACCAAAAGGTAAAGTAAATTCAGGTGAGAAGTGATAATCTCTCTTATAAGAGAATAAGGGAATGCTTTGAATCTGAAATGCTTTGAATCTTAAGCTCCACTACTTCTGTTAAATGAGAAAAATTCTCTTTCCTTTTCTTTTTAAAGGTTACTGAAATTGGAAGGCCAGCCAAAATATGAGATCACTGCTCTCTTGTTGTCCTAATACTACAGTAATTTGGCTACTGTATTAGTAGCATCACATCTGAAAATAAGCTGCTAAAATATCTGGAATGGATATTTGCTAAGGTCAATGTCATACACTTGAAACACTTGTATTATTGATTAGATTTAAAAGTGTCAGAAATGGGTTTTTTGTTTACTCCTGTGTATAGAAATATAAAAATGAAATGTCTGGTAGAGAGATGTAATTTGGATAGCAGAGTCATTTAAATTTTACTTTCTCAAACTGTGATTTAAAGAGGATTGGCTTGTCTGAGTTACAGTTCCCTCTTTACTTCCTTCAACAGCTGAAATATTTGAAGGAACTTGTGTGGTTGCCAAAAATAGCACAGCATTTTTATTTATGAATCATTGGTCTCTACAAATTTGTTTTGATGCAGCAGATGTACAGTATGTCCTGATACTACACATGATGTTCCCTTACTAGTACCATCCAAGTACTGCATTTTTTTATTCCTTGAAAAGTGGAATTCAGGGATTAAACAAATTAGCTTTTTTTTTTTTTTTTGTTGTTTAGTCTAATTAGATTCCTCCACTCTTGAGAGCTAGTTGTCGGTGTGTGGCTGACAATTTTCTTCTAAATGGGTTATTTTTTTTCCGTTCATTAAAGTGACTCTAATTTATGCTGGAGGTTTAGCAAAGACAGCTGCTAACTTGTGGCTAAGTCTGCTTGGCTGTGGAGCAAGGAAATTGGGAAATCCCATTCCATCAAGAACAGCCTCCTTTCCTGGTAAGGATGCTGTGCCACCTCTTGGTTTTCCAGAACATCCCAGTGTGTCGAGGTGGGTGACAAGCTCCGGCCAGCCTGTTTGAACCCTCTGGCTGAGCTCCCAGCCAGGGAGAGGAGAGCCAGACCTGCTGTACTCTGCCATATGGAGTGCTCCACTCGGGGCCTGCTTTTTGCATATTTTCTAGTCTCTTTCTCTTTCCCTTCTTTCATGCTTCATCCTTTTTCTTTCTTTTTTTTTTTTTTTCCTACTGGCTGTATGGTTCCTAAGTTCATAGAAAAGCAAATACATTGCAAATAAAGTTGTTCTTACCTGACCATTCCCTAGGATGGAGTAGTTAAAGACTTGGTGTATTGTTGCTCTCAAATTTAGTTTCTGATATTTTGTTGTGGGTTTTCTGGTTGGTCGCGGGGTTTTCTTTCCTGCTTCAGCTTCTACAATGTCTGTAATTTTGATGAACGTGCTTTGCAAATCTGGTACTCTTTTTACAGTCCATTTGGTTATCAAATACAACAATTTGGACAAAACACGCAGGTTGATATGAAGAGGGGTACCTCAGTTTAGCAAATGTTTGGTTATGTGCAAACATGGGGGCTGTGAGTAGTCTAACTTTATCTTGTAAGTCTTAAACCACATACTATGATATACTGCAAAACTTGGATGACTTCAAGGTTTGCAAAACTACAAGCTTCTTCTGTAATAATACTGTTAGAATTTCTTTACTGAGTTATTTGCTGACCTGTTCCCATAAAATTGAAGCTACCAACCATTTTAAGCAGCTTTCCTCAAAGCTATTTGTATGTATAGTTACTCTCCACTGCAACAAGAACTTTTGATGCATATGTCACCAATACTTGAAGACCTAACTGTCACATGTCAATGCTGTCACTGTCACAATATTCCTGTGAATATTAAGAGTAATGCAATCTATACAAATCTCTTTGGAAAATAGCTTAGGGCCAAATGTCAGTATGTGGTAGGGAAAACAAATAGTTGTCTTTCTGCTGGCACACAGGCTTACTCAGAAACATGACTTGGAACTTGAGCCAGTGTTTGTGCAAAACAATCCTAACCCTGGATGATATTCCACAGAATTAAAGTTGCTCTAACTGAATGCTTAGCTCAAAGGTAATGAAAACTGTTCTATATTTGACAGGGAATTATATACTGTACATAAAATAACAGAAAAACACCAATAAACAAACCCTTCTGTTCTTGCTTTTCCTAAAATTGGAAATAAAGCTAAATTGCCCCTTCACTCCAATATCCTTTTTAGAAGCTCTTGAATTTTGCTCACTCAGTGGTATATTGCTGAAATGGCAAAGTCTCTTCCAGTAATTTTAGCAAAAGCTATCATCAAGCTGTCAACAGTCTAAATTGAGATTAAAAGTACCAAAGAGAAGCCTTCACTATTATCAGAGTCCCAAATAAGTACACTTGACTAGGCAGATAACATCTAGAGCGTACGGTATGAGACCACTTATTCTTCCAGTTTTTTGAGTGATTTACAGGGATGAAGTCTGATGTTAAATAGTGACGTTTTTCTCCTTTTCTTACCCAGAACTACTCGACCCAAAGAAAACATGTAGTTGTGAACAGATGCCTGTTCTTGGAATTAGTTTCAAATATCACATAGCTGGGGTAAGGAGTTTCTGTCTCTCCCTCTGACATGTTATGTGCCCTTGGCTCATATTGGTCATCAGAGAGATTTCCGATAATTCATAGTCCAGAGCAGATTGAGCTGCAGGTTTGCAGTTCACCAAAATCAAGGTATTATTCATTCTGGCTGAAGGTGAGAGTTATGTCTGTAGCAATATGTCTCTGTGCAGGAGGTTCCCCGAAAAGGGTTTATTATCACTGGTGAGTCAGCAGAGGCAGGATATTCTCTATTTTTATTCATATCCGATGAGGAGCATCCTTGCTGTTTAGGCAACTTGTCTCCGTTAAGATCTATTAAGATGTTTGTTTTGATGCATGATGCATCTTTGTGTTGTGACCTGATTTTTCCTAGGGACAAAAATGGGATTATAACTAGGATCTGACATAGAAATTGATGGCTGGTCTCCAAAAGCAAAAGCTTAGTATGCTAATCTACTCAGTCACCTCTTAACATTTTATGTACTGTCATTTAGGAGCCCAACAGCTGCAACAAGGAGGATTTCTAAGTTACAGCCTCTACCAAACTACTACCATGATTAACTTTCATTGCTATGGATTTCTGATTATTGTTCTCAGGTTTGGTATGGCAATTAAGATTTGAATCAGTATTTATCCTTTTTCTTCCCCAAAACACTGTAGCCCTATTTTGTACTTTTACTTTTATATTAACCAGACATTGGAGAGCTGGGGGCTCATAAATTTTGAGGATGTGTTCAATTATAAAGTAAGTAAGATTGAGGCGGATTCCTTTGATTGACTTTTGCAGCTTAGAAGTCAATATATCGTTAAGGAACAAACTGCACAGAAGATAGCAATTATTTTCTCAAGACTCCCTTTAGTGAATTATCATGAGATTCAAGAAATAGTTTAGGGTTTTTTTTGTATATTTGCCTTATTTTTTCTGTTAGAAATTACTGTGTAACTTTCAGTGAACGCTGTCCTTTGTGTCTTCTGTTTAAAACACATCATCTTTTTACGTCTGTTGAAATGGGTAAGTTGTAAATCCTGCAGAGCAAACTCTGTATCTGAAACTGGAAATATCACTACTGTGTCACCAACCTAAGTTAAACCGAATTTTAAAAACTGACGGTGATTCACATTCACCAACATAATCCTTTATTTTCACGTCTTCTCCTAACAAGGCAACACTGCCGTTCTATAACTAAAAAGCAAGATGGTAAATGTGGCTTGTCTTAGCTTTATATTTTTTTTAATATATCTTTCATTCAGCTGAAACATCCAATGGAATGAAGTTTAGTTTATTGTAAACTATAGCTCTTCAGTCTAATCTTTTAAAATTGGAATCAGAGGGTCTTGAGACTTATTATGGAGAAAGATTTGGGTTTCTTCACCCTTAACATTTTGCTTTTAAGCATTCTGAGCAAGTCCTCTTGGGTACTTACTTCTTTTATCAGACTTCTGGTGTGGGTTTTAAGTGTTTATTGTTAACAATTCTATGTACTTGTACACTTTTTTTGCATTATAGGCACCATAATTTGTAATAGATCACTTCATTTAGCTCACAGGGCAGTGGAATGGGAAAATCATTTGGGATTTTTTTCTTTAGGTTTGAAAAGTACAGTATCTTAGCCCAACTTTCTATTTTCTCCTTTCTTACATGTGGACTCATCATAACTTCCTTGAGGTAAATATTAATCTGTTTCACCAAGAGGAAAATTTTTAGCATTGCCTAAAGATTTCCTGACAAAGATGGTAATTTTTTTTTTTTTAAGCTGTCAGCTGTATGAAAATATTCGTTTAGTAATGATACATAATGTCATTGTGTAAACTCTTGTGAGTACAGCAACCTCGAGGAATTGCAAGCAGCCTTAACAAAAACAAATTAATCTTTCATGGCTGGTGACTCCGTGCACCTGTAAGCACATCACAGCTCTCATCCTGCAGGTGCATCCTCTTTGCCTATTCACTGACCTCCACCCAGAGCACTGACAGTGTTTGTTTTGCCACGCAGGCCTCCAGTGCTGCTGCCTCTGCCTCTCCGGAGATGCACTATACTCCTCTGCCTTCGGGATCCAGAGACCTCACCAATCACAGAGGTACGGGCTCCGTTTTACTGGTATGAACTGCTGCAAGGTGTTAAGCTTTGCTCTAAGGCCTTCTCTGCATTAGTTACTGCTGCGTTTCACTTTACGGAGAGCACCGCGCCTTTCAAGCGCTATGTGAGAAAGCCGTACCTGTCAAGACTACAGATTTTAACTCATATTAAATAGGATTTACAGGTAGTCTACCGGGAAAGCAAATAAATCTATGGCTAATAACGTTCAGTGATTTTTGTGTGTGTGTGAGAGAAAAATGTGACGAGATTAGAGTACTTAAACATTGCTAAGTAGATGATTACATGCCACATTGGTAATTTTGAGAGAATTGGTAAACTTTCTAATATTTTTAAAGTGAGAGCTTTTTGGCAGTTTAGAAATTTAGGACTATAATTTTGAAATGCTAACACATTTTCATTGCAATAAAAAGGGATTCTCCTCTGTTTTTCAACATTAAAGGTGGATCAGTGTTCAATTTCCTTTTTCATCAATCCTTAGATCTTAAAAATCACCTTGGGCAAATTCACAAATTCTTTCTGCATACCTATGAAACAAAAAGTTCCGGGAACAGGTGAAAAACGGTCAGGAAGGGTGCATTCCAAGCTTTTTCACCTATTTTAAAAAGGAGAAATTTGTAAAGCTTGCAGCATTTCTTCAGCTTAAAACCGGAGCAACGATCCTCTTATTTATTTCCCACATTACCCATGGATTCTGCATTGATCATGTAAACCATTTGTGTAGAAGCAGGTTTTGTTTAGGATACTAGGATCAAAGTCAGCCTAATGTTTATGGATTGTCAGTGTCTTAATTTTAGTATATGTTCAAATTCTGCAGCACTACAGAGGATGGAAGCACTTTTAGTAGTATTCTGTACTATTTGAAACCTTCCGAAAGAATCAGGCGGGTAGTGCACATGAAGAAGGATCTGTGATTCAGGTGTGAAGGATGAGGAGAGCAGCTGATTAGAATTTAATTTGTTGCAGCCTGAATCACTGCTTTTGTGCTAGAGCTGAGGATGAGTATGAAGCTACATCCTGGCCTTGGTCTAAATTGCTGTGGTATTCTGGAAATCAGATGTCCTGGAAGTGCTGTGGGTGCATTGTATTCTGACACTGAGCTCACACGGAAACTGATACTTTTTAAAGAGAAAGAACCAACCAAAATCCTGAATTAGAGCACACACCCGGACTTCAGAGATTAAGAGAAAACACCCCCCCCTCAAAAAAACCTGCAACCCAGTGTCCTTTCTCCCCACAGTCCCTCCTCCCCTCATTCCCAAGATAAGTAGCTTTGATTTTCAGATAAACATGCTGGCTTAGAGGTTGGATTTCTGGTGTTGGGTTGAATGGCTAGGGTCTACTAACACAATAAATAGAATGACAGAATCTTGTAAATACCTGAGTTCTATGAAAATACTTTTGAAGTACTCTTAAAAGCCAGGTATCTTCAGATTTTTTATTTAGATGATAGTGTATTGGAAGTGTGGCTTCAGGGCTGATTTTGTTATCTGACTTGGCAAAAGAAATGCCAGTGGTGTTGAGTATCAAAAGCTGTGTGCCTGCTTTATTGATGGGCTCCTCTTGCAATACAGCAGTTGTGTGGCTGCAGTAGGCGTTGCAGACACATCCAGCAGGTGTTTGGTCAGAGCAGGAGCTTTCCAGGCTCTAAGTACCCGCTGTCCTCACCAGGCTTTCAGGATGCCTGCCCCTTTGCTATGAAAGGGGAAAATTATAATCCCCAACTCACCAACTTTCTACCCTTAGCAGTTCACATAATTTTTATTACTTCTGTCTTTACTCTCCCTGGAAATATTCTTCTCTGCATGCTAAATATGCTGAAAATTTCTTTGTGATTAAGCACAGTTATAAATAAAGTGAATGGAGAAGAGAGTGTCATCCAAAGAAAGGGTAAAATTGGTCCTTAAAGAGACATTGTTAGCATGATTTGATAAGTTCATATATATATATATGTGTGTGTGTGTGTGTGTGTATATATACATATTCAGAAGGAAATAATTAAGGAAACTTTCCAAAATTCCAGGTGTTGGAAGAACCAATTCCAAGCTTAGAACAACCTGCTGGCAAGGCCCATTAACTCAATCAACTTCTTTTATACAAAGAAAAATTTCCAAGTTCACAAGCCCGTAAAAGATTAATTGCAGTCAATAGAAAAATCTCCAAGGAAAGAATGAAATATTTAAGCATGCTATTTTAGGTTCTGAATATCTTCAATTTTTTTCTTCACGGAATGCTTTCAGTGTTGTAAAGTAGAATTGAATCAGCTGTTGCATATGTAAATATTGGCGGTTTTCAGTGCATACTGGAATGAAGAATGCTGTAAGTTTGTGAGTGTTATTTGTCCCTGGAGAAACTTGTTTACCAGAATCCTGAAGTCTGGCAAATGGTTTGGTACAGCTGTAAATTGATTTTTGGGGGACTGGGAGGGGGAGCAGGAGCAAGCTGGATGTATTTGATTGGTACGGTTTCACTTGGACATTTCTCACTCTGTTTAGCTATGATTTTTTACAGGGAGAACAAAAACATGTAATTATGCGTGGGTTGCACCATGGATCTTACAGCTTTTGTGTTCATGCATGCGGTATATAATTTCCAGTCAGGATCTGGTCCTTTATGCTGACTCCATATTTTGTACAGACAATTTCAGGAACGGTGAAAAATCTCACTCTCCCTTTCAAAGCCCACAGAAACAGCGTATGGCAGTGTGATGTCAGCATGGAATGATATGGAATGATCCCTGTAAATATTACATCGAGTGTTATGATGCTTGAGTATGTAAGTACATGAAGAGAGAAATAAATACTGGATACACGTTTTTAAGCTTTGGAAAATTTCTCCCCATCGTGGGGAAGTTGTTTTCCTGTGTATTACGGTGTTGATCAGACCCACTTTTCTAAGTTGAACCTTACCTCAGTCCCACTGTTCATATTTTTCAGTGAAAAACCTACAGGCCTTCTATTTAGATTTTGGGCGTCTGACAGCAATATGACTTGATTCTTTATGTGATCTAATTGCTATCCTGTTAGACAAGGCTTCCAAAGTGGTCACTCTATAGCTGGCTGTATTTTTGTTTCGATTCCAGAACAATGGTTTCAAACTTCTAAGGGTCTGTCCTTGGTCTTTGTTAAAGTAGGATTTTGTATTTTACTTTATATGGATTTAGAACCCAGTGATTTACTTGTGTGAAGTTTGTGCAGTTCTCTTACCTAGTTAAAACAAGTCAGTTTGAAGACACAGCCTCCTGTCATACAAAGTGCTTATTTTGTTCTTGTATTCTATACATTGCTTATATTGTTCTAGCTTTCAAATTTTCTGGTGAAATAAAATATATAGGCCCCACATTCCTGTCTGCTTGTTCAGATCTACCTTTAAGAAAAAAAAAAAAATTCAAACAGAACAGTTACTTATTGTTGTTTTTAAATGGAAATGGCCATGCTCCCAGTACACAAAAGCAATGAAATGTAGTGGCTTTTAGGAGAAAATGGCCCAAATATTTTGGGGCTTACGTAATTGTTTTTTAGTGATTTTTATGTATGGCCCAGGTACCCTTCTGTTCCTTACTGATAATTGATTAACTGGGCACATATCTTAGAATAGAAACTTCAATTCTTAACATAGTTGACATTGATAAAAAAGAAATTTTGAAGTCATAATAATGTATTTGTAAGGATAATTTTTCCAATGTGTGGAAAAAGGCCCCTCACCCTTCACCCCACTGAGGTTGTATATTTGTTTTTTTTATAATGGCATCCTTGCTAAGGAAGTGCCTTTATGTGTAAGCATTCAAACTCAAATTGCCTTCTAAAAAGTACAGTGCTTTCCAGTTGGCGGGCAAAATAGTAATTTATCACTCTATATCTTCAGAAGCAATATCACTAAATCATGACTATCATGAAAATCTGTTTTTCCCATGCAAAAACATGAGCTGGATGCCCTTTGTATAAACACTTATTTTATAACATTGTCTATTACCTGATTTACTTGAAAACATATTAATTTGCCAAAGCCATTTGGTTTCCAGTAACATTTTACAGATGACTTCTTTTCTTGTGCTCTTGTTTCTGGGAAAAACCAGTGGTAAGTCTACCCCATAGCTTACTGGTAAAAGGAAGAAGAAGTTGTTTCCATTAAAAACTAAGCCTGTATTTACGTAAGCAGTTTTTAGAGTCTTAGCTTGGATTCAGGCCAAGGTTTAATAGTGCTAATCTATTATGACTTGTAAAACCTTTCTGAACAAATCCACTGTCCTGTTTTGGTGTCCATACAGTTAATTATCCAAGTGTTCTGGTATGTGCAGGCATTACCTCTTCTTGTTTTATATTTGAATGATGAGTGCTCAAATGCAAAATCGGTGTTTATTCTACCAACATGTTTGAATCGACTGACAGACATGTTTTCTTATTTTATAATCTGATTTTGAAAGTCATAAACCGCATCCAGATCCCATGCCCAGAAGTCCAAGAACAGAATATTTTGAAGCTTATTAACCTTCTAAAGATAATTTTGTAGAGCCTTTTTGAACAAAGGAAGTGAGAGGTTCCTTCTGCTGTCAGTTTCTCTTTGTCTAACAGAGTTGTGCCGAAGGTTTCTTTTGGAATCAAGACCTTTCCAAACTTTCACGTTCTTAAGCGAACAATAGCATGTGGGCATATAATCTGTAACAGAGACACCTGAACTTGCTATGTCTCCTTCTTCTGTGATTGTTATACTGTGCTGTTGTACTCAGAGTATTTGGCGTAGCAAATTTTCACTAACAACTGCTATGTTCATACAAAATTCCTTCTGATTGATTGTTAGGGCGTGCCACACAGAAAACCAGCTAGTGGCTTTGCAGGAGTCTAGATAAGTACTAGATCAAGATAAAAGTGGGCTGCAGAATGCACAAGGGTTGGGTTGGAATACACAGTCCAATAGATGTCAAGGGACACCTACTGCTTTCAAAATTTGGTGTTGAAGGAAAAAAGTAGATGTTTTGGAGAGCCCGAGGGAGTAGTATAATTAAAGTGATTATCCTCCAAGGATTTACCTGTTCTGCCTCAATTTGCTCAGCCTGATCATACTTTGTAAGTATTCTTAGGTTCATATGGAACTAATAGTGTCTATCAATCCTTCCAGAATTTAGTCTAGAGTTTTAATATAATAATTTAAAATATTTGAAGTAAAATTATAAAATTGACACACACCTCTTAATAATAAATGTTAATACACAAAGTTCTTATTTTAAGCATGCCTTGTGAAAGGCCATGCTGTCTTTAAATCACAGACATATAAAGAAAAGGAAATTGGTTTACATAAAAACTTACTTCCAGAAAGATAAGTATCCTGTTACATTATCATTGCGGTCCTCTATGTTGTTGTTATTGACACAGTTGTTAGGTACTCGTTGTGCTTTCAAGCCAGAGGCTTATTTAGAGTTTGATATTGATTGCTGGGGAAGTTGCAAAGCAATTTATGTAGCAACTTATCATAATTAGTTAGTTTTCTTAATGTGAACTGCACTTTATGCTTGTCAATTCATTTTTCTGTGTATATGCATAAGGCAGCTCACAGCGTTGTCTCAAAAAAACCCCAAAAAACCAAATCCAAACCCCAAAAAACCAAATCCAAACCCCAAAAAACCTATGGTTAGTACTTTATCATTCAGTTAACAAAGTGTATCCATATAGGTATCTAAGACGTATTTAACTTGTCTAATAACTAAGACTAGGGTGAATAGTAAAATTGCAAGCAGATGCAATATATGAAAGTTCTGTATCAGGCAAAGATGCTGTGAATAGTGAGATATTTTCTTCGTTGTTTTACATGAAGTGCCCTTTGAAAATACCATCATTTTTATCCTGCGTTATGTTGTGGTATGACATAGACTGAAATCTTCTTGGGCCAGGATCTTCTCATCATGAGATGAATAACCTTAAAACAAACAATCAAAAAAGTTCTCAATAGCATGGAACAGGCAAGATCATATTTTCCAGGGAAGGAACACTCAAAAATAAGCTGTGACATTTCCTATTAGTGCCAGGAAATATGTCCCAACAGTGAGATGTGATGTGGTCATGACTTAGCCTCAAGGGGAGTGGGTGGAAATCCTCTTCTTTTGACACTCTGGGAGAATGCTAAAATAAGGAGTCTGTTATGAAAAGAAAAAAAAAAAAAGAAAAAGAAAAAAAGTTGAAAAAAAAATCCCATGTGGCTTGCATGTATGAAGGGAGAAACTCGGTTCTAGTTCCTTGTTTTTTAGTTTGGAAAACACATTAATGGAAGCTCAAGACGCATGGGAGAAGCATGGAAAGCAAAGTGATGCTAAAGATGAGTATCAGTGTGAGAGAAGACTTGGTTAAGAAAAGATTCTGTTTTCTAGTCTTAGTTCCCTTTAGTTAAGCGGATGTGAAAGAAAAAAATAATCTATCAGAGGTGAATTGAGGTTTTGTAGTCCAAGTGTGTGAGAAGGTAATGTCAGAAACTTAATGAATTCTGGTGCAAGATGTTCCTGGTGCAGCTGGGAGAAAGGCGGAGCGGGCTTCTCCTATTCCTGTGCTGGATGGCTGCTGCTGGTGCCCGTAGACTCACCAAACCTTACACCAGGAGATGAGGTGAGTGGTGCTGACTCATTTCTATTTATTCAGTGGTGCACCTGATTCCATAGCTCTGACCCTGATTTTTCTCTTCGAAGGTGGATTCCAGTTTGCTGCTTTCTCAGTATTTCTGATGTGTTTCCTTTGTGGGGAGAAGCATAGGTAGAAGGAATGAGCGGAACAAAGTAGGTGGGGAGAAATGCTAGAAGGCACACTTCCTTAGGGAAGTGTACTCCAGTCAAATGCTTCTAGCTGATAACAGAAGCCCACCTGTATTAGTGTTTGCCAAGTCTGCAAATGCATTAGGCATCTCTCTCGATTTTGTGAACTGACACACAATCAAAAATTTTGCCTTTCAAAGGAACTGAGAGGTCCAGTACCCACACACGTGATCGACTCAGCTCTCAGGTGTGGATTGGTTTATTGCTGGGCAGTCATGAAAGAACAGGTTAAGAAGGGTCTCATGTAGTGCCTTTCCTGAGCCCTGTTTTATTTGTTTACTGGAATAGAACCACCACCAATAGGTGTGCTGTTTGTGGACCAATTCACCTCACTTGCTCAGTAGTGATAATTTCTGCCAGCATCTGAATGTTTCTCTGTAAAGCACAATGACTTTCCCAAATGTGGAATAAATTGTAGTTGGATTTGAGTGTGACCTTGACTAATATGGTTCAAGAAATAAATTTGCTGGGTCATTGGATTCATATTCTTGTCACTTACAGGGTCAACAGTTTTTTGTCTGTGTATACAAGGAATGTTGGATTTGAATCAGGATACTGTAGATTATTAAAACTTCAGCATAAAAATGTATTGTTATCTTTTTGTATATTGCAGTGATGGGAGCAACTAATCATGTGAAAGTAGGTTGGGGTAAATGAGGTGGGGATGATATATAAAGTGACTTGCAGTTTTGCGTAAAGTCTTTCATGATGGCCAGAAAAGTTAAGATTTGGTTTTAAATGACAGCATATTTTAATTTGTGAGCCTTCTCTGTGTTCTGCAGTTTGAAACTGAACCCAGGGGATGTGACTGAGCTGACCAGAAGTTAAATTCTAAGATGATCACTTCCTGGTGTGCTATGTCTCTGTGAGAATAAAATATGTGTGTTTCTCTGCAAGAAAATTTTAAAAGACAAAAAGAGAGGAATTAAGTGGCTAATCAAATTTAGATTAAAATATTATTAAATATCTCAGATATTGCGCACAAAATTCCCATTCTGCATCTAGTGGGATTTAGTAGTCTAAGACTCAGGCAGCCTTCCATAACTGTCAGTATTTTTTCCTCAAATATTATAGAGACTTTCATTTTTCCACAGTGCACATTCCCCGATCTGACTGTTGAAGACCTGACCATTTTCCATATTTTTGGCATTCTGAGGTTTTTCATTGTAACTTTTTCCATATTTGCCAAAACTAGCAGCCTAGGCCCAAGTCACCCATACAAGTGTCACATCAGAGGGAATGTGATTAATGAGGAAACAAACCGTAACTTCATATTTTTGGTGGACTAGAGAGTGTCTGATATTTCACAACATAGCTCATTTTGTCGTGCTGGCAATAAGAAACCATAAGAATGCTCAAGCAGGATGACTATAAAGTGGCAGAAATATATAGAAAACACTGGCTTCTATAAGTGGAAACTTGGGATCCAAACCCATAAACCTACCTAAAATCTTCTTTGGATATGCAGGAGAACTAATGATGGAGTGTGTTTACAACTGGCAATTAAATAAAAAAAAAAAATCTAGTAAATTTGCCACTTGGCCTTATAATCTTTTGCAGTAAGAAGTCCAGTCATCAGCCACAGTATTACAGCTCTTCTAGAGAAATTGGGTTCAAAGCACACCAGTGCTGTGCAAATACAGTCTCCTGAGAGATCCCCATGTTTAGTTAGCACTCTAGTCTAGCCTGTTTTTGCAGGAGTCCTCCAATTTTATCATTCAGGCATTTTTATGGCCTCATTGGAACAAATAAACAAACATCTGGAATCATGTGGTATATTTAATTAAAAACTTTTTGTTTGGCCAGAAATAGTAAAATCATGAAAAATTGCCTGTCTCCGAGCTCAGAAAGGCCAAATGATGAAGCTGTTGGCTACAGACAGTTTTACAATGTATTGAAATTCATAGATATGCACACCTGCTGCAAGTCCTCCCCTTTTTTTTGATTCATAACCATTAATGAGTGTTTAGTGCACAGATTGTAGCCCTTGTTTAAATGGGAATTTACTGTTTTTAATAACGTATAGACACGTGTTGATATATTCCATACAGCCTGTACTGTTCTGTAGTACACAGACAGGATAAAGCTTTATAATATTGGTTAAAGGAAAAAAAAAAAAAGAAAAAAATCTTTATGGTGCATGTTCCATTTGAATATTTTTTAATGCTTTAAAAAGCACGTTTTAATTCCAGAAGCAGTAAATATCTGCCCCATGCTAAGGGTCTGTGTAGCAAATGTTGGAAATGTGAAAGATAGTGTTTCCTCATTAAAATTAGAATCTGTAATGAAAATGTAAATTTTCATTGTTACATTGAATGTATTTTTTGAGGAAAATTTCAAGAGACTGTTGCTTTTGCAGATAAAACTGCTTGATGTCAGCTGAGATATTACTATGGTCACAAAATATTTTACAGACCAGGATGATTATTCGTGAAAACTAATTTGTCTATTGGGCTGCATCTGAGATGCACAAATATAGGCCATCGAACATATGAGACATAGAATCTTATTTTTGAGTTTGTACATCTCAGTTTTGAAATAGCTGAGCCCTCTATTGAGAAAATGGCATGCACACAGAAAGTAGTCTGCATCCGAATATTGTTCACTGTTCTTCGTATTTCTCGTGATTAAAATAATTTTGCCATTCCATTTCGAGTTGTGTTTCTCTGAGAATTTAGACTATTTAGCAGGACAGGATGGGTGGAATACTTACGTGACTTTGGCCACTGCCCTGTAGTTGGTGTTACTGACCTGAATGAAGAGGATGTGGGTGTCATCCGAAAAAGCATTAATTCCCACATCGTCAACACGTGTAGAAGCCTGCTTTAAAAAATGAGGGAGGGAGGAAATTTCCTGCACAGTCAGAAGGGCAGCCATCTGCATAACAGCAGTGAAACCATTTTATCCCCTTGTGCGTTTGTTCTTTATAGCGTGCACATCTTGCTCTAACATCTACGTGTCTTTCAAACTACGAGCAGCCAAAAAGATGCGATGTATTTTGCATTTCGTTGTTCAGAGTGTGTGCTGTGCTAGAAGTGGGTGAAGGGTCCTTTTTAAAATTTGTCTTCAGGAAAGAAAGGGCTAACTTTGTAGGATTTCATTGCATGATCTTATGCAAGAAGAGAAAGCTGTCAACTTTTTACTGGATCTGAATATCTGCATTCATGATCTAATGATATATTTACTGATCAAAGTTCCTTGCAGAGCTCTGAAAGCAATTGATAAGTAGGTTGATGACTTCCCTTTTTTTCCTGTTTTGTGATATTTTTGTGGTCTGTTAATAACCTCATTGTAAGAAAAGTAAATGATAGGAAGCCCCATGACATCCTTCACTAATTTTGTATGCCCTTAAGCAGAGAGATCATACCTGGGGAGAAGAAAGGGAGGAGACAGAATGGCAAATAATAAGTATAAACAAGTGCAATTTTTGTATGTCCCTTACCAAACAGAGGATGGCTGATCCCTTTTTTGTTGATATTCATTGTGTTACCTTTTACAGTCTGAGATATTTTGAAAGTTGTTTCTATTTACACAGAACAAATTTCTTTTACTGTGTGATTGACAACACTGATATGTTTTCTAAGACCCTTTTTGTCTATGACTCTAAAGTGCTTAGTAAACCTAGGCAGCCACCTGAAAGACCCCCCACCTGTGGCTGCATAAAACTGAAATAAAGAATGGAAAATAACCCATTGAGTATGCACTTTCCCACCCACTGAGAGCAAAATGCAATGTAGTGCAATTTTAGTACTTGTGTGCCACTGGGGAAAATAGACTCCTAAAATCACACAGTGAAGCATTGGAAAAATTCAGCGAATTTGTACTAAGCGCTGTGTTATAAAACCTAAGGAACCATGGGCTTTGCTTCTCAAGTGAAACACATTTGTATTGCAGTTCTGTTAGAATGCCTGCAATTGCAATGATGATATTTAGCACAGTAGGCTGAAAAAATGTGAGGCTGGTGAATGCGAGTCCTTTCACAGGAGTGCTTACAGAGGGGGCTGCAAGCAACCTTCTGATGTCTGCTTAAAGACCAAACAAGACTGCAGTCTCTGATTTGTTTTTTTTGCTTTTGCTCGGTGTTGGGCCACGTGCTCCTTCCACGTCTCTCTACGTGGCCCGAGTTGCGTCTTTCAAAACCGTTTCTATTACTAGACATGGTTTCTCACAATTAATAGAGAGCTAAATCAGTGTTCACCTCTTGCCTGAGAGGAGTTAGAATATGTGCCTACCAAAATTGCAGGGCTACCACACCAATGTGCTGGATTTCCGCACAGTAACTTGGCTTTCTCTGCACCCACCACTGCAGGGGCAGCAACTGTAGTAGCTTCAGTCAGTTGTGCTTAGAAAAACTACATCTATTCCAGCTCTACCTTTTCCTCACAGGAGCGAGGCAACTTCTGGATGGTTTTTTTTTTGCTGAATTGTGAGTGGGAGCAGCCAGTCTTAAGAGTAAATTTTGTTTCCATGAAATAAAAGGAGTGGGCTTAATGGGAATAATCTCTTAATCCCAATAATCCCTGGGCCCCGATGGAAGAACTCGAATCTGTCTTAAAGCCAAGAGGTTGGCAAACAGCCCCTCCACACACACCAAACAAACCAAATGCATCCCACTGCCCCTCCCAAATCCACATAATTAATTAATTTGGCAGATTGTGTCTGTCTTAAAGGTAGTGAATGATAAATTTCATGGGGGGAAGAAAGTGAGCAACTTAGAATAAATAGATTAAATATAAGCTATTACATCATTCAGAAGCAATTTGGTGCTGTCACATGCCAGCCATTATTGATGTAAAGTACGTGATATGTCAAGAAAAAGAAATACCAGGTGAAATTACAGTAAGGTAAAAAGGAGCTATGTAGACATCCACTCAGCTGATAATTGTGGATGTAAAGTTTACCTCTGCCCTGTAATCTGATGCTAGATAACAATGGCAGTAGAAATGTGGAGGATAGCTGAAGGAGTTTCTTTGCTGTTGTTTCCTTTTCGCTTTTGTTCCACTGTCAATATAAAAAGTAATTCCTTTACCAAGGTGAGTTAAGTAATAAAGTGAAAGAGAAGCTGTCAGCTAAATTAAATTTTTTGTGTTGAAAAATCTGTTTGTTATAAAGGAGTATAATGGCTTTATTCAAAAGAGAAAGAGACAAAATAAAGCATCATGAGAATATTATGAGAAGAACTAGAACATCAGGAGATGCCACAAAGGAGAGTGAGTTTGACATATTTTTAATGTCTGTTAGTTCTTTTATCTTTCCAACTCTTAATAAAAGTTTGGGGTTTTTTTTCCTGCTCTCTGCATGTTTAGGGAAGATCACCCTTCAGGTGAAATTTCTGGATGAAATGAACTAGTTAAAATTGCTTGCAAGATTTGGAGATGGCACTCTTTTAGGAGACGTAGGAACCATAATTCAGGAATTCAGGCAGAAGTTGTTCTCACAAGAAGGTAAAACACAGACTGCAGTCTAGCAAATAAATAAAGAAAAAATGCAAAATGCTGGTATGTTTTTGCAGAGTAAAAGGAACATTTCAAAGAGTTCTAGTAGTGACTTGGTCAGTGAGAATAGATGCCAGCCTGCTGTGGTTGATATGGTACCTGGGAATGCACTGAGGGGAAGATGTGTGTAAGAAAAGGAATGTTTCTTTCACGAGCAAGAATGCACTTGTAACCTCAAATCATCCATCCTGAATGGAGACAGGATTTGCCTGACAGATTAATAGTTAGGATCTAAAATAATTTTTTTTTTGTAGATGTACCACCTAAAGGAGATGCAGTGTTTCACCAGGGAGTTGAGTCTTACTTGGTCATTGTATCTTTAACTAGCACAGGCAGGAAAGGGAAAGCACTGATGCTGCTGCTCTGAAGCTCTGTGGGTTGCTCAGGATTTGTTCTTATGTATGTGAGAGATCAAATGTAAAGCAATTTTAGAAGATGCCAGTTTCTTAGGTAGGTTAAAATGTTGTGCATCATTTCAATCCCATTTAGAGAATTTGGGAAGGCAAAGAGCATCTGATTCCTAAAATCAGGTCTTGGCAGTAGGGAACCCAGTTTTAAAATCATGTAACTATTGTACCTTATGTAATACGAGTTGTTTAAAATTAAAACAGAATTATTCTGATAACACTGAATGTTAATGAGACCTTCTTCAGAAAATGCTTTTAAAATAAAGGTGCAAGAGCAAGTTCTGATATGTGAAGTTCAAACTACCTTTCGCTGGAAGTATTTTTTACATGTGGTGATGGAGTAAAGAGGGAAACAAAAAGCAAAAGCCAAAATATGGATGGTTTAATGTTCTTTTAAGTAAATGAAGTAGCATATTCCTTACCTGAAGTTTTTACTTGTTTTCTTATTGTTCTTTCTTCATGGGTTTGAACAAATTGTCTAAACTTCCAAAGCAAACTATTTAATACCAGTTTGTAGGTACTTTGAATTGCCCTAATTTATGAATTTTGAGATAAATAATTTTTTTTTTTCAAATGCTATTATATTATTTCCTAATAAAAAAACCCATCTGACTCTTGTTTCTTGTCCATTCCGAAATCTCATAAGCTTAATAGAAAAGATTTTTCAATCAGCCTAAAGAAGGGATCTGTAGGTTAGAAATACTGTTTTGGAAAGAAATATGTTAGTACAAGAGAGGAATCTCTGGGTAATTTCTCCCCGTGGCTGTAGTTAAACCTGCACAGATTATGGGGAGGAAATCCATACGCATGCAGACATCTCTATGCTTTAAAACAACTGCCTGCAGGTGTTTTAGCCATGCACATGTGGCTGGATATATGATGAGGCTTTTCAGATTTTCAGCCAAGTCGTCACTTGCAGGGTAATGAAATGTTGAGGGAGAGGGAAACAAGATACATATATACATGTAGAGGTTATGATGTCATATGTGGTGAGTTATTGCTGTTTTGATACTTCTCATAAATTCATTCCAAATCAATTCCTAAGCAATATTTCTGTACTGTTAATTTAAAATCTTGGAGAATGTGAGGTTGTGTGTATGCACACATGTCATATGCTCTCTGTATCAGTCAGCCATTGTCTCTGAGCTGAGGGAAGCACCTTCGCCTACTCACTGAGCTACAGCTGTATTCCTTATTATTGAGTTCAGACATCTTGGGAGCAAATTTAGGTCAGCGTGGAAGGACCTAAAAGTCACTTTCCTATAGGCAAAACACATCAACAGGGCACAGATTGTTTTGAGCGTCACAGTTAGACAATATGTCAGTTTGGTGCCACATCCTAAAGTGTAGCCCCAAGCAGCTTAAAAGTTTGTCAAGAGTAACAGGAGAATAACTCAGAAAATTACTTCCTTGTAAGTATGACCTTTACCTGCAGTGCCAAGTTATAGATACTACAATGCCTTTATACAAATACTGGTTTTGTGTATTTTGATCTTGTTTGCCAAGCTCTGCATGGCAACCGAATGAACACAAGCATATGGGTGAATTCTATCCAAGACACATGCAAACTTTCTGCTGCTCTTGTGAAGTAGTTTAAATGTTTTGATTGATCATCATCGGTACTACTATTTTGGTGATTCTTGATTTGAAAATAGACTTGGAGTTGCTTAAGAATAGCTTGATAAGATTTAACCTCTCTAATGAGAGCTTGATAGATAACATGTTGAAATTAGAAGGGGAAGGGGGGCAGCGTGAAATAGATCATGTTGTAATTTCAGTAATCACATGCACTGAAATATGTCATTGAAAAGATACTTAAGAATCTTAAATCTTAGGATGGCTGTCAGATTTCTTTTAGTCTATGAACAATGACAATCATAATTTGACGGTGAAATACGGTCAGAGCTTCTATCTCCTTGACAATCACTCCAATATTTAGACAAAAAAGCACATTCTCACAGATTTCATTAGTCAACTTGTGCTTTTACCTTTTCCCTCATGTAACTCTAGTACTCTGTCAGAAGCCTAGACAAGCAGAATTGAGTGTTCTCTCCTACCAATGTGAAAGAAATTACATGTGAGTATGAAAAGCTAGAGGAACTTTAAGGTCAATCACACAGATTGTTTGAATAACCCAGGAAATATTAGGGTTGCACTTAGTGAGTTGGTGTGTACTTTTGAGCCATTAGAAAACCTCCTCTGACTTGTTGCACAGTTGAATTAAGATTTTTAATTTAATTTTTTTCATATGCTGTTGCCTTGATGCTTAATACATAACAAAAAACCAAACAAAATTTAATAAAACTGGAAAGGGCTCGAAGAGCTGCTTTGGGTAACAAACTAGAGGGAGTGAGGAGATTCTGATTAACAAAGCAATGTGAGTTTATGAAATATGTTTTATGTAGATTGTCTCTGGGCACTTAAAATGCAATAGGATGTGGAGCTTGGCTAAGCAAGTGAATAAGCTTGAAAGAAGGGGAATTTTGAAAGCAGGGAAGGAACAGAGCTTGATCTAATGTCATAAGGCAGGGAGCTTTAGAGCCTTGGGGCACAATTAACAAAGGGTCTGGCACCTGCCGTCTCCAGTCTTTGTATTTGTTTAGAGAAAGATTTAGCAATTCTGCTCATGGGATATGTTTCCTTTTCAACCTGCGTGGCTCAGAATCTATCTGAATATTTGTGGTAATAACAAGTTGTAAGCATCCTTGACTCAGGTGAGCGTAATAGATGAGGGTTCCTTAGTGAATCTCATGAGAGACTTGCCTTCCCTTTTGTCATCTTGAATCCTCCCCCCACACCTCTTTTTTCCCCTCTGTTTAACAGCAGAAAGGTGGTTCTAAGAGGTGAGAAAAAACCCGAAGGAATTTATACTGCTTTTACAGCAGGATTGTTGCAGGCTTTACCAAGTTTCGTTTTATTTATATATTTTTATCTGTTATTGATGTAAATGGCATTTCTACTGAAAAGTCAGTGTTTCTTACTGAAACACAAGAATTTTAATGAAATATATGCTAATTTGGAGAAAAGTTGAGGATGCTACTATGTGTCCTGTACTGTCCTGAGGATGTTATGATTTCTCTTTAAGAATGTATCAAAGGGAGTATTTTTCTCTCACAGTTGTATTGTCATCTTATTTGGGAATGTTGAAGTCTTTTTTGGGCCCTTTGTCAAGCACATGTGTAGCAAGAAGTTATCCACGGCCCGATGCATGTACTTAGTTAATTGGACAAAATAGGCAGGGATGAAAAGATTAAAAAAAAAGAAAAGTTTTCCTTACTTTCATATTTGAGAAGGGGAGGCAGAAAGCACCGTCTACAGTGGTTTAGCCAAAATGTTCATGGCACTGGATGGTTTTAAGTATCTCATTTCTTGGACTGCAGATTTAAGAGCTAGAACACCCCTTCCAATAAAAGTACTCGTGTCAGAGGCCTACATGCTTCCTAGATAATTTTAGTGATATGTGCATTATCGCCACTATCCACAAAGTTTGTTGTCATGGTATCAGGGATTAGTTCTCCTGTCTGGATCATTCTGAATTTCCCTTGCCACTTATCTTCTATTTTTGCAATCTATCAATATATTTGTATAATTTTTAAGTCTTCCCATAAAAAGAGCATAGTTAAGCTTGGCCAGAAACACTGTATAGTTGTTGAAGCCTACATGGTTTGATGTAAAGTGTAAATCTTGATGAATAAATCTCATGAACTACAAAATAAACGAAAGAAGCAGGTGAGGGGGAAATGTAGAGTGGCAGGTGAGAATTAACAGTGCTGGGCATCATTAACTTCCTGAGCGCATCAAGGAGCCTTCAATGCAGAAAAACTACAGTCTTCAAAGTAGCCTATAGAGGTTAGTTTCTTCTAAATCGTACAGATCTTTCTAGGAGAATCTCATCTGTAGTAGATTGTTGGGGGAGTGATGTAAAATTTGCATTTTAATAAATTATTTTCATTTGCATATATGATGCAGTGTCATTAAAAACACTTGACTTTTACTAAAGGATCCCCTTTTCGTAAGAGTCTTTCCTTTTAGCAATTACAAAACACAGTTTTGGGAAAGGAGCAATACCTTATCATTTCGCCTGTTCAAACCCACTCCTTTCTAAAGGTCTTGTAAAGACAGTGACAGCAGCCCAGCTCAGCTTTAATGAGTACATGGTTAGTAAGCCAAGGGCTTTTTCATCAAGGCACAAGTGTTTTTCCTGTCCAGTAAGCCCAAAAATCGCAATGATCCAAACTATAGTTTTCTGAGTTGTCCACAAAATTAAGTGTTATGTGATCACTTCTGGGGCTGTGTCATTTCTTTGCTGAGACTGTTGCTATTGTGGCTATAAACTACTATAGCATAACAGCTGTTTATCAAAATATTCATGAAAATTTTCTGTGATGGGAGAAAAGGGCATGCTTGTAATACTGTTTCCATGGAAAAAGATGCATGGGCTTAGATTTAGTCGAAATTATGGCATACTGTTCTAAACTTGACAGAACTAGTTCAGCACATAATCCATAATAAAATAGGAACTGTGGTATTTAAACACTAATTCAGTGCATATCAGTTTGTATGCAAAGCCTCTGTTTAAGATATTGCAAAACAGGTTTTCTTAGTAAATGCTACCAAAGCTATGGCACATATCCCAGTCCTGGGATATGAGTAAAGTCTTTATCTGGGCTCCAACTGCGGTTCCATGGTTTGCTCTCTCTGCCCAGTATAACAAATAGTGGATGTTGCATGCATTTTTGATTGATGAGGTATTGAGGAGGATTTGGAAATCTAAAAACCCATATTATTATAAAGATTATGGAATAGTGGGAAATGGAGCCAGGAATGTACCTATAATTTAGGGTAAAGAGTAATAATGAGTGCCCATAAAAATAAATAACCATGATGTTAAATAGACTGCAGATCATTTGCACCTTGAGTCTTTTCTCAGATTTTGTGCCAGTAAAGAAATGTGGTAATAAGCCCCCATGTATTTAGGCAAAAGAGTTTCTTATGCGTGAGTTTTATTTAGGCAATTTGAATAATCCCAGAAATATTTAGGAGCATGAAGGGGACAAGAGAAGGAATATGAAGGCAGAAACATAAGAAGTCTGCACTATTTGGAAGAAGTACTTTATGTTTAGATTATTGTTGATCATACTTTTTTTTCCTATTGCTTCTGACTCTTTCATGGCTGATAATGCTATTCTGAAGTCTGTTCTGAAGTTGCAATTATTTCAGTTCTGTTCAGTAAGAAATCCTTTTGGATCACTGTAGAGGTGCAAAATGAAGCTGTGTGATTGCTGGCCAATTCTTATAGCAATCTTGAAAGTTCTTTCCTAGTTTGTCCTCATTGGTCAAAAAAAAAAACCAACAAAAAACTTCATGTCTTTCTTCCTTTAGAGACATGGTATTGCATGGAGGTTCTAGAGCTACAGAGTGGAGGGTAGATTTTCCTACACCTGCAAGTGCAGGAGAAAGTGTAAGATGAGCTTTTGTGGTTGAGAATTTAAAAGCTTCTTACTCTTTTCTTCTGCTTTATCACAGAAGATTTTTTTTTTTTGGATAAATATTACTACTCTGATTTTTAAATAACATTTGTGCATGTCAGTATTTATTCACAGCCCACGTTATAATCAGATTTGTTTATAATGTCTGTATGTGATAATCAACACTGGAACCATGTTTTGCAGCTTCCTTTCTTTTCATAAAGTTTCATAGTAATTGTTAGTTATGTGTTTAACATTGCAGATCAGTGATTTCCATCTTACCGACTGTGCAGATTCAGGCAGTTTGCAAATCACTTGGTTGTCATACTTTCATGTACGAATTTTTTTGGATATCTTTCCTCTCTGACTCAATTTATTGAGCTACGAGTAAAGGAAATTTGGAAAGCAACACATTTTTAGTAAAATGTTGTTAGTTCAGTGAGAGGTGGAATGGTCAACAGCTTTCTCCATCCTTCAAGTTCCCAAAGCAAAAAGGAAATTTATACTCTCCATTGAGATATAAACTAGTTTATTTTCGGTCATTTATCTGAAAAGTTGATGCTGACCGTAATAATTCATCAGACATTTTTTGTGAAGTATATCTGGCAAGGCTTCCTGGCATCAGCCTTTGAAATTCTGAGTTCTTGCATCCTCTGGGAACGGAGTGACTCTCTCTTCTTATTGCACATCTGGAAGGAATGTTGCTGCCTTTTTGCTTCATCGGGGAGAGATTGTTAGGATAACAATTTAACCTCTCTAAACTGTTTGCTAGTATCTTCATGTTTCTGAATATGAAAGAGGCAAAATGCTATCATTTAGAAATTATGTTCATATTTCAGTTTTTAATTTTAAATAATACAGTAATAATTATTTCATAAGAATAACTATATTGGTACTTTACTGGGCTTTCCATGAGGAATGAGGCTAAATTCTGTTGGTATACATATGCGATGTGTGTTACCTCTATTGTCTTATGTAATCTCATCAGGCACTTTGGTTAAACAAAACATAGATACCTACTTTTGTTGTATGTAGTTGTCCTTTTTCATGATCTAGAATGCACCTCAGACAAAAAAAAAACATTAATAGTGAATTTACAGTTTTTTAGCAGTGAGTTTCTATTAGGTAAAGTTTACACCTAATATCCTAATGTTCAATCCTACAGCTTGTCTGAATGACAAGAAAAGCTTTATTTCCTAGTTATAAAAATAGTTATGAATGTTTATACTTAATTATCTAAATTATTTGTTTCAATTGAAAAGATATGAATTCAGTTTACTAATGTAAGTATCTTTATTTAAAAGCCGATCCCTCTTATTGTGGCGCATTTTTTATTTAATAGGAACAATTACATTACTTACCCTAATTCAGCAAAACTTCTGAACTGTCACCTAGATTCCATTATGTGCTTTTGTCTTTTGCTGAATATGGATGATTTTAAGCATATGCCTAAAAGACTTATTGAATGAGAGACTCTTGGAACGGGGGTTAATGCTGTTTGCAAGCTTTATGTTACTAAAAATCTAGAAAAGATTGAATTTGGTTTAATATTTCAATGAAAAATGGCATAAGGCAGAATGCCAACAGGAGATGCATTAATAATCCATAAACCTGTGGTAGCCAACTAATTTGGGACATTATAGGAAATCTTGGCTTTATGCTGCCAATATTTCTAACATGAGTTTCCATCAATAAGTGCAGGAAATACTAAACTGAGTTATTAATCTGCAAGGAAGAAACTAAAATTTAGAGAGATCTGATTTCTGTTCAGGAAGAACTTTTCTTTTAGGCATTAAATTTTAATCCAGTGTATTTAAAAAAATAAAAAAGGGTTCTATATTGTTACTCTGAAGTCCTGCGGAATGTTTTCACATTACTAATTAGTGGCAGAATGTCAGTAATCTTTCATTAGCGAGAGTCTTTTTCCTTCCGTTTCTGCCACATCTCTCTATTCCTGACTGGAAACCTTTGCATAATGATTGAATATGTATTTACTGTTATAACTAATACTAAGTATCATGATGGATGTACGTGCTGTATTACCAGGCTTCCTGCTTGCCTTGCAGTTTTCAGAAAACACTACATTATTTGGTAGAAATGTCATCTGTGTGAAATCTTGTTAGAAGCTTGCTGATAGGACACATAGATTGGAGCAAAAATTGATTATTTAAAAAAAAAAATGTCCCCATATAGTTTTATTAATTTTGTCCTTTGGCTTCCAACTTGCCATAGGAAAGTTTTCTTTGAGTGGATTCTGCAATGCTAATCTCCTTGGAATTTAGTGATTGTCATGCCCAAAGTCGCTATTAAGTGTGACATTCCAGAAAGGATTATCACCTTCTACCACCCAGCTAAGCAGGAGCTATGACTAGCACTTTCCTTTTCCAAGAAAGAATGGACAGATGAGGCATTTGTAGTTTCAAGTCCTACTGCAACCATCACCGCTGGAAAGTGAGGAGGAACTTTCTGTCAACATCTGCAGGCAGCAGAACAAAGATACCTGCAGGGGTGGGTTGTGCTCTTTCCAGCATTCGTACCCACAAGAAATGAATGGGAAAAGTGTGATTAAGGTTGATGTTTATTACTAGTTGTTTAAGTTCTTGATCTGTATAGAACCTGTCAAAGAAATAATATACCCTTCCCTGCTCGCTCTGAAATAGCAACATCTAGGGTAAAGATACTGTGATACATTCCACTGTGAATGTAATAGTGCTTATTTCATGACGCTTATAGAGTTTTATGGTTTCCAGCAGGGGTACCCAAATGATGCCTCCAGCTGTATGTGGCCTGCTAGACCAATTTGTCCATCCTCTGCTCTGTTTCTGGCTGCTTCCTTCCTCAGGAGCCCCTCCAGTGCTGGCACTGAGTGTGCTGCAGCCCTGGATTGTTCTGGCAGTGACAGCCTGTTCCTGGCTAGTCTTTTTCCCATGAGTCCTTCATGAATGGGCAAAGACTTAGCTGTGTAAATGTGCTATAATGTTAACACTTAAAGTCTGGACCTGCTGCTCACGTCCAGATCAACTTTCCATACTGTGAATGTGCTGTAGGTCTGCTCGCTCCACAGAGAACTTCATCAAGCTAGAGCTAACCGCTCCACGGAAAAGCTGGGTACTTTAGTGCTCTTGATTAAGGAAGAGAATGAAAGCTGAACTTTCTAGGAGTGGGTTTATTGTCCTCGTTTTCCATTTTAAAAGTGAAAATTCTAATGTAGTGTTTCAAATGTTCGAAACTGTTTAATTATAGCAGCTCTTAGGCCATTCAATGCAACGATATCAAGGTCAGTAGCATTAAGAATGCAAATAATGAAGATTTGGAACAATCAAATCAATAAATGGTAAAAATTGAATTTGGAATGAAAAGTTTTAAAATTTATACACAACTTTGACCTGTTCTCTTGCTAAAGAGTTTTTGCAAAAATTCCAGAATTAAAATCCGAATGTTTGAATGAGTCTTTCTCAATCTCGAAGATACCCTGGGTATGTAAGAAATTTATCATACCATGGCATCATTTGAAACAAGAGAAGTTCTTGACTTTTTTTCTGGTACTTCTACACTATTATCACAGTAAAAAAAACCAAACAAAAAGAAAAGAACCAAAAAACCAACCAACCAACCAAACAACAAAAAAACCCCAAACCCCAAACAAACAAAAAAGCCCCTTTTAACCACCATTTGGGGTTTTGCTTGGCTTTATGTTTTTGAAGGAGGGGAAATATTGAAGTTATTTCTAAGTTACAGTACAAATGTTTACAGTAATTTGTTTTGGCTTTTATCTTCTTAAGGGTAAGAATATTAAGATAAGGGTAATTTCAAATATGTCTTTCATATACTAGCATAATAAATAGTTGGCCGTCTGTTTATTACAATGGTCAGTATCTTACGAGAGGAAATTATATTCATAGTAGATTTTAAATTTGATAATAAACATAAATAAGCTTAGATGGGGAACACTTAAGAAATTAGTTATTCTCTTGGTGTGTTTTGTACTGAAAATGGACTTGGTCCTCCAGCTACTGTGCTGAGTTCTAATCCACAAGAAAAAACTTTAGTGAAGGACTTCGAGGTCTTGGTGAAACAAAAAGTGAAAATTAATCTTCAGGTCTAAATGCTGAGCTATTTGGTTGGGTGGGGGGGGTTTGATTGTTTCTTTTTTGGGGGGTTTTTTGAGTTTTGCTGGCATTTTTTCCCCCTTAGTAGGTATTTGTTAATCTCACGGATTTTTGTGGTCTAAACTATTAATGTAGTTCTGCTGTGCAGTTCATTCTGTCAGTCATTCCTCAGGATGTTTAGAGAACTGCTAGAGGGGTTGGTAAGTGATCAAATATTAGTGAAAGGCTTACAATAGATACTTCAGTAAAGGTAACTTGTTAGCTGCAAATATGAAAAAATCAAGTCCTACATTTCACTAATAATTTTTTCCACTTTCAAGTAATGATGCCTACAAAAGATCCAACGTGTTGAGCATTTAATGAAATACTCAACAGTCTACCTGAAAAGTCTAACATAACGTCCTGGTTTTGACTGGAATAAAGTTAATTTTCTTCCTGGTAGCTGGTTCAGTGCTCTGTTTTGGTTTTAGTATGAGAATAATGTTGATAACACACTGATGTTTTAGTTGTTGCTCAGTGGCGCTTACTCTGAGTCAAGGACTTTTTCAGTTTCCCCCTCTGCCAGTGAGGAAGACCAGAAGAAGCTGGTAGAGAGCACAGCCAGGACAGCTGAACTGGCCAAAGGGATGTTCCATACCATGAAATGTCCTGCTTAGTATAGAAACAGAGAAGAAGTTGGCCGGGAGGGGCTGACCACTGCTGGGAGACTGGTTGGGCATTGGTCCAGAGGTTTTATTCCTCTCTTCTCTCTTCTTTTCATTACTATTATTATTATATCTGACTTTATTTCAGTTACTAAACTGTTGTTATTTCAACCCATGGGTTTTATCTTTATTTTTCCCCAATTCTCCTTGCCATTGCACAAAGGGGAGGGAGGGAGTGGCTGTGTGGTACTTAGTTTCCAGCTGGGGTTAGACAGCAACACGTAGTGTGGATACTAGAAGTTAGACTGGGTTCTGAAGCAAATGAAATAGCAGAAGTCTTTATAATAAGATAAAAATGTAAATTTTATTAAAGAGCATCAATACAAACATTGATCTCCTGTCGATATTCTAGTAATTGCTGAGGCAAACGTGTCTTGCCGTTTGGATTACGGCTTTCACAGGCGTGCTGTAATCACTGAAACAGGGTAATGACTTAATCTCCCTAAGGACTTATCCCATTGTAGTTTACTGAGAGATGTTAGGTATTTACCCACATGGCATACACCATGAAATTCAAACTGAGAAATGAAAGAGACGTGATGCAATTCTCTACTACCTGCTGCTGGATGCAATTCCCAGATCACCAGTACACACAAAGCTAGTAGTAGGATAACTTCAGTCAAATTGTGATGTCATGTCCTTCCTGCTAGAATGCTTGGATATCATTTGGATGAACAAGAACTGAGTGCGAATTGCGTATTGAATTCTAAACTTGGATCCAAAGGAAAAGTTGAAATAAATGACGGGAGCATGACTGGTTCGTCTTATAAAATCCCAGACACTGCCTAAATCTTCTGCTCTCTTGTCCATATGCCTGTATTTCTGAATGCCAAAGTAGTGCAAACTACACTTTTTAGTTATGGAACCCTTAGGTTTTCTCCAAAACCTTTAGCTTTGATGGCATTTGCTTAGCCCAGTCCTGTAGCTCTGCTTCTCTCATTGTATCTGCCAAACCTCATGCTAATTCTATGTTTTATCACTCGGCATCCTAATCTTTAATGCAATATTTGAGTGATGCTAGAAGCCACTTATGGTATTTTGTTGATTATGGGGAACATTATTTGTGAGGACATAGGAGAACTAAAAAGGCTAAAAATAATATTGAAAGCAATGCAAGCTAAAATTTTAGGAAAAAGTGAATGATGTAAATAGATGCACAGAGACCACCCTGGAAAGTGTATGTTTGTGTCATGACACCCACCGATATACGTGCGAGTAAATAGGAAAATTAGAAGTTTACAATATGATAGGACAGGAAAATAAAACCATATGAGTTGGAGGCTGGACATATGTAACCCTTGCTTTACCATCTGTAAATGGAGATCCAAATGTTGTAATAACTGGAGTAACTTGCTTGAGAAGTAGCTGTAGCCTGTTAGGAGTTCAATATATGTTAATGAAAATGGTCAGATGTCTAGGAGAGTTGCCTTTGCACAAATAGAGGAGTTATATAAAAGATACTTGTTTTGTCTCTGCTAAGTAACAAGAAGAGCAGGGATTGGATGGGAGGCAGTGCATCTGTGAATAATTAAGTACTGTATATATAAGCAGGAGCAGAGAAGAATCATCCACATCTTTCAGTACTGATGAATAGCCGAACGGTAGAATGGAATGAGGAAAATAAAACTGATATCCAGAAACAGATGGGGAGTAAGTGAAAAAGAAGATAAAGCAGGGCCTACCAGACAGAACTCCTGAAGAAAGGTGAAAATAATGTGTATCACTGGCTAAAAGAGAATCTGTAACTGCCTAATGGAAGGAGACAGAATTATCACTGGGATGGTTGTCTATAGTATGTAAAATGAGGAAATGGAAGGAAATTGAGTGATGTAAAGGCATAAGCTGAGTCCTGGGAAAAGCTGCAATGTTATTACCTGGAGAAAAGCCTTCAACTTTGGTTACAGAAACTTTACATTGAAATGGACTTTTGCCATCAAAGGTCAATAAGAAGAGAAAATCCAGAGCGGATCACTTAAATGCCTGAGACATTACAATGAGATTTGAGAAATTACTTATAGTTACTGTCTTTGGCTAAACAGTGAAAAGAAACAGGAATACATTTCCCAATCCATAGAAATCCAATAAATGTTGATGAAAATGCTGAAAGATAAAAGTTTTTTTCACCTTTGCTGCAATTTACCAAACCTTCACCAAATTCTTTTTAATTTTTCTGTTTTAAAAAATTTTAATTGAAAGTTCCCTCTTGTTCTTTGAGGTGCATTTGACATTTTCAGATGTCATCGGTTGGTGTGAGTAGAAGGTTCAGTATTTGGCCTCTTCTATATTAGAAATATTGACATGAAAAAATTAATACAAATTCTATACCAAAGCTTATTTTTGTACCTTTGGGTAAGGGTGGAAGTTTTATGCTCAGTTATGGTAAAGGTTGTATGGCTTTTTTTTTCTGAATAGAATTAGAGAATAGAATCTTTTAGATTAGAGAAATAGAATCTTTTTATTCCTGATCAGTGGCTTTATTCCTCATCAGTGTCTTTAAGTATCTGAAGGGAGGGTGTCGAAAGGATGGATCCGGGCTCTGCTTGGTGGTGCTGGGCAACAGGACAAGAAACAACACGCAGAAACTGATGCACAGGAAGTTCCACCTGAACATGAGGAAGAATTTCTTTACTGTGCAGGTGACTGCACACTGGAACAGACTGCCCAGAGAGGCTGTGGAGTCTCCTCACTGGAGATGTTAAAGAGCTGTCTGGACACAATCCTGTACCGTGTGCTCTGGGATGGCCCTGCTTGAGCAGGGAGGTTGAGGTAGATGACCCCACAGTAGTTCCTTCAAACTTGACCCATTCTGTGAGTCTGTGATTTGTCTTTGTTGTAACCCTTCAGATTTTCCAGTCTATTTTGTGATTTATCCTTAATAACCATGAAACACTGACAAAATATGAATTGAGTTAGCAAAGGATATCGCAATTTCTGTCATGCCTATTTCAAGCTTTCTGCTTTGTCTGGATGAAGATGGAAATATAGATTAAAAAGAAACTAAAAAAAGCCCCTAAAAATCAAATTCCAACCAAAAACAAACAGCAAAAAAACCCCATGCTCCAAAGACTTCTTTGGAAAACTCAGGACTTCTAATTGCACATCCACAAACTGATCTAAAGCTGTATATCTGGTAAAATGCAGTAAAAAAATATTTTTTTAATATCTTGTTCTATATTTTATACATCTGAGTTCTATTCTGCTGCTGCCAGCGTGTTTTCAGCTGTGCCAAAACTGAGCAGATCTGTGTTTCCTTTGTAACATCAAAACGAAGACATTTATCATTAAGATTTATCATGGGACAGCCAACCAGATGGTTTGGTATTTTAAAGGTGAACTGTTTGGGTCTTGTTTAGCTCATGTGATCTTTCAGTTATAGAAAACTGTATCAGCTGCTCACTGTAAAGGCTTTTTTTTCATCACTTTTTTAGTAATGCAAAAAACATTAATATAATAGCCGATGTGGCATGGATTGCCATTTTAGAAAGGAAACCAAGTCATTAGCAATTCTACGGATTGCATTCCAATTATAATGTGACCTCCTGTTGCTTTGCATTGAAGCAGCGTTCATTTCAGACACATGCTGATAAACAACATGCACCATAAATGACCCTTTAGAAGGGGCAATTGCAAGACTCAAGTTTGGAATTTTTGCTCATACCAAAGGCATTTCTTTTGCCAAGTCTGTAGCATTAGGCCAGAAGGAATGCATTTCATTATACAGAGACCAGACTTACTGGGAACAGAGCCTTGTGAGCTTTGAAATGTTTTCATTCAAACTGTATTCAGATTTCAAGTCATTAACCATTACGGTATAGACTAGCCAGTGTAAGGCACTGAGGAGACAAATGAAAGTCTGTACTGCTTTCTATTTTCGTACTAAAGTTTGAAGAATCTTTAGCTGTTTGTGTGTTTTGGTTCTCACTGCCAATGAAGATGAGAATGCTTACTTGACCCTGAGTTGTAAATCAGTCTGGAAATCTGAAGAGAAGACTGTTTCCCATGAAATGTCTAATACTTCCTGGTGCTTGTCAAAGTGGAAGTATCCTGGCAGTATCTTTGCCTAGATCGTTTTGGTTCTTTGGTTTCTGGTTGTTGCAGGACTAAACAGCGCATAGACGAGAGCAGAAGTAGGTATTTCTTCCCTTGCATTTGAATTATGTAAGGGAATTTTCAGAGTTTGTGCAGGATATGAAAAGGAACCAAGGCAAGGTTTACAACAGGTAATACCTTTTATTAGAGCAAATGATGTTTAAACTCTTTGGACATATATGATGCCCTTCTTTGGGTCTGTTGTCAACCACAAAACTTATCTGTTTGATCATCTGGCAAAAAAGAATAAAACACACAAGGGCTGGGAGAAAGTGCAAGCCCGAAGAAGGGCATATCTGCCCAAAAGCTTGTCCATCTCTACTGCATTAGTTACTCTAAGAAAAGGTGTTACCTCCTGTTACAAACGAAGTTTGGCCTGGAACCTTACACTTGCCCCCACAACGACACTACTGTTGGAACAGCCAATGGTGACATGTAGTGAAAGGCCAGATCTGACTCCTTCTCACTGCTTCTCCTTTTGCCCTTAATTTTACCTGATTCATTGTTCCCTAATTTTCTATTCTTATTCTGGTGTGCTCAATACTCCAGTTTATCAGCCTTGCTATATCTTCTAGACACTTCACAGTGAAAATGGGATTGTTGGCTGGGGTGGCTCTTTGTATGCAATGGTCTGGACTAGAAATTAAGGCAAGTATGAAGTCCCGAATGATGTCTCAACTGAGATCTATGTGGCCTTAAGGTATTCCTTCTTTGTTTTATATCCAACAATTGGATTTATAGAATCTTGATAAATGGCATCAGACAGTGAAAATAATCTGTCAGCAGACAAATTTGTAGTGTCTTTATGGGTAATACAGAATTTTCCTTTTTTTTTTTTTTTTTTTCATTATTTTTCTTCACAATTGAGACTATGTATTTCAATTAAAACTAGTCTCATTTTTATTAAAAATTAAAGGGTCATGGTAAAAAGGTTAGGTTAATGGATCTGTTAATATAAGTGGTCACTGAACTATGGAAAGCACATATCAAACTTGTCTTTTTGCTGCCACAACCTCTGCTTGGAAAACAAATCAACAGCAGGTTGATACATTCTGCAGTTGTCACTCTTCACTCAGCATATCCAGTCTTGGTTACCATTGATGATAGGTAAAGACAGTCATCTATTTTAGGCCTAAAACACCTGAGCAGTAGCCCTTCCAACTTCATGTCTCATGTTTTGTGAAGCAGCTGAAGTCTGTGAGATTTTTCCTGCTCACTCATGGATTTCTTGGTTCTTTCTCAGTTGGAAGCTTTTGCCATGCAAGTTTTAACTGCGTTCAGGTTAGGCTTTATGTTTGTACTGGTCATATCAATCCCATTCTCTTTTAAAAGTAGTTCACCTCTTATTAGACTACTGAGTTTCAAATCATCAAATGTTTTTATTTCAACATCTCTTTTTGATAGAATTTGTCCAGTTGCAGCTCTACAGTCTTCAAAATTATTTGCTCCTGCAAGCCCCACTGTTTCTTTTTTTCTGATTTCAAAAGAGATTTGTCACGTGAATCGAGTCTCAACTTGCCTATGAGACTGCAAAATTGCACACAATCTTAGACTGTATTATACACAGTCACTGGAAATTAAATCTGTTCCTAATCAAAATTACTTCATAGCTCTCCAAACTGCTTAGGCCTTCTTATAAATTCTGTGGTCTTGGGGAGTAAAGTTAGACTGTTTGGAAAATCTGTTGCTAGATCAGAACCAACATGAGACTGATTATTCAGAAAAAAATGTGTATTCCTTTTTTTGGAACATATGTGGAAGAAATTATAATGCATTTCTGTAGGTAGACTGTGAATCTTTTAATAAGTCAGAACTTCCTTTCAACCTTAGTATTTAAGGACCAATGTTTTTGGACTCAGAAGAGTTATTTTATTGACAGTTCAATACTGTTTACGTGTGTTAAATCTCATTGACTACCTCTTGTCTATCACTTCTGGTTTAGTTTAGATTTAAATTTTAGTTTAGATTTTAGGTTGTTCTTTTAGATGAATCTTAGAATTGCAGAGTATCCTGACTAGGAAGGGACCCATCAGGATCATCGAGTCCGACTCCTGGCCCTGCATAGGACACCCCAAGAGTCACACCATGTGCCTGAGAGCATTGTCCAAACACTTCTTGAGCTCTGTCAGGCTGGTGCTGTGACCACTTCCCTGGGGAGCTGTTCCAGTGCCCAACTACCCTCTGGGGGAAGCACCTTCTTTTCGTGGTAGTGTATCAGCAAGGATGCAGCAATGCCTCCTGCAATATATATTAGAAGTGAATTGGGTGTGCAAATAGTAATTAGGAATATCATGATAGATGATGATATCAGGTGTATATGGATCTAATATTTTTTTTAAGAAAGTATCAAGTAATATTTTATTTCCAGGGGTCTCTTCATTATTCCTTTGTGGCAGCTTGTATCAGTCTGTGTGTGTATAAATAAAAGAAAAATGAAAAGTAAGTTAGAAGAAATGGAAAACTAATGATTCAAGAAATCACATAGCATCAGATAATTCTATTTTGAAATCATAGCAGTAGCACCCAGAGGCATAAACTCCCCAAATAGTTAGTAAAAAACCCCTGTACTATATCCAGTGATACAGAAGCCTGAAGGCATTCTTTATTAGTGCCTAATGTTTCTTGAAAGAAACATTTTGCAGGCATTAAAATATATATTCTTGTTTAATTTTGTAATCTGGTTTCTTTGACATTTACTTACTGATGCTTCATCTTACTGCTTGGCTTTAGTGTTTGGCATTATCTTTACAGCTGTGGGGGTTTCAGAGTTCTCTAATAGATTGGTACCCGTACTTTAAGCAAAATATTTTTGTATTTTTATTTGTCTTCAAAACTGTCTTTCGCTTTCACCTTTCCGCACACATTTTTAAGCACCTCTTTCCTGTAGGCTGTGTGGCTCTCAGTGAAGCAAAGGGAGTGCTGAGGGAGCCCATATCCACATTTCTCAGCCAAGCCTCTAATATTTGCAGCGGGATTTGTCTTCAGCTGTAGTCGCATGATGTAAAGGTGGATTAGTTGGTGTTTTGACAAATTATTCCTTCTGTGCCTTTTCAGCCTTTTATCTGCTGGTGCATTTATCCAGAAATATGTAATCTAAGATTGTTGTTTAGAAATGCAATTGGTCATAGGAGTCCTAGACTCATAACATTCTATTCCTCACCAAGAGTTGAAGAAACAAGTTAAATGGACAGACATTATTAAACTGTTCCTTTTGAAAAATCACTTGTTGCTTGTGATGAATTTGGCCCTCTTCTAGCTTTGCCCAAAATAAGATTCCTAAGTGTAAGGTCTCTGTAGAGGAGAAGTGTCTTCAGAAGCATAAGCACCGTATTCTGGCAGGCTGGACCAAGGGTTGGGATCTCACATTTCAGAAAAGTTTTCTTTGGGCTGGGCTAATCAGGCCAAAAAAAATGTTGTTGGGAAGGCAGCAGTGTGCAGGTCTGTCTTTCTCCTCACGAAGTAAAGTCTTCATCAAAGAGAGAATTATGTAGCACTTTTTCTTAAAAAGGACAGAATTTATTGCCCCGAGATTGAATATGTGAGCACATCTGGCAGCAAGGGAAGAAAGGAGGAGCTGCAGGAGAGTGAATACTAAGGTTTCAGAAATTGGCATGAGCTCCTCTTTGTTTCCCATCTGGTTTAAAATGAAGACATCTTTGAACACAATAGAAATATTCTCACCTAGCTTGTTACTCCTTCGAGTTATGTCAGTTCATTGAAGTGAATTCCAATTACATGCCCACTCGTCCTTGCCCTTTGGATGATTGAGGGATAAATGCTTGTATTGTGATAAAGTTTCTGAAAATGAAGTTGATGCTGACAGAGAAGCACAATGCAACTTTTGTATGGAAAAATCAGGGTAAAGTATCATTTTAATTTAAGAGGACAACTCACTTCAGTTTAAGAATTTGCTTGGCTGATGATTTTTGACAAGCAATGTCACTTCAAGAAGATTCAGATGAATGAATTCCAGAGCTCAGATCTAACAGCTGACTCCAAAATGCTGTAACTTTGTATAGTAATGGATTGTTTTGAACCAGAGGGGGGAAAAAAAAGATTGAAATGGTATGTAATTATGTGGTTAACCTTAGCACTTGTGTTTTCTCTGTCTTTGCAAAGCCATTAATTTAACAAGGTAATCAGAACAGCCAAAAGCCTCAGATTTTCCTTTTTTCGTCCTTATAAAAACCTCTCTGAATCATGATGGAACTCCATAAATTACAAAATAAAAAGTCAAGCTAGTACATTCAGTTTACAGTCTTGTGTTATTTAAAAATTGGATTGCACTTAAAAACTCCTGACTGTGTGGGCAAAGGAAATATTGTTGGATTGTTCAACATAACTGAATATTTTTTTCTATTCATTTGCTCTATTGAGAAGGAGAAAGTATAATTATATTTTTGCAACTGGAGGCTGGATAGATAGAAAAAGCTATTGGATTCCTAGCACAAATCCTTTGAAACGCTGCAGTAATTCTGTGTGCCAGTCTTTGGGCTTGAATGTGTATATAACTTATGCATACTTTTAGGTGGCACCTGTTCATCCAAGCTTTAAATTTGTATAGGAAAGTTGTTTCACTTGGATGTGGAACAGTATGATAAATGCATCTCTTGGTCTCTACTCCTCTTTAAATTTGACTTTGAATCTGTTGTGGTCAGTCTGTGACAGGGTAAGTAGGTGTATTTTACAGCAATCCGAGGACTAATCTAGAGGCAATCTACATCTCCAGATTTTGGCAACAGGGTGTGTTATCGGTTTCATTCACAATATTTTCTTTTGCACTGTTTGGTTATTCACTCTTAAGATCACCTGCTTTTTCTGCTCCATCTTTATTTGACTTTAATTATGGTTTCCTACCAGTTTGTATAAGGAAAACCCATGAAATAGGCACATGGCCCCCTGAAGCCATGACAAAAGGCATCATTAGAGTGGAAATCATAAAAGGTTGACAATATTTGCTAGACAAAAGTTTAATAGACTGTAGGTCACTGAAACAATGTTTCTATTTGTTATTTATTTCACGTGGCTTTTGGGTTCTCTACCCTTTTCCCGAAACATTATATCCTCATTTAGCATTCTCTCTAACAAGCTGTGACTTGGGAAATAGTTTAAAGGGAAAAGTTATTGCCAGAAGGGTTCCAAAAATACAAACTGGTGAAACTATTTCAAGTGATCATCATAGCTAGAAGCTTAGATTTTCCCTCTAAAGTGCTTTTGCACAGGAATCTGCTGTCTTTGAAGTCAATGAGGAGATTGACTATTGACTTTATTGATTAGTCAATTGGTCTGTGTTTGTGCGGAGTGGGGCTTGCAAAAAGGCATTTGTTACTCTTCTTAGTATTACCAAAATTAATAAAATGTTCTGTTTGATTTATTTGCCACATGTTCTTGAAAAGCTACTACTGTCATTACTGGTTAATATACCAAATTTTCTTCTTTCTAAAAAAATTATTTAGATTTAAGCTCTAGCTTAGACACCAGCTTTGTGCCAGTGTTGGGCCCACAACAGCAACGTGCCAGACACCCCTAGTTCCCCCTCCCTTCCACACCATGTTAGTCACTTTTCCTTTGGAATTCTGCATTTCCAGAGATATGTGCAGCTGGCAGGCAAGTTGTAGGTAAGATTTGGCTTAAAACTGTTTCCAACAAATAACTGCTCTTACTGGAAACCGTGTTTCTCACAATGATGGTTTTAATATCACAGTGTGTTTGTTTGATGGGGTGGATAAGGAGAGTGGGGTAGACCAAAATATAGGTTAAGGTACATTGGAACAGTGCCACGTGGAAATTGTAATTTGGTTTCCTCATGTTCTCATTCTCTTTGATGATCTATGAGTCTCAGATGGACTGAAATCTGTTTTATAGACATATTTCTCTCCTTTGCAAGTCAGTACTTTGTCAATAAAGTTGCATAGTACCTTTTCATTTAATTGGAAATGAAAAATAATTAAACAGCCTGCGAAATTTCTAAAATTCTTTAAATCAATACTAAAAATAATTTAAAATGGTGAGAAAAAACATTGCTGTTGTTTCTTTTTTTTTCAAATTTTGCTTTAGTGTGTCTTCCTCTTTTTACGAAATTTAAATCTAAGGTACTCATTCACAAAACAGTTTAGTATCACTAAACCACAATTTTGCTACCAAAGGAATTTTGTTTGTTTGTTTTGCTTGGTATGGAGCACTACATCTGTGTGACACTTAGAAAAATTAATTTTATAGAAAAGGAACATTGGGAAATGTATTGTAAAAATAAGCTGTGCCTTTTTCACGTCTTAGATTGTTTTTAGTATTGAAAAGGAGGGTCGAAAGGCCATCCATTTAAATTTATTTTCTCTTCTACATTGCCTGTAAATTGTTTGTTTGGTACTTGTGGTGTGTTGGTAGCCAGTGTTACAGAAAAGTCTCATGTCAAACGCCACATTTTATGATCACCAAATTTTACATCCCACATTGGAAAGTAGCTGTTAATTTCTCTAGAGCTAAAAGCTGATTTACTTCCCATCTCTAATCTAAATGAGACGTTCAGAGAGTATCCAATATTCTCTAACTAAATTTTGAGTACATTTTTGTATTTTGCACAGTATCTTTGCATGTTCAGGTAAATGAGATTATTTGTTTATTTCTTTTCTTCTGCTGTAAATTAATTTGCAAGTTTTTTATAACTGGCATAGACTAATCTGCTCTCTGCCTGAATAGTATTCCCACTTTATTTCTTCATGACATGTTCTTTTCAACTTTCTGGTTTTTTTCAGTTTTCTTCGAAAACTGCCTTCTAAAGGTTGTGTTACCAAAAGAACATGATGAAGTCTTTGTTGCATGTTTCATAAAGTATTCAAAACCGAATATTTCATTCACTAGTAGTACTTTATATTATCTAATGTAAGTGCTAAAAATCGCTGGAAGCAACTGTCTTTTTTTACTTTATTATTTATTTTACTTTAGCAGTTTCCTGTTCCTTTAAATTTCTTTCAGGTCATCGCCTTCTTATTAGCTCTTTGTCCTCAAGACTGGATGTACAATATGGGGATCTCATTTTTCCTTTTGGCTACCACTATTAATTGTCATTCATTTTTTTATTGGGTTTTCTGGAGAGTGTCCCAGTTCCATCTCTCCTATGGTTGATATTACCAATGTCATGTTGTCCACATTAATTGCCACTAGAAGGAAAACACCTAGCCGTGTGTACCTCATGTTTTGTTACTTGAATTAGGTGCCTTGCAATCCAAAACTCTGAAATATATTGAGCTGATATCATGTGCCTGGCCCCGTTAGTTTCAAAGCAATTTTGGCAATAAAAATGTTTTGTGGTTTTGGGCATGACATTAACATTTGTTTCCCCTTAGTTCTTGTTCCATTTCCTTGATAGAAAGTCTTTGATGCCCAAGGGGGTGACCTTTTACTTCGTATTTCCATAAATTGAGTATTCACGTAGTTGCTAAAGAAATTACATGTGTAGCTCGGCTGTTCAGAGTCTGCATTTTGGTCTCTGTGCTTTGGCTGAGTTTTGGTGGCCCAGCTTTCCCTGCATCTGCGTTAGGGTCTCTCCAGGTCGTTCAAAGCTCATACCAGAAGCTTGCTGGACACTGGGAAATTTTAAATTAACAACTCACTTTGAGGTGGAATTTTACAGCTGTCAGAAGACATTTTTCTTCTTTTTCTGAGTTGCATGGCTCACTACCTGTCTGCTTTCTCATCAGCTGAGTAACTGCTGGTATGATGGTTACTGATAATACACTTCTGGGGTGTATTTGTTTTCCCCCTCTCCTGGGTCTTGATTACTTCACTATCTCCTTTGTGCTTCTGGAATATAAACTCGGCAAAAGATGCTTTTAACCATAAGTGTTATTCCTGGAAAGAGGCAGGGCCCAGCATCTTCCTATCTGTATCTGCAGTCATCTCCCAAGGACTTTTTTATACCCCTTTGTGGAAAGAGAGGTTAACACTTAAATACTTTTTAAAATTGCACACTGTGTGAAGTCGTAAGCACAGAATCAAATAAGCCTTCTGAATGCTATTCAACTTCAAACAGGATTCTTTCAGATGCAAAGCACGATAGACAGACATAGCAAGATTGTAAACTTATAAAAAATATGGGTAGACTAACTTATTTTAATATCTGACACACCATTGTTTGTAAAATTTACATTTTGAAAATAAGAAAAGATATTTTCAGGAGGGCAGTTATAAGTGCAGTGCGCTTTTTTTTTTTCTTTTTTTTCCCTCCCAGTAGGGTAGCCTGTGAATTTCTTGTTATGAAATAACTTTTTTTTTTTTTTAAACAGGAAACCAGTTTCAGTAAATTAGATAACTGAAAGCATCTACACGTGAGGTTTTAGTCTGGCAATATTATTAAAGCTACTTGTCTGCCTATTTTGGAATCTCACCAGTGCAATGGTGCAATGTCTTGCTGGCAGCAAGGAAGTTATTTGGAGCTGGGATCCATTAGCTGGGATGGCTTCTCTACCTTGCCTTCAAACAAGGAAAATGCAGAACCTTGTGCAGCGTGATTTGCCGTAGAATCATTATACCATATTGATTAGTGTTTTTATACAATAAGACATCTTCCCCATCGGAAGGATACAATATGATTTATTCTGGGGCGCTAGCATCGTATATTTGCAATTCTGAAACTATTCTAAGAGTGAAGTTTGTGTTTCCTACCTGAAGGGTAGACATGAATAAAACTTGGCAAAAACTTTAAAAGAAATGCCAAAAATAAATTTATAAAGAAATATATAAAATCACCACAAGCACCCAAAGGAACCAAAAGAAAACCCCAAACAAGCCTTCTACTGGTTCACTAGAAGTAGTGTAGTAATTTATATTGATCGTTTATATAAAGGCACAACATATGCTTTTTTTGTGTGTGTTTTCCCTTTTAATGTAAGGGAATGGCCAGTAAAGGATTAGGAGATGCATTTTGTGCCAGTCATCCCAGAGCAGAGATGGACTGTACCTCAGTGCCAAGGACAGAGGATTAGTAGGTATTACATAGAGTAGGAAGGTACATTGAGGAAATGAAGCTGCTACAGAGGAAAGCAAAATGAAAATTTATTTCTGTTGAAAAATGAGAAGCTAATACGCTTTGTTTAGCATTTTAATGGAGGCTTGCATGCTTTCAGAAATGTAGAAAATAGTGTGGCAGTATGTATTAGCTGTGTTCAAATTTTGGACTATCAGTTTGCCATGTGCATATGTATATTTATAGATACACTTTTGGGGACTGATGGAAGGGCAGGGAAAATGTGATTTAAGTCTCACAAATAAAAAGGACTGCATTATTATAGATGAGCCTTTGGTTTCTTCAAGAGTTAAGTACTTCCAAATGGAAACAGTTGAATTCAGAAATTCTCACTGCTTGCTTGCTTATGAGGAGTGTACGAATATAATGTGTATAAAGCATTAAACAATAAAAGTAATAGTCTCTAAGGGAAAGGGAATTATTTTCTTTTGAAACCATGATGTCATGGTCTTACCTCACCTTTAGTTTCAGCCAAGCAAATAATGTGTACTGAGCTCTCTATCATGTACCATTATAATTAGCTCTGTCAGGTCTTAGCCCTGCAACCCTCATGCAGATAATATGATAATATGTCTTCATAACCAAGTGACCTTACATGCATAATATTTCTCCCCTTATGAAGATTGCATGTCAATAAAGTAATTGAGTCTCAGAGGCTGCAGCGAGTGAAGATTTAGATGATTGGACTTTCAGGGCAGTGATGTATGACCGTTATTATTCTACTTGTCAGAGAGCTGCGTACAAGCAAGGATGGTCAGAAGATGACAGGGATGAAAGGTTGTGTTTCATTAAAAAAAATATTGCTGTTAATCACCACTCTATTCTTTTCAAAGTCATGGAGGAAAGAAACTCCTTTTTCATTTTAGCTCTGGTTAAGAATTTAAACCTCCACATGTAGTGGGCCTTCAGAGCCCAGTTATCCAGCTTCATTATTGCTTAATTAGAGAAATAAATTATTATTTCAGTTAATAAAATACAGCGAAATGCTAGACGCTGAGACCACCTGTATAATTTTATCAGATCATTTTAAATTAACATTAAATGCATCACGCTAAGATTTAAATCACATTTTGCCTACAGATTTAAATAATTATAACAAGTGCTATGAAGCTGGTACAAAATCAAACCATACTGAATTTGACTATTTTTGCTTGTACTAATTTGTTTGGACAGTTGCAGTGCTTGAAACATTTATATTTCCATACTTCGTAAAAGCAAATGTTTTTTTTCTCTCACCAAGCTGTTTTGTAGCTGTAAATTTATCTTATGATATCATAACAGCTGGAAACTTGTAGCTTGACAAGGTTTTGTTTCATATTTAAACAGCTCAGAAATTATGTTTGAAACATAGTATATTTCTCTCTGTGAGACTTTTCTCATTTTGTTGCACATTATCTTGGAAGTATCTGCAATGTATTATGAAACAGATTATTTATGCAATCCTTTAGTTAATAATTCCTAATGATTTATATATATAGCAGATCTTTCTTATATAAATTAAAAAAAGACCAAAACTAGGCCAAAATAGTATTTATTGGCAAGTGCTATATAATGGAATACGGATGTAAGTTCTGGAAAGCTGATGAGCAAAAAAGTTTGGCAGTGCTTTTAGTGAGTGGAAAATTCTAATAGAAACACATCTTCTCTGAAGAACTAGTTTCAGAAGTCTTTAAATCTTCATAGTTAGGAAATTTAACTGAGATATAGCAGCTCTGACACAGAGAAGAGCTTATCAGATGATTTTTGGCTATACATAGTAAAGCAACAATTTATTAACTAAAATTAGCCACTGCATCCTTCCAGGACTGACTCCCAAAAGGGCAATTTTATGAGTGCAAACAACAGAAAAAGAGAATGAAATCTCTGTACGACAAAAAAAATCAAGTTCTCTTACATTTCCTCCTGGGCACATTTTTAACCTAACATGTAATTGCAGAGTCAAGTTTATTTGCAAGCTCATCTTCTCTATTATTAATGAGATTTTAAACAGTAATATTTTATGTGATATAGGCCCTGTTCTATGCACTGTATGAAAAGTGACACTACCTGTTCCAAAAAAAAATTGATACTTGCATTAGGAAAGAAAATCTCCCAAAATTATGAATATTCAGCATCTATATTATCGTGTTGTCAGTGGCAGTCAGGAGCACAAGCCTCAGTCTGAGTCCTCCGTTAACCTGGTCTTTTCTTTCTGTATATATATGTAGCATTAGCGACATAACTGTTTGTAAATCAAGCAAAATTCATACTTCACTCCTAAAGTCGGTGTCTCTTGATGTAGATTTTCTGGAGGCAAATCACTGCACTGGTAAGTCATCCACAACCTTAATAAGAATGTGAGTTGCTTTCACTGATGTGTCTGTAGAACAGTCTTAAAGTTATGAAGTGTTCAAAATGCACAGGGGTCACTAACGACCTGAAGAGAAATGAAGAACTTTCCGAAACTTAAATAGGAATGAAAAAAAAAGGAGAGCTAATAGCCCATTACATTTTTGCATATCCTTTTAGATAAAAGAAAAAGACTGATACCTTCCAGTCAAATGGAAGGCTGCTGTGAGTGATCCGACTCCTCTATCGATGTGACATCTGACTCGCTGTTAACAGTTATTGGTGTTGATAGGCACACCCCACACAGAGAGCCAAATGCAGTTGTTTTGATCCCTTGTTCTTTTATTTCTATTCCTTCTCCCTGTTTTCTGTCACGGTGTCATGTTGAATCATTGTTTGGTGGCACATGCAGGACCTCTCAAGTACTGAGGTATCAGACTTCAGGAACTGCATTGAAATGAATATAATAATGAGAACCAGAAGGCAGCACAAACCCACTGCTCAGGGAAAGAGGCAGCTAATAAGTGTTGTTAGTGGATTCGGGGGAGAATAACCAGAGGTGCATCCTGTGGACAAGCAGGTATAGACTTGTCTCAGGGTCCAGTTATGGGCACACTGAGAAGATCAGTGCTGATGCCTGTCACTTTGCACGCATCAAGATGCTTATTTGAGAAAACAGACCAGTGGTATGGAGAGCATCATTATATATGTGTGTGTGTGTGTGTGTGTGTATACTAAAAAAAAAAAATGAAAAAGTAGTGTGCTTTTTAGATTTCCATGTATGTCTTGCTAGCTGAGCTTTCCGTAGCCTTTCGGAAGGAAACGGATCTTTAGCTTCCTCCTCTGTTGTTTTTCCTGGGTGTATCACCTTATGATGCCAAACTGACTGAGTCTATGCATACATGTTCAACATCCATCCATACTGTGGGATCTTTTCCCACCCCATTTAGGCATTTAGTTGGGACACAGCTTTCAGATCAGTTGGTGCTTTCTGTGTGTGCCTGTTTGGAGGGTAGATTAAAATTTGGTTTCTGATTTTGTAAGGTTTTAGATGGAACTTTGGATACTTGTTCCATTTTGTCTGAGTCAAAAACTTTGACAAGGATGAGAAGTTTGAATACTATTCCAGCTACAGCCTATTTTTGTATGTGTTGATGTGTATATATGCATGCTTGCATGAGTCTATGCATATTTACAGCAATAGCAACAGCAGTGATTGATGTGGCCTAAATGTTTCCATTTGCTTATAATTATATGACATTTATAGCTATATGAGATAATTTAGTGCCTTATTTCTCTCCTGAGGAGAAGACTTTTTTCAGGGTTTTTTTCAGTCTTTTTCTAATGTTTAGTCAGATAACCCCATTATTTTTCACGTATTTATAGATTCATGCAGTCCAAAGCTATTTAGGCTGTCTTGATGTTCTGTACCTTATAGGCCTTGCATTTCACATAATTATCCCTTAACTGCACTCCGTAAGCTGTATTTGCTAGTGTCTATCTTCAGTGAAAGCCCTGGCTTGATTCACAAATGTAGACTCCACTGATTTACCTGATGGCCTGTTCAAATTGTTAATTACCATATGGTAAGAAATGTGTCTAATTTTGCTTGGCTTCCACTTTCAGCCTTGAGAACTACTTTTGTAATATTGGTGCTGAATATTAGTCCTTTCATGTTTAGTATTTTGTCCTCATGTAGATAGCTACAGAGAGTAATGAAATCGCCTCCCAATTCTTTTTGTAAACTAAAAGCCTTGTACTGTTAAAACCCCTCACTCTGAGCTATTTTTTCCAGTCCTTAAAAATAGGTTGTAGCTCTTTTCATCACCTTTTCTAATTTGTCAATGCACTTTAAAAAATATGGCCAACAGAACTGTTTTTACTAATCTAGTCTCATGAATGAACGAACAGAAGTAAAATAATTTCCCATGCTTTCTGTGTTCCTCTATTCAATTCCCCTCCCTGTCTCTTTAACCTTCCAAGTAAAAGCAATTACTTTTACCCATGCTCCCTTAACATCATTAGGACTTTGTGTTAAAGTGCTTGCCCAACCTTTGTTCCATAAGTTAATTTTCAGAAGCTCTACTTTGTGCTATACGTTCTCACATCTTATGGATATGGCCAGTCCTCCCTTAGGGGGTGGTGACACACCGATGACTGGCATTTCAGCCACCTTCTAATCTACTCAACTTTTATTTTGTTGCTAATGCATGGCACTAATTTGCTATCAGTTGTTTGTTCCAATGTGAATTTGTAACATGATTTTGCTTTTTCATCAAAACTGAAGCAATCCATTACTGGTGACTTGGACAAGAACGTCTTTTTTTTTGTAAATCAGTATCTGCCTCTACCCTTGCTTCCAACACCACGAAACCCCGGGAGTGTTCTGTGCTCCTGCAGAAGTAGAAAAAGGTGAGATGATGGCAGAATGCAACTGTAGTGTTCATTCACCCACCTTCCAGAAGCGCCCAAAGACTGTGCCAGGAGGCCAGATAGGTTGGACTGGGGCTAGAAGTCAGAACACCCTTGAAGCCATTTTTCCTTCCTGCCTCCTCCTTGTTTTGAGAAGCGTCTAATGAGAATCTGCCTTGCTTTGTCTGTAGAAGCATGTGTCTTTCCATACAAGTATACACTTTACCATGTTTACTTACATTATGAATATATTTATTTGTTTTTCCTTAATGAAACAGCCCTTTCTTTCAACCCTTTCTGCTTTTTTACTTTGAACTTGCAACCTGCCTTGGATTTAGTTTTTAATGTAATTAGTTTGTACCAGAAATAAAAGTGATTGGTGGCTTACCAATGTTTTCTTCACACCAATCTGTTTTCTTTTCTGCCTTTTAGTCCTGGGAAAAGAATGCACACTTTCATTAAATCTAACAACTTAAAGGTCACTTTTAATTTGCATTTTGAAAAAGAAATTGTATAAAAATTAATCGGATACCTTTGGCCTAGTCACAGACAAATCTAAAGGACAAAATGTCTTAACATTCTTGTTTGTCTTTTTGAGATACAATCAATTTACTTAGAAATTACTTTTCCGTTTAATCCAACTGCCTTCCACATTTCAGGAGCTATAACTACATGCAGAAATATCTGTAATTTTTAAGATGGTGACAGGAAGTGTGTTTTATAGTTATTTAATACTAAAGTATTCCACCTAGGGATATGTTTTAAGTGTTGCTGCTAGAAGACACTGGAGACCTTGCAAAGCTGAATGACTTCCACATGATGATGATCTTGAACGGAAAAAAAAAAGACTAGCTGGGGAAAATATTTACATTTCCATATTTTATTTCTTCCTCCATGTTTTGAAAATTACGTAATCATTTGTACTTTAGAATCTCTTTGTGAGTATCATGGAGATTACCAAAGGATGGTTTCCAAAGGCTTTGAAGGTAGTGGCATTTTACTAATCATCCAGTAGTAAAGATATCTGAACTATAAAGGTACATCCACAGGACAGGACAGGACAGAACACTGAACAATTCTTTCTTCAGCAAGAAGGCATTGGCTGCCAAGCATGTATCTGGATTTCTGAGTATGATTTTCATTTAAATATCTTATTCTGGCCAATTCACAATATATGTAAAAAACAGCTGCTGAAAAGGTCATACTGGACTGACCAAGTAAAAGCATCTGCAGAAAACTTATAGGTTTTATCAAAGAAATTTGTAGGTTTCTTCAGCTGTGTCAGCTTCACATAGGCCCAGTCAGAATCTTTTCAAGTATTAGAAATCAACCACTGACTAGGAGCATTTTTTGGTGGCTCTCACATATTTCATCAGTCAAGGTATCCCTTTGTAGTTAACAGTAGTTAACTGGAATTCAGTACTATTTTATCAGCCTAAGGGCTATTTATGAAATATTTAACTGTGTTAAAAACTAGGTAACGGTTTATTAAAGGTTAGCAGTGGAGATGTATTTAAGAACTTACTTTGACTGGTGTTTTGTGTCCCTCCGTGTGTTCTTTGTTCCCCACTTCCCAGGTACTTGTGTGGTTTGGAAAGAAATAACCCACAAATGTTCTTACTCTATTCCTTCCTTTTAAAGTCTTAGTTCTTAACCAATTTTTCATGGAAAGTTCTTCATACTTGATGAAGTAGTTCCTCATCAGAGCATGTACTGTGTGAATATCTGATTTAATAAAAACATATGCTGTCACTGTAAGCCCTTGTGACCTGGCAACCCTAACATTATCCAGATCTTGCTCATGTGTTTGTGTTATTTGTCAAATTCTTTGATAATAGCGTTCCTTCACTCAAAAAGGAATGAAGAGCCCCCAAAACTGCTTTCAGTAGTAGCCAGCTGAAACCAGACCCTGAGCTGATGAATATTTTAAAACCTGACACATCCCAAGCCCATGAATGGCCACAAAAATGTGCTCCAAGCTTTTTCTCTTTGCATGCTCTCCTGGGAAGAGGTGCTGGGAGGATGGCCTCAGAGCCATCTATCTTTTCATAGCAACTCCAGCCTTTCTGCTCTTCAAGGTGAGTTGTGGAAACTCATAAGTATTGCACTAGAAATATATGATTGTTCAACGTGTGTTTGGCCTGATCAGTGAGGTGAATGAGTCCTGCTGATGTTTACAAATAAATAGTTAAAAAATATTCATATGTAACATAGGAATCTTCTAGCATAATATTTTTCTTAGGTACACATCCAACAAATCCAGGCGGCTTCTTATTATTACAAAATTTTAACATGTACAACAGAATATTTGTATCTTCTTTCTGTGTTTTCAAGCACAAATAATACTTTTTGCTTGTAAGGCTGTTTTTACTAAGGGTTCTCAGAATACTTTGCCATCTAGAGATGATTTCTCTAGATTTGATCCTGACTGGTGTTTCTTCTGGTCATTTTGTTTTAAAGCCTATAGCATTTCAGATCTGTGTCAATGCAAACTAAAAACTGCACCACGAGTCCTGTACCACGGAGCTTTTGCAGAAGGTTAGTTAAGCTATAGGAATAATGTCTATGGGGTGTGGATGTTATCTCTTTTTAGTGGAGTTTTGTTGTAACTGGCTATTGGGAAGAATGTTGCTAAAGGGAGTGCTGTCCTTAAGCTACAGAATTTGATCTGAAACTTTTCCAATTGTTGCTTCATCCGCATGTGCCTCATTATACTCACTGTGGACCCCTGAAAACAATCCATCTGAATTATTTTCTATCCAGCAGCAACTGCCCCAAAGAGGGCAGTGATTCTGTACTCAGGCACTTGAAGATTAAAAAGCTTGCTCCAGCCAGAAGTCTTAGACTTTCTGACCCGTCCTCCAGCAGAGCAGAGCAAAGCACAAGTACAAAGACATTTTGATGTGCATGTAGCTTCTCTGTTCCATCAAAGCTGGGTGGTAAAGTATTGCGATAGCCGAAGTAGAGTAACTGTTGGGAGACAGGGGAAGAATGTTTCTCTATAAAGCTGATGTTTGTAAATATAGCAGCTTGTATCCAGCCTGTTTCCTCCTTAAACCTAGAGATGTGAACAAAAATGCTGGTAATCGAATACAGTGAAACAACAGGGTTAATTTAGTTTGTGGGGATTGTGGGGTTTGTTTCATTTATCGATACCTGAGGATAGTGCAAAAAGCATAATAAGAGGAAGATTATGACATTAGGTTACATGTTTTAGGCAGATTAATTGCACGTGCGAATCAGAAGAAAGAAACGTGATTTTATGTAGTAATATCTTGCAATACGGTGCTCTTTAACACAAGAACAGTAAAGTGCAAGATTTTGGAATGACAGTTAGAAGTATATGTCAGTAGCCGCTGTTTCCTTGCTGGATTTATGGTACTTTTTGTTGATCTTCACACTACTGAAAGTACCAAAATATTCAATAAAAGACTAGTACATATTGTGTTAATTGTATGCGTAAAAAAAAATCCGCGACGTGATAAAATTCAGTGCTGGATTATAGTAGAGTAAAAAAAATGCAGTGCTACCAGTTCCTGAAGGCAGCTGAATTTCTGAATGTGCCTGAAAACTCCAAAAGAGTATTTCAGAAATGTATAATATTTAACTAATTATTTCAAATGAAATTGAGAAACAGTCTTCAAAGACTGTAACTAAAAAAACTCTACTAAATAAAAAGGTATTAATTTATAATGGGAAATGGAGAGGAAGCATACTGTCAGGGTTGGAAAGCGGCCTGTCTCCAGAACAGAGCAGAATTTGACCAAGAAATACAAATATAGTTTCAATTGTATTGATACCTACATGGAAACAGTGCAGCAATTAACTTCTAGTTAATCTTCTGGTGCTAAATCCAAGCATGTGAATACTTATTCCCTTAAAGCGATGTGAATTGGATGAGATGATGACATTTTTCATGATTCCTCTCTTTCTAACTAGCTATGCTCTTGTAAACTAATTTGAAGGGTGTGACTGTTTTCTGTTTGATGTGTATTATGAATGCCCAAAAATGTAACAATTTGTAGTCGTTTATTCTACCTCCTCTCCCCATTATTTCCTTTCCATATTTCATTTGAAAAGTCATTAGTGGGAATGATTCCCAGCCAGGAGGGGTGTGTCAGATAGTTTTCTCAGACAATATTCAGCCTCATAATATTGATTATAACGTACTGTAGGGCTGGGTATATTGTAGTTGATCTTCCTTACATAGAATAAACAAATTAAGTTTTCTGGTGAAGATCAGAGGGCTCTGTCTGTATGTAATGTTTTATAATCAGGAGAAAAATAGCATCTTATGTGCCAGGTCTTGTAATTCACCTTGGACATAAAGCAGTGATGATCTATCTTTACTTGCTTTTGGAAATTTGTAGGAAATTATAATTTGGAGCAAATGGGATGTCAGTGAAACCATATTTGAAAATTTAAATTTTAAAATAAAATGTGGTAAATTCGATATCTTTACTTATAATATGAACATAAGCGTAGAAATATATTAATATATGTGCAGAAGAGGTAAAATCAAAAGCATGGTATCCTAACAAAACAATCCACATGCCAAGAGGAGGACTGCTTCCTTAGTTTTTTTCACTTTTTCATAAATCATCTGTCTTGGAAAAGAAGACTTGACTTTATAGCCCTTTCTAGCTGTTCTAAATTGAAAATAGTGTTGCAGCATTATTATTAGTAGTAGTAATAATAAAAATAATCTCTGCTATGTAAAGAAATACTAAAAATGTAAGAAGAAAAGGATTTTCCATTATATAGATAGAAACCTGACACTGCTTACTGTTCTCTAGCTATTGACAGATTCCTACCTTGACAAAGAATTATATTAATAAATATCTTCAACTAGGAGACTCTAACTGAGACAGCACACTGAAAGAACCTGTAGGAAGGGCAGACATGAGCCAGGATTGTCATCCAGAATTCAGAACAGGAAGGAGAGGCCTAAAATGACCTGACAAAGGAATGTTGTATCACTTGAGGGCTGATGCTCCAGCCCCCGTGCCACACTCTCTTCTGCTCCACCTGCCTGGCTTACAGACAGGGCTTTTCACAGAACCAGTCGGAGCATGACAAATGTTCGGGAGGTTTCGGTAGCTAATGGCTCTGATGCCTCATGGACTATTTCTATTCCTGTGTTCCAGCGAAGCCGCTGTACGTTCAGATGAACATCTGTGTAGACTGCTGTCATTCAGGATTTTAAAGAACACTACCTTTTTTGACGGTTTGATTTGGTAGCAATGGAGCACGGTTTTTTTGGGACCTATTTTCAGCAGCCTAAGGCTAGGAAGCTCAATTTTTCAGCAGGATTGTTTACTGGAAAGAAAAGGCTACATGATCTTGGTGACAACTTGAAGACCGTTGTCTCAATAACTAGTGATAGGACTCTGTTACAGACAGGGCAATGCTAGCAACAGCAGCTCCTTTTTTTGAACTGTGGTGCTGTCATAGCAAGCTTGTGAAACCTGGGTGACACCAAAGAAGAACAAAACATATTAAAAGAATTATAAAGTCCAATCTTATGTGCTACACTTTCTCTCTTGTTAGAAACTTTCTTTGAAAGTGCGAGAAATGCGATCTGTGATTCACACTGAATGACTTTTGATGAGTCCTAGGGCTGTTTTTGCCCTTGAGACATATGGCTTAATCTCTCTGAGCCTTTGTGTACTCTTTTAAGCAAAGTTAAAAGCTTCATAAAATGGGCATTTGTTTAGTAAACATGGATGAAATACCTGAGAGCTGGTTCTGGAAAAGGATAGGTCATTTTATGGCTGTTGCTGGAGCTTTAAAACAAGCAACAGTTTCAGGTGTTGTGAAAAGTTAAAAGGTATTTAGAGATTTTTATTATGTAATTCAGTTTCTTCAAAACTATTGACTATAAACCCATGGTAACAAGTTTTTTATTAGTTTTTACCTAAATGAAATTGTAGCATACAATAAAAAATCTGGACATCTGGGTATCTATTTGAATATTCAGTGTTTATTCCTTATTGATCCTGGGTGATCAGAAGCATAGCACCCTTATCAAAGAACGCAGTCCTCTCTAAAGTGTAGTCAAGGGTTAATGGTATCATTTTTATCTATTTCAGAGCACTGAATACTTCAGCAACTTGGGGAGAGATTTACCTGATCCAGGACTTCCCTGGCTTTCAATGTTTTTTTGCTTAAGAAAAATGTTGATTCAGTGATGCTAGTCTCGTGCGTGCTTCTAGGAAATCTCAGCCAAGATTAGTAGTACTGCCTTTCAAATAGGAAGAATAAGTTGGTTGTCATAATTACTGATATTTCTCTCTGGCTACATGAGTCTTTTTAATTCTTGTGTTGTTGTTGCTTTTCTCAACTCCTTTCTTCTCATTCTGTCTGGAAGTCACTTCAGTGTGATTACCATCTTGCATCCTGTTACTTCAACACTTTTTAAATTTATTTTTTCTGAAACCTTACTCATGGTGGCACCTGAGAATGTTTAATTGTTCATGACTAGTGGTCATTTGGCTTCAGAAGTGAACAAAACAGTTGCCAAAACTGTAACAACACTGTTTTAGCCCAGTTATTTGTTTTAAAAAACCCAACATCTGAATATCTTATCAGAAAGAAAATAATAAGTGCAAATGGTATATATCATCGATATGCAGTAATGAGAAGAGTTTTCCAAAATTCTGTTGGATTTGCTAAATTGCTGTGTGGATCAAGCGGTTTTGAAAAATGTCACTGCATAACCATGGTGAACCTCATCTCCTTTCACCACAGCATTGCTGTGAGTTACTCTGGCCTAAATGATTTTATTTCATGATTTACCTTCAGCAGTTGGTTGCTACTGCTTGCACTGTAATGCTGCTGCTCGTGCCTTGCAAATACTTGTGGATTAGTTTGTCCACCACATCAGTACCATTATATCTACTAAGAGTAGATAACCTCGAACTCTACAGGAAATTAAAGGTCACATCAAACTGAATATAGACAGCAGCATTATAGGGGTGGGCAAAATAGAATAATTACCTCAAATTTGGTTTTGATGCTATTTCAAAATTGATGAAGAGACCTTTAACACTGAGATCCTGAAATAACCATATGAATTTTAAAATTAAATGATACCCTCTCCCATACACCAAACAAACTTCATATGTAGGATTCTTTCCTTTAGATTTTTTTCCTGTATTTGTAATATAAACTCAGGTCAATTTTCAAATTTTTGTAAGAAAGCAGGAAGGCTAAAGCTTACACAGATAATTCAGAAAAATAACATCTTGATTTCAGCGGCTGGAGGCTAGGAACCAAAGCCTACTTTTGGAAAAAAGTAGGATTTACAGTGCTACTGTTTTTAATACAGAGCAATATTTCTAAGAGGAATGTTAATGGGTGGGTTCATTGCCATATTGTATGGAATTTTCTTATTCAAATATCAGGTTAAAAAATAAAACATGCATGACAAGTTTTTGTAAATAAGGAAATGGTTTGTTTGATTTCTTCCC
>VZTF01008975.1:1730670-1861659 GCA_013397755.1 Cnemophilus loriae | reverse complement strand
CTTTAATTAGTGCGTATAAATAAAATTATGCTTTTGGAAATTATAGCAATATAGCCACAATTCTTAAATTCGGAGTTGCAAAGAGTGGTGTAACAGTAATTAATTTTGTGTTTAACGTATCTTGAAGTAATCATCTTTGCCTTTTATCCTTAGCTGAAACTTCCTAAGAACCTTATTTTCACAGGAAACTCAAATCCCGTCAACGTCCAATAAGGCTTAGGATATAAAGTGCATTGGCAAGTGCGACCAATCAAAAAATGCCTTGATAGTTTTAAATATGGTTTTTTTTCCACTTGCCCTCCTGGGGATTGGATGAGGTGTGATTTAATTTTTGCATATATAAGCAGTGTTATCTCAGGATACATAAATAGGGGAGTAAAGCAAGCTAACTGGAGATGATTACTGGTCTTGTGTCACTGACCTTCTATAAAATGTTGGAGCTGCTCTATTTTTAACCCTGAAAATAAGCTTGCTGAGTTCAAGGATTCTACACTGTAGCTGCTTGCTTTTTTTTTTTTTTTTTTCTTCTCCTCTCCTAGGTAAGCAAGCAGCTGCAGAATTGAAATGTTGCGAAGAAATTTACTTTTGCAAGTATTTTAGGAGATAGTGACATTCTTGCCAGCCACTGAGGCTCGGATAGACAAGCTCTTCTTACGCTGTCGAATACCAGAAGATTATACCTGGCTGCTGACGATCATTTTAGGTTATGGCAGGAGGAGATTAGCTCAGATTTATAACAGCTCACATTTTCCATTTTTTCTTGGTTTTCAGAGTGGCATGGAAATTATATTTGTGAATCCCTGGGGACTCTCACATTGGTGTCAGTTTTCAGATTTTGCCAGATACATCCAAATGTGGACATATAATGTAATGGAAAGAAATTGAAAAAATTATCTGTTTCTTGATTCTTTATTACTGAAGATTTAAGAAAGTGATTCCTTAGGCTATTACACAAGTCTTAAACTGGAAATAAATGTTAGGATGAAATCAGACTGGTTAAGATTCCTTTGCCTGTGCATCTCTTGGAAAAAGATCATATCAGAAATCCAGCAGGCACATGTGCTTTGGCTGTTTTTTTGGAAAGGTTTAACTCCAATAAAAATTTGAATAAAATATATATTTTAAGACTCATTTTATAACAAAAGCTGAGTGTATTATATGAATATGGTGCTAAAGAATCTCTCATTACCTCACACATCCAGCAACTCTTTATCAAATTCAATATTAACAGCTGGTGTGCATAATATATTAACAAATAGAAACAAAATAGATTTCTGAAAAATGCAATTGAAATATCCATGGCTGACAACTACAAGAAAATTATGTGGTTCCTGTTTGCACAGATGACTCTTGTGTATGCTTACAATAAGGACGTTGGCTGCATCTGTATACTGAACTACCTGGCAAAACTACCTGGTTATCCAAGAGAAATTATAAGCTGAGGCAAAAGACTTCTTCCTATGATCCTCACTCTTTGCTACACAGTAAATATCTGTATTCTATCTAATCTAATGTGCTGCGCCGGGCATTCTTTTGACTTTTAAAGCCAAATATTTCAAAAGTGGGATGTTGCAAAGTGAGCTTTTCTTGTAAACTAGAAGAGCTTTGAAGTTTGGGAGAGTACAGTTTTGGGTTTTTTGAAAATAAACAGAATAAGGACCTTGGTATAAAAAATATTGTACAAGTTTCATTTCCTGACTAAAGCGTGCTGTTACATTTAATTGTGCGAGTAGGAAGAGCTATGTAAAAATTACTATTTATTTTTAATTTTCTGCTTTTGCATATACTCAATTATAGTTTCTCAAATGAAACTTTTTCCCTGTAACCTTTAATTCAAGAAGGTTCTGCAATACTTCGATTCCATGTAAAGTTATTTACTAAATGACTTGAAAAGTACTGTAAAATGTACAGTGAAGTCCTTTCACTTACAATTATATCCATCTCTAAGTCTTTTCAACTTGAAGGGCACATTTATGTGATCTCCTGCACAGAGATTCTTTTCTGACACATGCTAACAATTTTGTGGCTTTTTTTTTTTTTTAGAAATTCTAAATAAAACAGACTATACCTTTTTTAGACTGAGTAGTGATGAGGTTTTTATCATATCTGCAATTGTTACCTTCATGAATTTTGGTTAGTTCTTAAGATTATGATCTACATAGACATGAGTAGCAAAATGTAATACTTTCTTCTCTACACAGTGTGTTAAGATATGTTACCTGTCAGTAAGAAAAAAAAAAATTAAATAGAAGCAAATGCAAGTAGCAAATACATACAGAATATATTATTATTGTTAAATATTAATTAAATACTAATATGAACATTTTAAGATGTTAATCAAATGAAAAGTTTGTGAAATAGTTGGAAAGTAGCTTAGGATGGAGGTGGTGTACAGTATTATTAGAGAAATAGTATGGTATCATTTGAGCAAGATACATGAAATAAATTGGCTGGAGTACATACATTGTTATTAAAATTTCAGGCAGGGAGTATTAATTCAGACATATACTTTTAATTTATTCTTTTCCTCTTTTAATATTTTCAGTACATTCAGTGTTCAAATGAACTATTCACACACTGAATGGAGTGTAATACTCTGCAAGTCCTCATTTGGAACTGACTTCGGTTTTCCTTGCATTCCAACAGCTTTGTACTTTTTAGCCAGAAATAGAGAAAATGACAGTATCTGCATGTAATTCTCAATTCTACAAAGTATCCTGATATTTTTAAGACTTTAAGGTGAGCAGTTCCTAGTTAGACATCTGCAAATGGGATAAAGTCACTATTAATGTGAAGATGAAGGATGCAGGTCTTGATAGCCTGAGCTAATGTAAGCATCTTAAAGTTTTTATATCTACGAGTAATTTTAAGTGTCTGTACATTCTAGCAATGGTCATTTTTCTGGTGTATATTGCATAATTTACCATCACTTATGCTAATATAACCACCACTGTCTCAAGCTTGATGCTTGTTTTTCCATATAAGTAGTAGATGTGGCACAAACAGGTTTGGATCGAATCAGCATTTTTGTCTGTTTAAGCAGGTTTTTTGTATAGCTTCACTGTCAGGATTCTGTTTGTTTCATTTCCATGGTAAACTGTTTCTCATCACAGCTCATCTTATTTAGCCTCTTCCAATCGATATGCCTCCTTCATTTATGAAGGCTTCTTGTTTTGTTTAAAATGATTCTCCTCATTTTATATATGTAGGATTGCCATGATTGTGATGTAACTTTGTACAGTAGTCTTTATACACAGTTTTGGATATTTGCTTTGCTAAGTCCAAAAGTGGTGACTTTAATGTTCCATTTTCTAGCATCCACTGGATAGAGCTTTAGCTAGGGCTGTTGCCTTCAGGATCTTGCTGTCTCAGCTCTTCAGAAAAGTTAAGAATACTGAACACTGTACACCATCTTTAATATGAATTCTCTGCTTGTCAGTTCATCGTAGAACTGAGTCAAAAGCATTATTTCTGCTTATCCCAGTAAGCCCTTTGCGTCTTTTTCTTTAGCTGAGTTAGTGGCTCCACCTTCCCCTCTAGCTCTACAGTTTTGCTCCTTGTTATCTTCTGAGTATCTGAAACTGTAAGTTTCATAGTACTGAGAAGGTTATCTTTTAAAATCGGAGTGACCATTATTTTTTGATATTTTTGAATATATTTGAGCTGTTTTAGCTGTTGTAGGTGTTTAAAGACTGTATGTAGGCTTCCATCTTGAGACCTAACAGCAACTTACACAGTTGTTTAGGACTATATGAAAAATACGGCACAATTCGCCTACTCCTAATGAAGCATGGATGCAAGGACTGAAAAAAATTATTTTAATGTGTTCCCTAGTAACTAAAATCTGTATTCATGCAGCTGAAGGCTGATCTGGACTCTGACAATTAATCTGCTATGTATTCTTACTGCAGTGTCCCTACCTTATCGCTAATACTGCCTTTTGTATTGCTGAAGTTTTTTCATTCTTTCAGTTCATTAGCACACTTCTGGCTCGTGGGGGGAGGTTTAGTGCTGTTACAGGAGTCAGATCTCACCCACGCAGTCACCTCAGCACCAGTTACTCTGCAGTCAGTAGTACCTGAGCACTGCCATGATAGTTTTGCCATCGGATTTAGGTGCCCAAAGAGAGCGGAGGGAGTTTTGGCAACTTTCCGTGACTGTGTCCTGTTTGTACCCATCCGTATTTAATCTCAAAACTTATCCTTTCCTCTGAGGAATCCAGACAAACCAAGCACTTCAGTACTTACCATCTCTGCCATTATTGGTAAATGCATAAGTCCCTCTGATTTAGAAAGTGCGATAGCCTGTGTACTCAATAGCTGTGTTAGAAACAACAGAAATACCTCTCTATAATTAACTTTATATATGTGTGTGCATGAGGACAAGAGAATAGGTGCATTAGATACTAATGTTTCATGCCTGGTTCTTAAAGCTCACCTACAGTGTTACTGCTTCAATAGCACTTGCTTTTTTCCCCTTCCTTGCCATTAGAGTTCTGGGATGCTGTAGCAAGGAAGTGCTTTTTCCCCTTTCTTTGTCAGGTCAACTCCATCTACTGTGGTCATGTTAGAAAGCCTTTGCTCTCTCAAAGGACAATTACTTCTTTACTCTTTATTTCAAGGCCTTTATCCAGCTCAGACTGGTAAATTAGTACAAAGTGCTTGCTCAGAACAAAACTGGAATGACGTGATTTTATTAAATGGGGTTTACAAAGGATACTGTAAAAGTGAGGAATGATTTTCAGTCACTTTTTCTGGACTGTGTTCAAGTTCATGTCCTCAAGAGAGCTTAAAAGAGCTGTGAGCACTAATTGTTTGTTTAATGATTTGGCCACCTTTATAAAAACTGCAAAACTAAGTTTTTCATTACTGCTTTGGGTCACTGCTCTGAAACCTCTGTGTTAAACAGTTAATCATAAATCTAAAGTCTATTTTTGATGGTACTTTTTGGTACTTTCCTAGTACTTTTTACAGCCCTCCGTAATTGTCTTTAAAATAATGATTACCTTGGTGGAGATGCAAGCCAAGAATAAAACATAACTGATGGGCGATGGCAATGATTAATTTTATGGTCTTGTTTTTGATTAAAAACATAGTCTGTCACATAATGCTAGTAAATATTCAAACTATTACCTACTGTAAATTGCAATTTTTTTTTAACCTGTATCCTCGGAATTTCAGCAGTGGAACATCTGTTTTCTTTTGAGAAAAATATGATAAGCATCTGTTTGCATGGAAGATGTGAATGAAACCAGACCACATTTGTTTGCAGTGTTATGGATTATCTGGTCTTACACTGTTTATGAATAAATCATGCAGGATGGATAGTGCCGGTAACCACCAGAGTATGTTTTATACTTGGTTTAAAACATAAATTTATGTATTTGTGATTTTTCCTGTAGACGCTCAAAAAATTTATGTTTTAAATAAAGAAGAAGCCTGTTGCATTTCTAGGCCAGTATTTAAGCTCATGGATACCAGAAGTTCTTTCAAGCCAAGCCATGCCCGCTGTTAATATATATGAGAATATAGCTTGAGACTTAATTTAGCATGAATTGAGCAAAAATGCTATCGTATATTTTATTATTTGAGAAATACTGTGCTCTCGTGTAACTGGATTGTGGCCTAATGTACATGTGGGCAGAGTTAAGTTTGCATGTGTGGCCTGGAAGACTGGTCTTGCAAACCCCCGTGCAAAGCTGTGGTACTTGCTGTCATGAATCCTTTGTGCAAGTTCCAAACTGTTTTGTATTCAAAGAGCTGGGAGGATGTACAAACGTTTCTGTGCTCCAAACAGTGGGGAGATGCTCAGGTTTGAACAGGACTTGATACTAACCACTGGCTTGGTGAAATGTGGACATCAAGTTCAATGCTTATTTGTTAGAGCTATGAGCTCTGCCTCTCAGCAGTTAGTTAGTGCCTCTCCTTTGATGTCACGTGTGACTTTGTGTGGATAGCATGGTACATTTTAAGACATTGAATGTTAACACAAATATGGATTGATGATCTTTGAGGTTCTCTTCCAACTCAGCTTATTCTATGATTCTAAGTGTGTCTGTATTATGTATTAGTTAACTGAGTTTCTCTATCTTGCAGATTTTTTTTTTTTTTCCTGGCAAGTTGAATTTTTCATCTTTTTCCATGCTTTGCAGTATTTTGGGTGTCTTTCTTGTGGTTCTGGCTTTGGGTCTTCTCCCCCACCCCCCCATTTCTCATAGTTCACCTCCATAGATAATTCACTTTCAAAACAGACTGAGCAAAATCTAGTGTGAAATATAGTCTCTAACATTGTGGATGCGGATGGATGCAGATTTCTTTATCCTGTCTTCCAGCGATGTGAAAATAAATTGTTCTTTTGTAGTCTGTTCAAGGTAGGCTAAAGTTAAAAAGTTGAGGAGAATTATTTTTGTGTACACACAAGAGATGGGAAAAGAGGTTTTGAATGGAAAATTAGTAAGTGGAGACACTGGAGACACTTCATAGCATGTTCTCTGCTAGTCTTTCTAATAAGTTATGACAAAGAAAGGCCTTGCTTCCCCAGTAACTCCAGCTGTTAAAAAAAGCTGAATCCTTGCTGTAAAGGGCCAGTGGAGAATTCCTTTTATGGGAACACTTGTTGATGTAAAGTGGCTGGGGTCAATGTTCAGGGCAGCAGGATCTTTCCTTCTTCTGCCACAGCTTTCTAATAGCAAGAGGAAGGGGGGTAAGGTAGAATTTTACTGTGCTCTGTCAGTTCACAATTGATTTAAGGTTCCTAGAGGAACATGTGCTAGAGAAACAATGTAGAAGATACTTATGTTGTGACAGCTTCTGCAGGAGCAGAATAAAAGCTCTCCGTGCTGCATCTTTCCTGTGCAGCCGCCCAGCCCAGTTGCTCAGAGGATTGAGCCAGCTATTGTAAGATTCTTTCTTAAAAGCTGCTGTTTAGATATAAACAAGTGCTTAAATTATATCAGCTTAGAGAATACACAATAATGAGCATAAAGTGTAAGTCTCTAGTAAGGTATCAAATCTCTGTGATTTAAACTCTGGTTTTTGAAACATTCCTACATATTGTTGTTTGAAAATAGGGATAGGAGCAACTAAAGAAATCTAAGAATACCTTCCAGACTCTTTTTGTTTACTTGTGTGTACCACTGGATTTAGAGGGATGTTTAAAAGTCTTTCGTGATTTTATTGCTACTCTGTATTTACCATTTTGACAATACTGTTGCTTTTTAGCTGAGATAACCTCCCCACGTCCCCAGTCCCCCAGTCTGTAGTTATATCAGCATTGACAAAGGAGTTCACTAACAGTGATCTCCAAAACAGTCAGACTCTTGAAAATCGTGGCTTTAAATTCCTGAATGTTAAAACCAGTGCACTTGCATCTCTTTTCTCTGCCATTTCCCCCCTGCCTCCCTCTAATTCTTGAGATTAGATGTGTGGGATAATTACATTTCCAGTACTTTAATTTAGGCCAAAAATCAAGTCCTGGAACAGAAAATGTCCCAACACCTCCATCAACTCTTGGAAAAGTTATTTCATGAAAATCAAAGCTTTTAGTCAGCAGATCAAGTTTTTGACTCATGGTGCTTTGAAGTAACCGAGGTGATGCCTTAAGCTCTTAAAGTGCAACTGCTAAAGCAATTACAGAGTAGAGTTAACATTCTGAGAAAAAAGATCTACTCCCAGACCAATTTGGATGAGCTGATAAGAATAAGGATAATTCCAATAACAATTTAACAATAAAAATTGTTGTTGAAGTTATGATCAGTGTTTGGTTTAGCCATCTATGCTTTTAGTATAACAAATATCTTATACTATATTTGTAAATAGAAAAATATTTATAATATATTAGAATTATTTGAAATATATATGTATATTTTATAATGCAGAAAAGGAAAATAACCCTGATTTTTAAAGGTCTTTTACTAATGAAATGACTTTTCAATGAGTTTCATGTTACAGATGTAAATGCCTGGTGAGATATTATTTTAGACTGAGTAAAAGAAATTCACAGAGATGAGCTACTCTTTTCTGTTGCCATGATAGTTCTTGTCAGTAATGACGGCTTATATTTTCAAGAGCTTCTTATTTTGTGATCAATGACATTTTTCTTTTCTCTTGCATCTGTTGCTGTAGGTGAGATGTTCAGCTGAAGATGTTTGCTTAGTGCCATGTGGGATGATGGAATTTTGACACTGGTGTATTTTTTACTCTTTTCAGAGTCTGTCTTCCTTCTTGCTATTTCTATGGTAGTTTTGTGATGGGACCAGTTAACTTTTCCCTCTGGTTTAGACATAACTCTCCTACCTGTTATGCACAGAGAGAGAACAGAGTGATGACAAGGAGTTGTGTGTTATTACGGTGCTGCTTGGCCTAAATCTTGTTCTAATTCTTCCTTCTAGGAGTCTGGCAAATGTGGTGGAGTAAAATGGTCTGGGCAGAAAGTCTCCAGACTCAGATTGTGAATGCTTGAAAGAGTTTATTCACTTGTTGGACAGAGTCTGACAGCTTGTGATTATGTCTGTGATGACTTAACTGCAGCCATAGAAGCCCTTTTATCCATAAAGTCATTAAGCACCATATTAATCACAGACTTCTAAGTGGGGAGGTGCTTAAGTCCAAACAGAGATGGTTATATTTGGTAAAATCACCTGTGGAGACACCCATTTGTGTCATGAGGAAGGCACTGATGAGGGCTTTACCTCAGAAAGGATACAGACCCACCTCTGCTGCTGCTCCCACCTCTCCAGCCTGTTGTGCTGTGTTTCAGAGCATCTGGAATAAGAGCTCAGAGGATGCCAGGAACCCTAATTCCAGCTCAGAGCACAGGGCAGAGCACAAGGAGGAGCTGAGAGCTGTAGGCAGCTAGGGAGATCAGTGTAGTAGTTTGGGAATGCATTGTAGGAACGGCATGGGAAAAGGCTGGGCAAGTTACATGGTACAGTTTTCATAGCGGGGATGTACCTGGAAAATGAAAAATGCAGGACTGTAGGAGTGGCCATGATTTTGATGCCAATTAAAGGACTGGAGAGGGGAGAATATTATCTGGTTAGGATGTACCAGCAGAACACAAGTGGGTTGGGATCCTGTTTTGAGTGATACAAAGTAAGATGCTGGGAAATTGAAGTGGAAGCCTATCACTTCCAGTAAATGCTTGGACAAGAACCAGAAGCTGTCATTGCTCCAGCTGGTTACCTGTACTGCCTGTGGTACCAGGATGAGCCCTGTGAGCTGTCTGCCCTACAGTTTTGCTTGCTTTCTAAGTTAGACTTATTCTTAACCCAATATTCTTGTCATTATGGACAGTTCTGTGATTCTCAGCCGGGATCTGGATGAGCTTAGCAAGGAACGTGTGGATTTGGCCTTTTTTCCCTTTTCTGCAGTCAGGTTAGTGCAGCGTAGTTGAAACAAAGTGAGTGAGCTTTGTGTAGGCCTTGGAATTCCTGTGAAAATCAGGTGGAAAATGGGCATTTTGCCTAAAAATACATAACAGTACTGGGGGCGGGAGGAGAATTTTGCATGATCAATCCTCCAACCTCTTTTTTTAGATCATTGTCTTGATTCTGAAAAGAACCATTGTTCGTGTCTGACACCCAGGCCATGTTCAGGACGTATTTGAAACCCAAATGCCAGGAAAGGGTTATAAGAAGGTAATATGAATTTTACTGAGTTCTAGATTAAGGTTCAGGCTGCTGAAACAAATCTTAAAAGTCAAAGCCATATTATCTAATGTTCAGTACTATTTTTATTTCCAATACTATCAGTCTTAAGTCTCCACAAAAAAAAAAACCCTGTTTTTTACTTACACATAAGCATTTAGATGAAGACAGGGGAGCTTATTGATTTTCTATACAGAGAATGATTTATTGATACTTTTCTCAGCTTTCATAATATTCATTTACTAATAGCTCCATTGATTTGGTTTCAGCAAAGAACCCTTCAAGCAACAAAAAAACCAAACCACCTAAAGCCTGAGGAAACTGATGTTCTTTTTCCATGTAGTGTAGTTATGTGCAGAAACACGTACTTGGACATAATAGGAACACAGCTAGTTGAAAAACAGTGTAGTTGGTTCTGAATGTGAAGCCACAATCTCCACCAGGTGCTTTCCTGTGAAGAGTCACCAGGAGCATGTATCACTGTTTGCAACATGACCACAGGCTGTACTGCTGGCTTTGCAACTGAATTGTTCACGTTTGAAGGAACGTTTAATCTCTGGGACTGAATGCTTAAAGGAGACTGATCTGAGTTGAGGATTGTTTGGGTTTATTTTTTGCACATTTGTAGACCTGTTGTAAATTCAGCATTTCTGCGCTTGTGTTTTTCTGTTAGCTTGGCAGACAAAATAGTAAAAACATTTGAACACACTTTGAATTTCCTTTTGCTATCTCAAAACTTCATGAAGGAGAGAGTGGAGCGGCAAGCTTCAAAACGTTATGAAAGTTTTTTAACCTCGGGTGCATGAGTTAGATCATCTGCACTCATGGAATGCAGAGAGTTCAAGGAGACATAAAACCGGGCAAGTACTTTGCAGTTTTCAGAATTAAGGCCTAAATCGTGTGCTGAAGTACTCTTCTTCCTCTTAAAGTAACACACCAGAGAAGAGAGGTTGACTTAACTGACTGTTAAGTTCCTGCAAGTCAATATTTTGTTCCTGATATTAAAAAGACCACATGTATTTTAATATTGGGACCAAAAGAGTAGTAAAAAATCATTAGTGTCTCTAACAGAATGTACTCTCTTCTCTTACACTGTGTTACGTGAGCAGGAGTAGCATGGAACTTAAAACTAAGTGGAGCATTTTGCCCTTAGTACTGCATCACTCTGTCCCACAATGGAAAACCTAATTAGTGCATCCAAAGAAGCGTTAAATAGATTTCATGCTGTTTAATAAAGGCATTACGTGGTTTTGTCTATTGCAAAACGTTAGAGGGAATGTTCATAATGCATGTTTTTGCTGCCTCTTTCACAATTTAGGTGCAGTTTTGCGTTGTAGCTGCCTCAGGAAGGTTCGGTAACTTTCTTCTCCATCAAGTCTTTCCTCTCATTGTTATGCTCTATTTGTTTTGGTGCTATTGCATAATGGCACACACTTAATGAACATCTTTGCTCAAAATGGGGGGGACAGCTCTTAGCACCAGAATACATCAGCCTGTTTGACGTGAGCTTCAGTTATTCTTTTTTGGTGCTGATGTCTAACTAGTAACTGAGAAGAGAGAAGGCGTTTACTTTGTGTCATCTGGAGCCTGTCACCTTTTCATTCTTGTGCGTTCTCATTGAAATGTGAGGTTTCTTCCCGAGGGTCACCATTACTGCCAGGTTTACACAGCCCTAATGGTGACGTTTTGTCTTGTGACTTTGTCCCTTAGCTGGCCTTGTCTGGCCTAAGGTGTCCGAAGTGTAGAGCTTCTAGACTGACTTATACATGCTGAAGTTCAAAAGGAGAAAAATACCACCTTAGGGATGGGTAAAAAGCCTTCTTGAATTCTCCCAAATTTTACTTTGTTGTACATGAAACTATAAAACTAAGCAGCTCAAGGAATACCTCATTGTGTGTAGCTAATCTGTTGCCTGCCTGCTGCAAGGTCTGCATTTAACGGGGGGGTTTTGTTTGGTTTTGCTTGTTTGGGGGTGTTGTTGTTATTGTGGATTTCTCTCTGGCTTTAGCTCAGTTTATTCAGATACCTTTAAGTGATCAGGATTGGTTTTTATTAGGTGGTTTATATGAAACGTTGCACATTGCTCATCTAATATGTTTTGTAAAACATTTCTAAGACTGTGCAAGTTGTACTGGATCAATCTTCCTAACCTGTATTTTATCTGCCTTCTTGGCAGTGTCAAGTGACGTAAAGAGCATTAGTGAAAGAGCTGTGAACTGACTCTACAGCTGTGGTTCCCCCTGGATATTTGATTAGGATTTAGTGATACATGAACGTAGCTATCATAGCATAACATTTGCTTAGAGTATTTTGAGAACGGGTACTTGCCAGCCCCATTCTTACCTGGAAAGCAGCTAAAGCTGTACCATAGCACTCTGAGATTAAAACACTGTGAACTGTTCCGTCATCATGCTCTCAGCTATTGATGTAATATATAAATCTGTTCAGGCAGCCTTTTTCCTGCATCTTGTTCAACTCATCAGTGTGAAATAGGTCTGAATTTTGCAGCAGTCTTTGTTCATAGCTAACACAACTTTCCACTTTGGAGTTACCATCTCTTTAAATGTATTGTTCAGGGATATTGAAGCAGCCGGTTGCTCCCAGAAACACTGAAAACATAATAAAAGGCAACAGGAAAACAACATAAGAAAACACTTAATCAAGTCCAGAAACAACCTGTGTCCTTATGTTGTTACTTTGTGTGAGCCTACAAAACCACACAAGTAGGAGTGTGATCTGAAGGTCAGCAAGTGCAGTGAATTTTCCAAATGTTATATAATTAAAGAAACACCTGCGCCCCAGCCAAATACCTTCATGCTGATCTGCTGTGAAAATGTTATGCTTAACAACCCTAAAAATGTGTAATTTCTTATGCCTGGTGGAGGCTGCAAGAAGAGCAGCAGTATATAAAGCATAGGAGACATTGCTTCAAGATGTCTTAAAGGGTCTCTTAAGATTGATTTAGTAGCGTCCCAGTGTGTGTTTCCTAGTTTCTGCAATTATGTTTAGCACACTTCAGATGAGACTAAATGGGATTTAAGGCTGCCCATGATTTATGAAGACTTAAATTCTACTCCTGAACTCCTGATGTTCTTCAGCCAACAGAGGTTTTAAAGGATATCACAGGTCATATATCCTTTCCTAAGGAGAAAAAAAAAAAAAAAAAAATCCATATTGCTTGATTTTGGTCATCATATCTGTGCCCTTATTTTGCGCTAAAGAGAGTGCTATTGATAAAACATCTGAATGTTATAGGCTCATATCAGGAGGGAAGAAAACTGGTGTCAAATTTCAGCATTTCATGGGGTCATGGAAGTTTTGCTAACCGGAAGGAAGGAAATAAGAGGAAGGAAGATTCCAGCATTAACATTGTAGGCTTGTGAAGAATCTGTAGAAAATTTGAGGGAAATCCTGCATTAGTGAAATAAGATTCCAGTGGGAGTGGAATACATTGGAAAAACAAGAAAAACAAGATAAATGGTAAGGCAGGACTGGTAAGCTGGAGGGATATTTTTCTGTCTCTAAATTTTGCATACACGCTTCTTTTAAATCTTCCTTGCTGACTGCCAAACTGCCGACTCCTAGGATGTGCCACCAAGCACATGAAGGCATAGAAGTAAAAGATGTGGTGACAGTCCTTTATTCATAGTCATTTCATCTCAAGGTGTACTTACCTGTGCATGTTATAGGCATAGAAATTTATTTCGCTGTTACTGACTACATTCCAAGTTTTAAAGCAGATTTGTAAGGATAAATTGGCAAAAGATGCTTCTGATTTCATAACTGAGAAGTTTTGCCCATGACTGAAAATAGCACTGGTTGAAGGAGAAATGCCTCCTTTCCCCAATCCTGGAGCATGTCCTTTCTGTTGTTAAGTTCAGAAAACAACATTAACTATCTGAATAAATGTAAATAGCTAAATTATATAGACTGGGTATTTCAGAGGAAGTCACCGAATGACTGATATGTTCTAATTAAATGTTTTCACTTTGTGGCTGCTCTTGACAGTAACTGAAAACCACAGTGATTTAAAGCTTGCTAACTGGATTTTATTAAATGACTAAAGACCCTAAACTAGTGAGTAGTAAGTGACAGCCAGGTATTATGGCTGAACCTGCATGTCGCCTGCTTTGCCAAATCCTCTGGCATGTTGCTCTTCCAATGATCTCTCTGTAGGTAAAGAAGACAGAGCATTGGGGTCTGAAAAACTGGCCCCTTTCACTGGTTCTAAAAACTCTGAAATAGTTCAAAATCTGTATCTTTCCTGACCATCGCTGCCTGAATACTAACTTCTCCATGTTTTGGAGTCATTGCAAATTTATATATACTCACACAACATATTTTTTACTCTCTTGGTATTTAGGTCCTCATTGAATTAGGCCCTAAAGGGTGGAGCATCAGCATTTATAAATAAAGTAGGTGATTATATTTTATGATCATTTAAAATGAGTTTTCTATATTTGTTAAAAAAAATCTTCAGAAGTGAGTTTTATACCAGAAAAATGAAATGCTTTCAAAGTTACTGTGCTTTGGAAATTGTTTGCATAACCAAGATTTATTTGCAGAACAAAATGTTGACATCTCCCATTTTGGCATACTTTGGAAGATAATTTTTCTATTTTCAGGTGGAGCTTTGAGCTCTTTTATTGGATTACAATGGTAAATTAAGAAAGATTAAATTTAAAGAAGACAATCTAGTTGAATGCAAATGGAGTTGTTTTGGAATCTTCTCTCATGAATATATCAATATTACAGATTATGTTCTCAGGTGGACTGAACAGAGATCTTAGGATATTTAAATTCTTTCTGAGACATAGAAGTTTTTTTTCCCTTATGGTCATGCTAAGTTGTTAAAAGAGGTGAGATACTCTGGGTGAATGCTGGCTTTTTAATGGAAATCACTGTACTCCACCACTCCTATTTAATAATAACCAATGTAACCCAAACACTGATTCCTTTATACCCATCGAAGGAGTTTTTCAGGTTTTTGCACAGTGAATTAATGTGTTCAACTTGTGTTCTGTGATGTTCTGAAACGGACCTTGGATCCTGAGGTCTTGAAAGTTTTATTCGGAGTGTATTTCCTATGTGATGTACTTGCTGCTTGGGGGACAGACATGATTTATGGCACACAGAGATTTTGGTCTATTTTTATATTCATGTAGGAAGTAAAGGGCACTGGTAATAAGGAAGAAAAGGAAAGGAAAAAATACTGGTGAGGGAAATATCAGAATAAGAGAAATTTTCAACTCCTGAGGCTGGGGGTTATTATTTCAGTATCAGATATTAGTAAGCACATTTTTAAAATGATGCCCAAGTGTCTGTTTAAGAAAGTGACTATTAAAGAATGATAGATAATCAAATGTTGATGTGGCTTCATGCTTTGGGCTGACACGCTGTGTGCTGATGCATGCAGTCAAAGCTTAGATGTTGCCATGTCTTTGAACCAAGCACAGAAAATGTGGTTTACCCTGCAAAAAGCTTGATTTTCCAGTGTACAAGAGTTATAGTACAAAGCCATAAGTTGAGCCATTTTTAAAATAAATTTCTAAAGATTCTTGTGTTTCCAATTCTGTTATTAATTTCTAAAACTTAGGATAGATAATTAAAAATCCATACAGCAAAATAATTCAACATACTATTTTCATTTTTAAAGTGTTTTTGACACACATTTGATAATTTCTGTTTCAAGAATAGCATGTTTATAAAAACTTGCTTTTCAGCTACTTTAATTGAGGTTAAAAGTTAAAAATTTTGATAGATGCCAATATAGTCTATGTTTCCTCCAAGGGAGAGTTTCTTACTGTTTCTTTGCTTTTATCTATTAACGTGAAAAAGAATTCTGTGGTAATAGTACACGTTCTGTATTCTGACGATAGTGATAAGCAAGGGGGCTTTTTATCCAACCAAATAAATTGATAAATACAGCTGATTCAGACTGTTTACATAATCTTTCCAATGTCAACAGTCATTTAAATTATCCTAACTTTGCACTGCATCTCCAAAATCCAATTACAAGCTAATAATAATTGTCAGTTTTACTCTAAACCTTTAATGATAGGTCACAAGGGATGTTGTACCAGAAGGATTAAATCATTGTAGACTCTTACTATGCCCAGCCTTAAATTACTAACCTCTTATCTCATGGTAACAGAGCTACTATATGTTTTGTTGCCATTTTTGCTAAATAGAATAAATGTCACCAAAATTAATTTCATCTTTCTTAAATTAGCTTCTTAGTATGATTTCTCACTTCAGTCAAAATTTATTTCTTGAAGAATTTAATTTCCTTCTTAATCTATTTTATTTGAGAAAGAGGAGGAAGAACTTTCAGGAACAAATTAATTTTAAATCATTCTGTGGCTAATTTTGAAATTTACCCTTCATTAATAATTGCTGACACTTGCAGGATGGAATTTTTTTAAGTCACGGTATGCTTAAAATCAAACTGGTTCTGCTTAGTTCATCCTGGCTATATTTAAGGCACTAAAAGTAAAAAGGGGGTGAATCTTGCTTGTAATGAGAGGTACTGCTTAATCATGTGCATAGAAGATTTCCCACGTGATGGATGGTTCAAGGGAATGTTGTAATTAGATGGTTTAGTTTAGCTGCATTTATTTGGTTTTAATCGTATTAAGAACGCATACAAGTGAAGGAAAACATACTCAATATAAGGAATAATGTAGCTGGCAGAAATACTACCTCAAAAAAAAGGCATTGAGAGTTGGCATTGTCAAACAACATACTGACAGCAATTTCTGCCTGAGTTACTGGCATCCTTAAATAATATTTCCAATGGAATGTGTATTTTAAAATAATTAAAATATGCAGCTATTGGATTTCTCTTACATTTCCCGTTCTTTTGGTTTTGATGAGCTCAGTCAAAAACTCTATAAAGTTACAGTGTAATAGTTCTTTCAAAGAAAAGAAACCAGAAGGATGGAGCGATTGAAAATCAGAGGATTCAAAAAATAAACCTAAAGTGACAGGCTCTGTCTGAAATTATCACCCTGGTGATATAAGGCAAAATAGGGGAGGAGGAAGAATTTTTAATGCTCATAAATAAAATCTATTTTAAAATATTGAAATCTAGAGGGATTGCATTGAAATCTAGAGGGATCTGTATTGGCTGAAATAGTAAAAATCTATTAAATGGCTATGATTTCCTTTTGGAAACATGTTTCTCTTTAGCAATCTATAGCATAAAGAACAGGGGTGGCTTGGAAAAAAAAAAGAAGTAAATTCTTCTGTCAGCTGCACATGATTATCAAGGCTTTGTAAACTCAATTAGTAGAGAAGAATTTATCAAAAATCTGATTAAATATTAGTGCCAGCAGGGCAGAAAATTAAACAGAGCATACACATTAATAATCTATTAAATGTTCTATCAACTTTGAACAGCTGTAGCAATTGTAATCAGACATTTCTTTGTGGCACCCTACACTTTTGTATGGGACTGGGAAGTCACTACTAGATTATTGCAGTGGGTGGAAAGTCAGAATTGTCTGTGACTCTTCTGACTGTGGAGGGAATCTGTATATAGGAAAACACTGAGTTTGTGTTTAAGCAGGAACTGTCATCTCCACATTTATTTGAAACATATGTACCATGATATTTGTAAGATGGCCGAAGAACAACCTCAGAGAAGAGCATTGGAAAGTCATTAGTCATATCTACAACTTCCTTGTGAGGGGCAGAGGAGGGCCAAAAACTGATCTGTTCTCTGTGGTTACCAGAGACAGGACCCAAGGGAGTGGCCCGAAGTTGTGTCGGGGGGGTTTAGGTTGGATATTAGAAAAAGGTTCTTCATCACAGGGGGGATGGGCACTGGAACAGCTCCCCAGGGAAGTGGTCACAGCACCAGCCTGACAGAGCTCCAGAAGTGTTTGGACAATGCTCTCAGGCACATGGTGGGACTCCTGGGGTGTCCTGTGCAGGGCCAGGAGTTGGACTCAGTATCCTTGAGGGTCCCTTCCAACTCAGCTTACTCTGTGATTCTGTGATATGCAGAAGTATGGCTATTTTTACTACCTCGCCATTTCTGAAAAAGAAAGTGTACCAGTCAGGCTGCTAAAATGGCAGGTTGCTCTTTCAAAGAAGATATGTGATAGCCACTGGCCAAAATAAGTGTAAACAGAAATATGAATAGTCTCCAGAGGAACAGAATTAGTTGTAGCTTCTTGAGTTAAAGTAGGAAACCAAATGATTGGTAGTTTCAATGCTTTTGACCAGTCTTGTGCATGACAGGGAACTGTCCCTGGAAAAAAGGATGAAGCTGGTGAAGAGTAAAGGACCTCAACGACCACGTGCTTCCCAAAGCGTAACGTAAGGATACATAGAATGCTCTCCCTGGCTCTGACCAGCTGCCCAAGCGGCCCAATGTTCTCTAAGTGTGTCCAGAAGTAAATCTCTGGAGAAGAACTGAGCAAGCATCTATGATATTTCCCCTTAGCACTCTTTCCAGCATTTGACTTTTTTCAGTTAAGTTTGTTTACTTACCCGTAACAGATCTCCAGTCTCCCTTGGAGTTCATGTAAGCTTCTATGCCCAGTAGCCTCTGGCAAGGAATTTCACAGGTCTACTTCTTCATGTAAAGAGCCACATCTTTCTGTTTGTTTTGAAGTTCTTTCCAACTGCTTTCTCTTGATGAACCCCAGCTCTTAAACTGGAAAAGACAGTTGAAACTAAATCTCTCTTAGTCTCTTCTAAATAATCTGCAATTCTGTAGGTCGTCAGTAATTTGAAGCCTAAACTTAATATGTGAAGATTTCTGCATGTTGATCATTAAGCAAAACTGAACATGTCTATGTCTGGATTTCTGAAAAACTTAGTACATGTGTCCTCGAACAATTTTTATATGGCATAACTCTATATATACAATTTGTGGAAAGATATTTAATTTCTTTCATCTTTTGTTTGCTTGTTCTATCCCAGACTGTAATTACATGGAGGGCTGTGGTTGCAGGGGTACCATCTTCAGAATAAGTAACTGATCTGGATCAATCTCTGCAGTCACTGGTACTGCATGTGGTAAAAGAGAAGCTGTTTAATGGAAAGAGGTTTCTCCCTTTGTAAATTATCTTTCTTTGTTTTGCTTTGGTTTTGGTGTTTTGTTTTTTTGTTTTTTTTGGTTGGTGTTTTTTGTTAGTTTGTTTATTTGGTGGGGTTTTTTTTAATAGGTTTTTGGGGAGATTTTTGTCTTTTTTTTTTTCCTCTTGGAGATATTGCTTAAGTGTTTTCATGGAGTTTGTGGTCTGATTTCTGTTTTTATAAGTTAAATTTGTTTGCTTTCTTTTTGCTTAATAGAAATAGGAGAAGACATTATAACTGTGTAAAAACTGAATTCTTTACCATTTATGAGCTACAGAATTCTGTGGAGTGAAAATCTACCTACAATAGTAAATGGGAATGGAACAGCAGGTTGAAGTTCTGACTTTAAAGGATGCCTGAGAGCCCAGGTATAACAAAGCTTTGCAAACAGTTAATGGTAACTAAAAATATGGTTTTTGCACGTTCTAAAACATACTCCAAAGAGCAATTTTCCAGAACACATTTCTGGTCTATCTTAATGATACATTTAGATTTGTTAGAAAGTGTTTACTGTGCTCTCATGGTTGTAAATAATCATAATAATTTGGGCAGTGCTGAATGCTTGCTTCCAAATTCTCATTGTAACTAAATTTAGTTGTAGTCAAATTCAGTTAAAAATAATTTTTATAAGATTGAAGATCATATTTATAACCTAGAAAATATTCTGGGCTCTATTATGTGGCATGAGTTCTAAGAACAGATGTTACAGTGACCACAAGTAATCCTCATTACATTAGTCAATCTATCTTTTGTTCCTTTTTGGTCTTTTGAGTTGTTTTTCTGCTCATCCTTCCACAAGATAGATTATAAAGGAAAAGTTGGTTCTGTGTTGGCCTTAAAAATCTAAGTGCAAGTATTTCTTTCATCTTTTCACTTAGCAGGACTACAATTTACTACACAAATGGCGCAATCCCAAATGTCTGTGCTGTGCAATGAACTCAAATTAGGATTAAAGATTGTCAATTTTATTCTGAAAAAGCAATGCTAGGATAATATTGGCCATCTACCAAAGCTGTACAGGCTTGAAAAGTTTTGCTGAATGTGCACAGAACTCCGTTCAAGCATGGGCAGTTCACACTGGCAAAGGTCAGCTCTCGTTCTCATTCTGTAAGGCCTCTAATTTTTCATCATTAGCGTCTTTAAAGATTGCTACGGGGGTTTTGCAGGAGATAAGGGGTGAGCACCAGTTTGTAGTGTTATAGCACAAGGACTGGTAAATATTTACAGCTAAATGTCAGGGAATATCCAGACATTGATGAGGGTGTGGCAAATGCTGAAAAAAATGGAGCATTACTTTCTTGGCTAAAGAAAACCGGGCTTTTCACAAAGTAATGTAAATTAAGTCCATGCTGGTATGGTCATTTAAGTACATTTCTCTTTGGTTTTCTGTATGAATAAATGAGACAAACATGGGAGTTATTCAGTTAGTGGGTGGGAAAGAAGGGAACATAATTGTGAGGTTAAAAGGAAATTCAAATATGTGGTGGAACTATAGAAACAGAACCAAACCCACGTACTTGAGTGAATGTTACCTTGCGTAATGCTACGCAATGCACGTTGTAGCAAACAGCAATAACTGACTCCTTACTGCAAGCTTGCTGTTTTCCTCCCCACCAGCTTGAAAGAGTGTTATACTGTGTTGAGATGCCTTCTTACCTTCAGGTGAGAGTTATTTCATATCACCCTGTTGTTATGTTCTGTTCAAGTTCGTGACCGTTATGTGGCAAGGTTTCAATGGAAACCTTTCCTGCAGTATCTTTTATAGAAATGGCTAGGCAAGTATATGGATATATCTTTCTAGTGAAGAGACAGCCTATGACAACAGATGGGATTTTTCTAAGTCTAGGTATACCATCTCCTTGAACACTAGAAGCTAAATCTGTGGTGTGATGGTCAGCACAGAAACATCTGCATTGGTTGGCAGTGTTACAAATTATGGGCAAAGTCAGAAGGTTAAACTGGGTCACGGCTAAGCTGGAAGAGGTCAGCTTAGCTCACCACTGAAGACTTTGCCAATTCAGTCAGCTGATCTTGTAGTGAAGCAGATGATGGGTGTTGCACAGGCTATTCCACTAGCTCAGATGTAATAATAGTGACCCTCACCAAAAGATGTCAAAAGCAGTTAGAAACTGAAATGGGGATTAGCATCCTAAATAGGCACAGGCTTTTCTCTAGTGGCCATTTGTCGTGGCTCGCAGGATTGATAGCTTCAGCAAGAACACAACACTGTAACGTTCAATATTGTCCTGGATGTGGAACATCATCAAGTGATCTGCTTCTGTGTGTTGATTCTTATTGGTGCCATGCATGCCAGGGTAGCAACAAGCATTTGGATTTAACAATAGGCAGAATATGAATTACTGGAGGAAAGGGATTGTAGGGGATGTCTCAGCTGAGCCTCTCACCAAAGTTCACTAACAACAGCTAGCTCAAATCTTGATTTCCCAAGCTCATTGACTTTATATGTGGTGCTAAGTATATCCAAATCTGCTTAAGTTCTGAAAGCAGTTTAGCAGCATTAAAATGGAACAGCACCAAAGCTAAAAACATTTCTCAGCTGACAAACTGACTAGTTTAGGTGCATGTCAAAACTGCTGCTGTTTCTCTAATAGTGTAATAACCTGGCCCTCCCTTACAGTCTGTTGCAAGATGTAGCTGTGCTTTCCTTTCTCTTATTCCATTGGCTATCAAGTTCATTGTTATTTCCTTTTATTTGGTGCTTGTGGCTTCTCCAGGAAAAAAGAAATCTGAAAATAGATACAGTCACATTTCTAGAGTCTGCATATGTGCCATTAATCAGAATATATTTCCTTCTGACCCTGAGAACATTCAGGGTTATCCTGAGGCTTTGTGATTGTAGGTGATTTCTCTCTCTCTCTCTCTTGAAATGCTTCCATGTATCTCATTTCCAGACATAATGAAGGAAACATGATATTCATGGTATATTCTTCCTTTGAATGAAGGTCAGTAGGCTATGGACAAATCGTTGCTTCCTCCTCTGCTTGTTGTTTCCAGCAGCAAAGTAATCTGCTAACCTGAAAGGTAGAAGAACATGATGCATCCCCACCCTAGCAAGGAATAAAGAGAAACCTTCTCTGTGCACCAGCCATTCCCTGCCTGTGCTAATTAAAATAGTTTCAACTGATGTTGAATCATTCCAAGAAGAACCAGAGAAGTAGAATCATGCACTTAATTTTTGAAAGGTCTCATACCTTGTTTAAATGGCTCCCCAGTCCTCAGCTACATCCAGTGTGTTTTCAGCCCTCCTGTAGTTCTGTCCAGAGCCAGATCAGTTATGCTTAGCGAAGATGTGGATATCTACTCTGTGAAAAATGAGAAACCATATAACAATACACATCTCTTTCTTTGCGTGCTGAAAGTTTTTATTTGGCCTCCTGAATTTTGAACAGACGTTTTAAGAGGCTTGGGCTGGGTAGGGTGTGTGTATGGCTTCACTGCATAGAGTAATTAAACACAATATTGGCTGGCTGCTGAATTTGAAGAGGCTTAGATAATATGACAAAGTCTTTTCAGTTCTTACATAGAAGAGATTTACTATGGATGTATTATAAACCTGTGATTTATAAACCTCATTGACTTCATTAGTCCCGAGGGGCTTTATTCTTGTTAGCCTGGAAATGCCTGTTTAAATTTAATTTTTCCCCCTTTTTCTTTTTTTTATTTAAATTATGACCTCATTAGAGTGAAAACATGGCTCCAGATTCTTGCCTTGTGTAAATCAGCCAAGTCTTGCAACTAACCCCAGCTGAAGATCCAGGCTGTAAATTGAAAACCTGTCCTTTCGAGTTGCCTTTTCCAATCCCAAAGGCTGGCCCTAGTGTTAGAAACATCCTCATACTAACATAAAATGGCATTTCAGGAACGCGTTTTGTGTGCCTTCTTCCAGTTAAGACTGTAGTCTCTCAGTGTGCCTAAGATTTAGGCAAACACATGTATGAGATGTAATGCAGTAAATTTCTTCGGAAGAGGAGTTGGGGCAGGATGTTTAAAAAGATGTGCAACGGTGGTAAAGGGTAGCATTGCGAAAACTCTGAATGCCAAGTGAGATTAGGTTCCAGTCTGTCACATTTTTTCAGTGGTAAGAAGAACTTCATTTTTGTAGTTTTCTTAAGTGCTGTAGTTAATGTGAAGAACATCTTGTAAAAGCTGTTCAAGGTAAAACAGATAAATGGCTTCACTAAAGTTGTCAAATTTCACTTAATGAGTGTTTTGTTTTGTTTTTTTTTTTTAATGCTCCATTATTCAAATTCAAAAGCTTCTTGAGGTTATTGTTGGATTGTGGCATAAGTTGTTGGGAGTTTTCTCTTCATAACAGGTTTCTTTTTCTTTTTCTATTTTAAGATATTGAAAAACTCTTCTACCTAATCTTTTACACTAAGTCCCAAACAGTTTTATTTATAGTTGCCAGAAGTAAGTTCCTAATGTTATGTTAATTAGAAACATGTGGTGAAATAAAGAGGCAACTTTTAAGCTGACACTATTTTTGAGTTAAAATCTGGCATCCCCTTTCTACTGACAAGCCTGACAACTGCAGCAGCAATCACCTCATCAAATCTCTCCATTGTGTCTTTCCTGGTTTTTGGCATTCTTCCTGTCTAAATTTTTATCAGATGAGTGCTTTTTTCTTGGCAAGTATTTTGAATACCTTCTTGTTGCTTTATCTCTGCACTATCACCCCTTGCCCTTAATGTCATTTCTCACATGTAAGACTGTGGCAGAATTCGAAACAAATTAGTTAGGAACATAGATTCAAAGACCAGTTTTTCCTCTTGGCTCACTTGTCTCTTCTCCCCTCACTTTTTAAACACCAGCATGTCACAGATACCACAGGAACACTCAGTTTTTAAGATGTTTTTGATGCTTTAAATCCTCCATGCTGCATCTACCTTTTTTCCACTATCATATGTCCTGTATTGCTTTTGAAAGGTTTTCAGCTGGTGATATCTGGATTTTAATCCTGAGTTTTGGAAATAGTCAGTAGGCTGTGTCAGAATAAAAATCTTCAGTTATAGATGCTTTAGACCACAGCCAAACTAGATATCCTTCCTGCAGTTTTTCTCAAAGTTGGGCTCAAATAGACTTTCTTGCAAGAACTCTGGTATTTTCTTTTCTAGTATTTTAGTCAATCCTGAACCTTGAAATTACAATGAAACCAAGAAAAATGTTTTTTTTTGGGGATAGCTATCCAAATAATTTGTTTCTTAATATAAATGCACAAATATTGAGTGATATTTGCAAGCAGAATTCATATGAATGAGGACCACTCTTCCTTTTAAGAAAAGGAAAACTATGGAAAATGTAGGCCTTCTCTGGAAGGTTAGCCTGTTCACCCAGGATAGGGAGAAATTAATGTAGTATCTCTCACTGAGAACATTGGAAGCTGCCGAATGCTCAGCAAACAAAACCCCTCTTCAGGGTGCCATGAACAAGCAATAAACTTCAAATGGTTTTGAATTTGAGTAATGGCACATTAAGGAAACATATTAATTAAGGTAAATTTGGCAATTTTATTGGAGCCCGTTTTCTAGTTTCTTTAGTCCATGAAGAGCAGTGGAAGCTGCTGGACACACAGTGTTTTTTGATGCTGGCTGCTTCTTTTCATTGCCTAATGGGAGTTAAGCCTTCTGAATATCCAGCACAGTTGTACTGCTAAATTCTTTCGAGAACTGCAGCTGTAAATCCCAGCTGATGTGACTAATGTAGTGGGCTCATTTTCCAGTGGCACCAACCCCTTGTGAAGGCAGTAGAAGTAGCTAAGTACGCAGGAGATAGATAGATACACATTCTCTCTCTATATATATTTTTATATCTATCTATATATATATATATACACACACACACATACTCTTGGGGCAGGTGTTTTTAAAGTGTCTAAGCACTAGGCTCTAAGGGCAAGACGAGTGTGATTCAAGCTTTTAAGAGCAGATAACAATGCATAAAATGTTAAACATGTTCATAAGTAACTGAAAGTCTCGAGCTGTCTCTATTTTCATTGGTGAAGTTACCTAAGCACTTAATGCTCTGCTGCTGTACGTGTCAGCAGACGCTGCCATTTTGAATGTGCTGAGGCTTTGATGGCTGAGTCCTTCCTTGGCCTCTCGTGGTTTGCAAATTCCAAGTCTTCCAAGTGTAATAGTGCATGTCTGAGTGGACAGCACTCAATTCAGTGAAGATGGTGGCAGTCACAGACACATTCACTCCAAAACCCCAGACAGAAGGGGAGCAGCGTGCTAGCCACAGGGCTGGATCTGAATGTACGGTAAACATCCCTTTCCTCTATCGCTCCAGTGCTATCTGGCAATTTATTTTAAACCTCCTCTCTCACACCATGATCTCTGCTGAGAATCCTGGTAGTTCTCCATTGCACTGAGGGTCACAGTGCTCAGTGATCCACACTCCAGTTAGGTGGATATGTGCCCCATGGGGAACCATTGGAGTTCAGCTTGTCCCACCAGAGTCTGTGCAGCTCCTTTCCCGGGTGGTCAAAGAAGTGGAGTAGAAAGTTGTTTCTTCCCAGTACAGAGGGGTGTGTGTGGACCAGCATTGCAGCATATTGCAAAACACAGGTCTAGCCTCTTTCTTTTCAGCCTCATTACAGGAATCTTATGCTGTTAATATAAAAAGGCGTAGCGGTTCTCTTGTTGGCAGTCTAATATCTTCCTAGGTTTAGGCCCATATGTTGTTTTTTTTTTTTTTCCCCTAAAGCACCTAAATTAGTCTAAAAAAGGATTTAGAGACTCTTGTAAATTTAATTATAAAATACTTTAAATTCATTTGAAAATATCATCATGTGAACATTCGTAAGATTTTCTTTGACACGGTTTAACATAGAGTTGTTTTCATAAGTCACGTTGCTGCAGAGCGATCAACAATTAAAAACATACAATCCTTCTTCATAGTGTAAAGCCCTCCTGTAACTGCACCCCAAAGGGTGGTTCAGTCACCACTTAGCATCATGGTGCCATGTTATTACTTAACATGCAAAAGTGTTTTTAATGCTTCGTGTACAACCAGGGCTTTAACTGATCTGTCCCATGGAAATGAAGATGAATGGTAACTCTACCGTCTGCTACCAAATGTTCATACTAATTTGCCAGTCTTACACAGAAGAAGGTAAAGGTCATGATGTAAATGGACAATCAGCCTTCTTCTGGATGCTTGCCACTGTCATTTTGAGGCTCAGTTTTGACATCACTTAAAATAGCATGTAACAATGTGGAGAAAGAAAGTTAAAATCTTACGTGTTAACAGAAGAAAGTATTAGGAATTAAGATGCTGATTTATTAAAATATCTTGTGGAATAGCAAACCAAAGCTCTTAAATCCATTGTTCAAAGAGAATGCTACATACAAGGATTTAAGACCAAATACACTTCTTCTTCAGTGAAATGTAACGCTGATTTGTAGAATCAGTGCACAGAAAAAATATTACAACAATAATGTAGTTGGAAGAATGTTAAGCACATCTTTATGAAAAACCAACATCACAGGAGCAGTCTTATTGCCGGTATTGTTCTCTTATTGCACTGTAGCATGTGCAACATCCAGGTCACTGCCAGTGCAAAGCAGACAAGCTTAAGCTGCGATGAGTGATACTGAAGGGGGACAGGGGAAGGGGGGCTGTGCGTGTGGATCTGGATTGTCTCAAACTCAGACCCCAAGCAGAGATCCAGTGCTGGCAAATACAGTGGGAGTCTGCAGGGAAACTCTGCAACTTAAGTCTGCAGGGAATGGGAAAGAGTAGTTCCAGATAGGCCACCTTGACAAAGGTATTAGGTGTAGCAGGACATGCTGGTGTTCTGAACACATTGACAGTTATGAGCTTTTTAAGCAAATGTTTCTCATTTCTTTTTTCTCTTTGTTAGTTAAGTTGGATTGGGTGGCTGGTGCTGAAACAATTTAATCCTTGTCTACAAAGCAATTTATTGCAAGTTATTGCATCCTATTGCAATTGATTGCTTTATTGTTGTTGGCGTGTTCTGTGCTTTTTCTCTTAGAAATTTCATTTCGCAAATGTAGTAATAATATTTTACATGTGTAGAGTGCCTTTCATCACAAAATACTTCACAAACTAGACAGAGTTTTTGCAGTTAGTTGTTTGAAAGTGACTTAGGCTGGTATCAGGAGACACAGCTATCTTTGCCCATGCAGTCCAGTCAGGCTGAAGGTTTTTCATACTGTACACTTTCTCGTACTCTGTATTGTCACCTGAGTAATAAATACCCGGCTTCCATTCCTGGCTTAGATGCATTTACTGCTGTGACTCAAAACCTGAAGTACTTTCTGGGTAGGAAAACAGTTTCATTTACACTGGCTGCCACACTGTTGGCCTGATTGTCCACGAAACCAAAAAAAAAACAAAAAACCCCCCCCCCCCCCAAAAAAAAACCCAACCAAAAAACCCCCAAAAAACCAAAAAAAAAAAACCCCAAAACAAACTACAACCAAGTGCAAGAAAGGTATTGAGACCTAAACAAATACATTTTTACCTCTTTTATTTTCTTTTTGTGCATTTTTTTAGGCATGTATGATCTTAAAAAGTGTTACTAATCCAGATCCTGTGTTTATTTGGCCAACTGCTGCAAGATTTAAAATTTGTATTAGTCTTTTTGATTTTATTGTGTACTATGGCCTAAAGCTAAGACACTGTATTAATAAAACTGACCAGCTAGAGGTAAGGGCAACAGATTCTGCGCTCTGTGGTAAGCTGGCCTTAAATTTGAGCAAATCCTTGAAAATTCTGTGGCATTCAGTGAAAGAACTGACTTAATTTAAACTGAACTGCACACAACCTTTTAAAAAATAAATCTGCTACATATATGGATAATACTACTCTTAAATATTCAGCCTCTTTCACTTACTTTAATTCAGCGGATTTTTCGCTGTCTCCACATAATTTCCGTGTAAAAGGAAAGGCTAATCTACTGGTTCAGACAAAAGGCTTAAGCTCAGATGATCTCTGTTCTGTTTCCTTTTTATCATGTTCTCGCATTTTTTCCTCCATCTGTAAAAAAGGAGATGACAGCATTTCACTGCCTCGTGATTGTGGAAGGATAAATACATTGATTGTGAGATGTTAAAAATGATTGAGCCAAGTATGTAACTAGGCCAATTTATAGAGAGAGATTCTTTCACATTAGGAGCTGGGATAGTCTGTCTTGGAGAAGTGTGGAGGAACAGTTTAGCAATCTTGCTTAAGGTATTTAGTAGTGAAATGGTTAACAAAATATATATACAGGCAATGTTTAGGGTTTAGAGTTAACACCCTATTGAGATGATTGAAAATAGTTCACATCTTGCTGAACTGTCATTTTGAGCTGTCTGCCAATTTAAGAACATATTGCTGCCTCAGTTAACATATGGTTCGAGTTGATACAGTTTTCTGTGCAGCCATGAGAGCTAGACACATCATTATATGAAAATGAAAACAAATGGCTGAGTCCTGAGCTTGCTGCTTTAGGCCCCCCCAGTGTAAGCACGAGTTCAAAGCCACCTAGTCTTCCCATTTGGAGATTCCTGCAGCATGAGAGAGCCCGGGTGCGGTGGTGAGCCACAATAACCTGCTCCTGTGCCACAGGGCTGTGGCATGCAGCCTGTAAGGGACGTTCCCAGGACAGAGGTTTTACAGTGTGAACACTGGCAAATGATCCCCCGGGCTGCTGTACCTAATTTGTCAAGATTTAATTAGAATCTGGGATTGGTGAGCCTCCTTTGGGGATTTCTACTCCTTTATTGTGTCATTGGTGTTTCAGATATGTTATACTGGGCTCTTTAAAGGACTGAACCCCAAGCTCTGGCTGCATCTTAACTATGTTCTACTATAAGTTAATGCTAGCAAAGCAGAGAGGAAAGTTTCTAAGGAAACACTTTGTTTAGTGAGCACCATGAGGTAGCTTTCAGTATGTGCAGAAGTAAGGTTGAAAAATTTTCCACTGAATTTATAACGTCCCTGTTGTAGAACACTCACAATTTTTTTGCATACTAGCTAAGATCTTTTTTCTGACATGACAGAAACTCCATAGCTGTGCTACGATTTGCCTTGCTTTTCTTAGTTTAAGTTACAGTTTTAGCACTGCATCTTTTTTCTACTTAGGCTAGGTAAATTCGGCTATATTTTCAACTCACTTGGCGTCCACGTATTTTCATTGGTGAAGTTCCTGGTACGTCTCCTATCATAGCAGAAAAAGCATTTACTCCGAAAAAATTATATTTAAATTATTTTGAAGGTATGACCAAAGCTGAAAAAACCAAAACAAAATAAAAAGTTGAAGCTGAGATTTCATCTTTTCTCGTGCAGTGGGGCAGATGCAGACCAGAGCGACTCGGGTTGTGTGTACAGCATAAAGCTATCCAGATTTGGATAAATGGACTTCTTTCCTTGTACATATGGCTTTGAAATTGGCGTATTTCCCAACATTCTTTTTGACTCAACTTTCAGATTCAAAGGAATCCAGATATCTGACCAAAACTCATTTAATTTTCTCCTGCCTATTAAAAGTAAGTATTTGTGCAAAATGAAACCACAAATCAACTCAGGTTTGCTTGTGAGATTGATGAACCATCATGAATCTTTCAATGAACTCAGTCTAAATTTCAAGCATGTAATAAAACACAAAATCATATCCAAAAGTCTCTTTGAGTATATCCCTCTATAACTTGTAATTTTTTTTGTGGGGGGTGTCACTTATTTTGGGGCATTTACAAGCCAGACAGCTGACAGAAATGCTGCTTAGCAATCCCACCTGCAGATTGTCTATAAAAGCACTGGTATAGAAATTGCAGAGGCATGCACCAAATGGCAGATTTTTGGTGATGAGGTAATGGCAGGGTACCATTTAATTCTTTGGAGCTGCTGGAGGGCGTAGGCCAAAATCTATCGCTGCTCCACAGCTCAGGTTTTTCCGATACATCATTGCCTCCTGTTTGTTCTTTGGATTTGATGAGAGGCTGCTGCTTCCCACAGAGAATGTCCTGCCTGTCCTGATATCCCTGCTTGCTGTGGCTGTGAAGAGATTGGGTGGTGCAGGCAGGTTGGGCGTGGTATCAGCCTTGCATTGGGAAGATTACACTAAGCAGGATGCTCACTCCAGGGTTCTTTTCACCCAGGCTGATATTTAACAGTAAGCTGGTAACTGATTTTAGAAGCAAAATTGTCTCTTTCTTTTTTCTTTTCAAGTTTATGCATAAATCCACATTTTAAAATGGCAGCATAGTGACTGTAGCTGTTAAGTAGAGATGATTACATCCTAACTGATGTATTAGACCTATGTGAGTATTTCTGTGTTTGTTACAGGGTGCTATTATGTTTATATTCTTGTTTGCAACGGGGAACTTGTTGGATTTGTCTTACGAGATCTTCATTTTCGGAATCTAGATTACAGCCATTAGGTTCAATGGCTCTATTGCTGTACCACTATGCCTTTACCTAGCACAGTGACACTACTTTGTAATTTATAGGTAGTGAGAGGAAAGGAACCAGGATGCATTTCATTGATCTTTCCATGTTGTAAATGTAAAATTCATGTGCATTTTTGTTTGTTTTATGGCTGTTCTCTTTCCTTTTCCTTATTTAATATGCACTTCATACTGTGCCAAGGGGGTCAGTAGGGCAAATCAAGGAGCCAGATGGCTTGCCTCTACCCTAAGGAAACATACCAATATTTAGCTGGCCATTTTCCCAAATAAAGGCAAGACTGGAATCCACAGTAAATGGGAGAGTTGGTTAAAACTGCATCCTTTTCTTAGATTCACAGCTACAACCTCCTTGAGGCATGAGCTTTTTATACTTCACTGCCGCTTTCTAGCTTTCTCCAAGTAACTGCATCTTAGAAGATATTAGAGGGGGGTACAGCTCATTTTATTTATGGCCTCTGCACAGTAACAAGTTTCAGTTATTATAATCTGACTGAAATAAGAAACCATAATCCATGGATGAAAAGTCAGTGGACAAACTCAGTTAAATCCCTAGTACCCCGAGGACGTGTATTTTGTCCATTTCTGGTTTTTTATGCTCCCTTTTTTCTGCTGTTATTCCCAACTTTAACTTTTGAAAAGCCAAGCAGTTTAAGTGGCCGGGCCTGGGGAGCTTATTTGTATGCAGCACAAATTTCAGGATCTGTTCCCAAGCCTGTGCAGAGTGAAAAATGGCCTGCATTTTCTTGATAGCCCATGTGGTTGTAAAGAATAAATGGCTAATGAATTACAGATGAACATTGACGCAAATTAATCTTCCTGATGTCCCTGGGTTATATGGCAGCCATTTAAAAGTTTAATCAATACACTAAAGTTGAAAACATGCAGGCACTGCAGTTGTTTGGATGTAATAAACATCAGAGGGAAACGGGAGGCTTGTACCCAGTCCATGTATCATAATGACAGGTATTTATGTTTAATGGACTAAATATTTTTTATTGGAAGAGAGCAAATGTCAGCTTAACTTTGTAAGCCCCGCATTCAACTTTCCTTTGAGGTTGGTGAGAGACGGCTGACATGTCATTGAAAATGAAATGTAAAAAAACCAATTGAGACAAAGCGAGGATAAGGAGCTGTTTTGCCGACGAGATGTTGCTTTAATGCTCTGCAACTATTCATTAAATAAAATGTAAACTCTACCATTTCAAACGTTGCAGTAAAATGGTTTACTAGGGCAGACTTTTAATGGTTATTAGGGAAAACAAGAGCCAACTGCTGCCAAATATTCTTTTCTGGGAAACATTTTATTTGAAAAGTCTTTTCCTGAGTTACAGTTTCAGAAGATTTATAATTATGGAACAGTCATCTCCCCCTCCCCCTTCTTCTTTGAGACAAAGAAAAACAGAAAAATAACTTTCAGTATAACCATTTGATGGTCTTTTTTTTTTTCCCCCTTTGAACAGAGTAATAGCTTTATATAAGCTTCCCAGAGACTTGGATATTAATTGCACTTGAATTCAATAAATTTTAGAGCCATGTGTGTCCAGAACTTAACCATCATTGCTATAAATGGAGAAGGAGCCTGTGCAAGACTGCCACATTCACGAGGCCTGCACAGTTGCGTGGCTATGGGAAAGACTACACGAAGTTATTTTCCTTAGGTCAAGAAAAATGTTGTTGTCATATTGTTGGGTCTTATGAGAAGGCAGACTTCTTCCATGTTAAACAAAAAATTCTAATAAATGGGAGAGAAAGGGAAGAACATCTCATACCAGCTTTCTGTAATCTGTTTTAGTACCCCATTTGTCGGCTGAGCTTACCTGGATGGACCCTTGATGGTTTAAAGCTTCTGATAACGTGTACTGTGGAACCACATCAGAAAGGGAGGATGGTCGAAAGCCTGTGGGTCACTGTTCGCTTTCTTGGTGATTGGCTGGACAGGTTCTCTTCACTTCATCATCCATCTAAAATTTTTCATACATTTAAATAATTGCTCTTAACAGTGCAGTGAGTCGTCTGGTGAAAGTTTGATGACTGACCTCCTGTTTTAAGATCTCCAAGCCTTTACCAAAGGATCTTTAAGGCAGACACGTGCACTGGGGGAGTGACAGAAATCTCATATTACTTCACAGGCACCCGACATGTATAATTTCTGGTTAGATAGAAATGGTGGGCAGACCATTTCATTTTATTATTTTAACAATTTTATCTCAACAAATTTTTACATGGCATCAGGTTCTACTCAGTTAAGGTGGCTACTAACGCTGAATTCTGAATTAAGCTGTATTTGCCTCAATAATGTTGTAGATTGATAGCATCATGTTTGTAAGATAAACTGCTTCCTGATAACAAAGTAGTTGTTGAAGAAGCATCTGAAAATGTTGCTCATCTACTCCCTTGATGATGAGCTATTTTCATTTTTGAGCAAGCCCAAAAACAAGTAAGTGTTTACACTGTGAAAAGTAAAAGAATGAAATGTGTACGTTGGCCAGACAGTCTGTGAAGGCTAAAGGACTGTGTGGCACAAGACTGAAATCACACAAAAATGGCCTTTTTTTTTCTCCCCCTCTTCTGCTACCCTGTCACATGTCCCAAATACTGTAGCTTCTTAGTCTCAAGGACCTAGTATGGCCTAATCTCATGATGTTCCAGACACACTACTTTGTCCTGATCTTACATCCTGCACTAGGGAGTGGGTTACTCTTTCCACGGTATGGCCACTATGGCTAGAATTTGCCTGGAATGCAGTGCAAGGCAGCCGAGCCATGGCTTCCTGGTTTTTGGCCATTAGAAACCGGGTATTGAGTAGTCCTGAGCTGTCTTCAATGTGACTGGGGAAGGGGAAGGTTGGAGCCTTGCTGTCTTAACAAAGCATCAAAGACTTAGAAGCAGCGTTGCAGTGTCCTGCTGAATTAAGTTACAGTTTGGTTCAGTTTAAAAAATTGTCTTTTGTTTCATAAAGCTCAAAGACGGTTTTCCAAAGCTGCTCAAGAGCAGTAAGCTTTAGTGGCAGGTGAAGTAAAACAGCAGGTATCTACAGAGAAACATTAACAAGATTGCACCAGACAGAGGTGGTGCTAGTAGAAAATTGGAGGTAAAGACTGGGTGACATTAAATTGATTCTCTCTGTCAGATGGAAAACTCTCTTTTCAATAACTCTTCACAACAAAATATGAAGTCCTCTGTAAAAGGGTAAGTTGGGGAGTGCAAACCACCACTATCCGACACACTACTCCAACAGTAGAAAATTTAATAAGTTATTTTCTTGATCAAGCTATTATACTTTGACTAAATTAGTCTGAGTCAGATTTTTACAAGAGGCTTGAACTTCAGACAAAGAAATCCCTTTTGCCGGGGTTTCTGAATATTTAAATTCTGTAGAGAGGCTGCTGCTACTATAGGCTTAATGGATAAAATAGACATTAAAAAATTTAAAAATCTGCTATAAAGTATTTCTTTTAAAGCAAAAAATGTGACAGCTCCAAAACTTCATATTTAAAGTGAGCTTCAACTTCATTGAGAGAAAATATCTAAGGATGTATGAAAAAATGTTGTCAATTGACGGAATTATTAGTGATTAAATGTGGCTTTTTGAGAGCACTTTTGTTTCAGTTCAAAGCCATATATGTACGTAAGTACAGCAACCTCACACAACTGTCTGGAAGATTTTCCAGTCCAGNGCATTGGCAGTGGGGAAATATCTGAAAGAGAAGTTTGGAGGGGGGAGGAGAGGTTTTCTGAAGGTTTAATCTAATTTTTATTATTTGGTTCTTTTTATTTCTTTTTTTCTTTTAGTTCTGTTAATAAAACTTTCTTTATATTCTTTAAAGTTTGAGCCTGCTTTGCTTCTCCTAACCCTTATCTCACAGAGGGAAATACCCTGAATAATAGACCCAAATTTAAATTACTGCACTTAAACTAGATTGGCGAACTCAAACCACTACATCACCCCTTGTCTTAATAAGTGGCAATGAAAAACTTTAATGGTGTTTTATTTGTCCATCACAAAAAATTACTTCTGACTACTGGCTGGCTAATATTTTCCAAGGCTGATACTTACCAAGCATTTAAGTACATATTTGTGTTTCAGTTTTTTCCTACATAGTACCAGTGTAATAAAGATGCATATAGTCTGCATATAGTCAAAATATTTAAACAGTGTTATAAAACTAATAATGTAAAATTAGTTTAATCTGAGTGAAAAAGAAGATAGGAAACCATGATTTGGCAAAGTACCTTTTTCTTTACCATGTTCCTTTTAAATTCCTCAGGAATACAAATGTGATGTTAAAGGGTGAAAGCAGTTTGAGAATAATGCCAGTCGCAGCCTTCTTAAACTGGGAGCCACTGTCCTGACAGCTATTAAAAAAATAAAGTAACTTTTGGGTTTGATTTTGTATAATGAGCATATGACAAAAAGGTTTACTTCTACGTTATCCTGCAGGTGTAACTGTTGTCTGTCAATTTATCCTGTATTTTATTTTGATGATGAGAGAACAGTAGGGAGAATAAAAAATTCTCTTCATCAAAAACCTTAACAGGAAAGAAAAATGTCTCAAGACAATTTCATGTATTGGTGGTTATTTGTGATGGTTAAAAGAATTATCTGAAAACAAAGAAGTCTTTCACAATGAATCTAAACACAAAAGCTTTAATAACATTTACATCTGTGTATCATCCGTGTCTCCAAATGCAAGTCATGAATAACACATAAACTAGAGTATATAGGGAACAGAAGTGCTAGCACATCATTTAAAATCCAACACACCCCATCGTCAGTGGAATCAAATACACAGCAGGAATGGTTCCAGCTGATAGACACACAATGAAGTCATTGAAAATGAAAACATATTAATTATGTTCCTAAAGGTTAAGATAGGACTGGCTGAATTCTCTAATCCCGGACTAATATTAGTGCCCCGAATCCAGGCAGGAAAGTCTGTCATGTTTCGAAAATTGTGGAAAATTTTAGTCACACTTATTTGTATCTCACCCATGACTGACTCTACAGAATGGGGGTAGCAGGGGGAAGAGCAGGAAGTGCAAGATAAAGACAAAACCAGGGAGAATTATCAACAAAAAAAGATGTTCCTGGTCCAAACAAGCCACTTGCACTACATGAGCTAATTGTAAGAATAGACCATTTCTAAACTGCAGCTGTTATGTGCTTAAGCAAACCCTGCTGGGAGAACGGCTTTGTAGAACACCTCTCCTTACACAGACACACAGAGCGTCCTTTAACAGAGGAATTCAAACTGCAGTGTATAAGGGAAATCTTTTCTGCTTCCAGATTTTCCTGAGCTTATTACAGGATGTGAGCCTAGCTTGTCACTCTGACATAGGCTTCCCTTAAGTGTTTTCTATTTTCATTATCTTTTTGCCTATGTTAAATCACAACAACCTAGGGTGAAGACTGTGTGTGGGTATGTTGGGAAATGAGTAAGGGGGGGCCGCGGGGGAACGCTCAGGTTGTGCGGTAGAAAATGATAGGTGTCAAAAAAACCCACAAAATACCTAGCTTGGTCACGGTCATTTTCTTTGTATAGTATTTTTTGGTTGTCACTGTGGACTAGTAAGATCACTCATTTCTAGTTAATTTTAGAGGTATTCTTTCTCTACGCTTTTCCCCACCCTCCCTCAAATCCTTATCCAGTCATCTCCAACACAACACTACTGCACCTGGGTTCCCAACTAGATTAACTCCATTGTGCTGGTGTGCTGAGCACCCCTGATCCTTAACGTCTTAACGCTAAAACCCAAATCCTCCCAACAACAAGGGGTTAATTGTCTGTTTTCAATGTACTTTAAAACTCTCAGCTCTTGGGAATGATGTTTCCATGAGGATTGAATGTAATTACAAAATAATATAGGCACTCTGTCTTATTTTCAGGGAGTGATACTTAAGTCCTTGCTGGTTTTGCTGCATGTGTTTATACTGGGGCTCTTCCTTCAGTGTACTTGATGCAAGGTATTTGCAAATTTGAGCCTTTGGGCTTTAAATGTTGTGCTGCTTCTTCTGTTCCTTATTCACTACAGATTAGGTATAATTGATGACCTGCATTTACAGACATGGGTGGTATACAGATGTAAATGTTATTATAGCTTTTATATTTTATGTTCTTTCTGAAAGATCATTTTGTCTTTGAATAATACTCCTGTTCAGATTTTGGGGGGTTTATCTCTAAAAGAGAATATGAAATGGATATTGCACATCGTATATTTCTTAAAAGTAATTTGGAATTTTAGGGTATGGGATTGGTGGTGACTGATACACTGCCTGGATGAGATATATCCCTTTGAAAATAACAGCGCCAGTACATGCCTGCATCTGTCTAACCTCATAATTCACTTTCACATTGGGTTATGGATGTCTGCATTCAGTGAGTCTATCTTCCCTTTAGGTATTATTTCAGCCCTTTGAGATAATAAGGAAAGTTTAATTGCGTTGTTAATTGATTTTTTGCACAACATTATTACCTTGATTGATTGCAGAGTTGATGAAAATGTTAGACACAGGCAGTGTAAAGTATCAGCCCAGTAAGGAGTGGGAGCCTTGTGGAGAATAGATAACCTTGATGTTAAGAGCTATATCCTTCAGATATGTCTTCCCTTGACATATTGATGGCCCTTGAAAAGGGAAAAGCTGATTGTATGCAGAATGCAATCATTAAACCCACTTCAGCTGGCTGTTGATTAATTTGTTTTTTCCTGAAGGATCTAGTTAAAGAGAAGGCCTCACTAGTATCAACAGCAGCCATTTTCCAGGCTTCAGATTATACTTAACCCTCTCCTAGAAGGAAGAAAAATGATACTGTCTTGGTTTAGACAGGCAGATTGTCTGCAAACGTTCAGTCTAACTGCAATTTGGGGATTATAACACTCACTTTACCCCGTTAACTACTGCTTCCTCTGTGACCTCTCCTCCCCCTGCCTTCAGTATTCAGCTTTGCCACAGCCAGCAGAAACTCACGTTTGATGTTTTCTGAGTAAGGCCAGTGTCTGTTCTCAGCAGAGATGCCAACAGGGATGTCAAGCTTGTTTTGCCCAAAGACTGAAATACTTCAGTAGCATATAGCTGCTTCCCAGGAGCCTCTCTGAAAGGACCACAGGGTTCACTGCACACACGTAAGTGGTTAAGCTTTCCTTATCCCTGAAAAGATCTTTCTCGTATAATTTTTTGTTATTACTTTTGAGATCTTTGAGGTCTTCTGTAGGGCAGTTTGTGCTGTTCAGCGCTGCCCCAGGCTTAACAGCAGCACTCATGTGCCCTGTTGTTGAATACATTTAACCAAACAGTGGCTGTGTGTGACTGGCTTTCCTGCTGTGAATTCATGTGATGGTCTAATCCCAGAGAACCTGCTACCTTCAGAGGACTTTCTCTTTTAATAGCACCCACTCTGAGAGCAAAGGTGAAGAGTATTGTCTAAATGGCCTTCCTGTGGCAGAAGGGGCTTCCTTTGCTGCAAAACATTCTCGGGATTGAGGGACAGCTTCTATCCTAAACCTTCCTTTCCTTCGTACCAGCAAATGACTCAACACATCCAAAATATACATGCAGCTTTTACCAACCAATTTAAAGTCTCTGAATGTGGTGGAGGTTTTATCCTGCCTTTAACCATTTAAAGGATATTTGGTAAAGTAACAGATTATTGCTTCCTGTTTAGCTTGGTAGTCTCGAAGACAGTCGCTCTTTTTTGTGCTTCTGAGTGATAACAGTGATCAGTGTTGCTTGATTGTTTGGCCACATGTGTTTTATTAGGTCCATTGTGAACATTTTGCCAGTGAGCTCCTTTTTCATATGGGGACATGTTAACTCGCGACATAGTCAAGTCTGACAAATTTGAACCAGCCAAATAAGTGAGTAATATTTCAAACTGTCAAAGCAGGCGAATACTGATTAACTGACACACTCCAAAAGCTCTCACCGTTATCCGTGCTCTAGTGGAAAATATTTACTAAGCAGAATACTTGTTAGAAAGTCTTTGGTGCTTTAACTAACCTTTAATGACTCTGACCCTAATGGAGGGGTTTTAATGTGCCTCTCTCAAGCTGTTTCTTAGTCCTCAATTTTTTATCTTTAGCAAAAGCTTCCATAGAGACTAAAAGTGCACCTGTAAACTGTGTTCTACTGGCCACTATGATTTAACTTTCAGCCCCCTCCCATTAGCATATTTATAAAAGGAGGCTGAGGAAGGGGGGAAAGAGTTGAGGATAGAAAACAATGACAATATTTTGGCTTTCAGTATTGGAGGCAGATTGGGAACGAGACTATGGCCAGTAAGTATTTAGCAATAGCAGATGGTGCTATATGTCATATAGCATAGAACAAAATTCTACTAAGAGGCAAGCCCAGACTTAGTCCAGAGAACTACATATTTTTTGAATACTTCGAGTGTTTGAATCCAGATGCACTTCTGGTTTCACTTGATGCTAAATAGTAATAGTGACAGAAGAGAGAAAGGAGCTCACCCGTTGTTGTGGGCTCTGGATGTGTCTTACAAAGTGCCAGATGCCTTCAACTTCTGCTGGAAATCAAGGGAATCCAGGGCCTTGTAGTATCTGCGTCTCAAAAACCACTTGTTTTTGTATTAGGAAAAATCACAGCAATGCTATCATTAGCAATTACTTAATTTTTTTTTTTTGTTTCTGAGGAAGGGCTTGTGGAAAGGAGCAAGTAATGGCAGGCAAAGAAGGTTCCCTTCACTGTATCATAATGTGACAGCAGCACTACTTAATTATGCTTTTTAATTTTATTTGAGAGACTTTCTTTCCCAGCTTTAAAAATAAAAAGCAACTTGTCTTTATTTCAGATGACTCTCTTGAGAAATTTCAAACCAGTTGAGCCAGACTGAATTTTCTATGGCTTTTTTTTTCCCTAATGTGAACTCCTGCAGCAGGAACACATTTGAGATCCAAAAGCAAGTTTTACTCATGAGATGAGCCAAATTTATGTCTAAACCCTCCAGAAGGGCCCTGCTGCTCAAATTTTTTTTCACATAAGAATTTGTAATTTTATTGGAATGCTTGCAGACTTTCCGAACAATTATTCCAAAAGTTTGCTTTCTGCCCCATAAATCATGGTGCATTTGTTTAATTCTATCACAGTTACTAAAAGAACTTACTTCCCTCTTTTTTCCTCTCGCATTTTACTGCTAATGCAATCTGTGCATGGTTAAAGTTTGTGAAGTATGATTTAATTATAGCCACTTTTTGTTTTTCTAATGACCTTGTCATTCTTTATGGTTTGGTTCCATTGCTGAGTAGTGTAAGTTTTATTATTAGAATGTAGCCCAAAGTACAGATCAGCCAGCAGAAAGGCCATTTTTGCATATGTTAGCCAAATTAACTGAAAATCTCCTAAACTGAATGGTGAGCGTACACTGAACAGCTGAACTTTCGTATAGGGTCGGGAAGGGATTTTACAACCTCCTTTCCCTCCGTCGTTCTGAATGTGTAAAAAGTGTCTCTCACATCCCTTTCAGCGGTCGCAGCGTTGCATTAACAAAAGCAACAGAGAGGTGTTTCGAAGCGGCGCGGGCGTTTGCGCCGCGCATACGGCAGAATACCGAGGGCTGCGCTGCGCTGCGCTGCGCTGGGAGCCGCCGCTGGGGGCGGCCGGCCGCCTCCCCCCCGGCCAGCACTGCGAGCCTTTTGTTCAGAGCACTGCCCCGCCGTCTGCACGCGCGGACCGGCGCTCCCTGAGACGAGCCCAGCAGAAGTCAGGCTCCCGGGCGAAAGCCTGCGAGCAGAGGCCGTACGAATACAGGCTTTGACGGTGACGGGGCGGGCAGCGGGCTGCAGGGCTCGCGGGCAGCGCGGCCGGGATTCCGCCCGCCCGCGCGGCTCGGCCCGGCTCGGCGGGGCTGTCACAAAGGACTGCTGCCCTCTAGTGCCCGCGGGCCCGCCCGCACCGCGCACGGGCAGCGAGCGAGCTCTTGCGACGGGGGTTAGAGATGAGCGGGGTTTGACTGATAAAACCCGGCTTGTGCTCAATAGTGACAGTCTTTTTTTCTGTCTTTACCCTACGACTTTCACTTAGACCATGGATGAGAGAATGAGATATATGGAGAAGTGTTTTAAAGGCTAAAAGGACTGCGAGCCCATACTTCCTTTCCTCCATCTCCTTCAAGGGCATTCAATATCTCCAAATGTAAGCATCGGTCCACCCCTAAAATTCGGCACACCGATGCTTTCTGTGCATTTGGGTTTCTTTGATTACAGTAGCTAGCTAACTACAAAATTTATGTGTCTGAGTAATTGCAAAAAATCTGCTTTAATTTTTCAACATATTTCACAACAAGTATTTAATTATAAAGTCACCGTTAATTCTCTCCATGACAGTAATGGTGCAAAACTGGTAAAGATGCACTGAAGAGACAAAAGCGTTTGGTTGGGGTTTTTTGTTTATTTGTTTGTACATTTTTGTTGAGTGCTTTTTGTTTCATTTTCACTAGAAAGAGACATTCCAACCCCCCCAACATATTTCTCTGATGATAGTTACAATAAGCATGGAAAGATTCCAGAGAAATCCCAAGTGTAGAACCTTAAATTGTAACGATACCCAGAGGAGTATGGAACTGGTTAATGATTTAAAGTATTATGCCCTAAATGCTCCTATTTTAGCCAACAGTAGAGAATCTGTAGACAGCACACGCCCAGATCAAAGCTGATCATGTCAATGTCATTCAAGGAGGGAAAGATACCCTCCTTTCCCCCTGCTCTCCCCCCTACCCTTTTTTTAAACAAAGTATGACATCTGAGGAACAGTGTGTTGATTGTTCCACTGCCAGGATACGCATAATGGAAACATTAGCTCCAAGATAACTTTTAATCTGTCAGCCTAATGGCTCCTTAATGTGTAGAGGGCTTTAAATGTATGTCAGCCAGGGCTGTATAAAGTAATATAGTTTGTGGCCTGAATGGATCTAGATGACTCCGCACCGTGACACAATATGGTTTATTATTAAGTATCAGCTCATCAGCTTATTCCCACGGACTTGGACAAGCTTCTCAATTTTCCAGTAACAGATTATGTGAGAAAAAGCTTGCAGTGCATTTTTTTTTTTGAATTTTTTTTACTTTTTCTTCCTCCCCCGCCCCTTCCAAATTACAAGTTTCTTCCCTAGTTGCACTGGGAGCCCTGAAGTGTATTTACAGCAGGCTGCACTTTATCACACATCAGCTTGACTGCTAGTTTACACTGAACATTTATGCAGCTTCCTTGGCCCAGGATGCAAACTTCACATCTTTGTATTCCTATCACCTTCATTGCAAATTTTTCCAACATCCCCTCCCTGCTGACTGCTTTGCTCCCCCCTCCCCTGCTCTCACTTCCCTACACACTCCCCCCTCTTTCCCCTCTTCCCACAAACAGGCCAGTGAGACTTGACATGTCACAGTACTTGTCTGTGCAGGATACTTGCAATAATTCAGTGTGTTAGTTTGCCTTCTGTGATTCCTCTCAGCTCTAGCTTAGGTGTATAATTCTAACACCATTGCTGTAGACTCAATACAGATTTGATTTTGTGACTTTCAGTAATTTCTTTCAGTCTGAAAGACCATTTTGTGCCCCATGCTGTAGGGTGTCCAGAGGAAAATGTTATCATTTTTCGGCATCCCCGTGCAGGGAGCAGAGCAAAGAGGTAATTCATCTCCTCTGAATGGGAAGGTTACCTTCCTTGGATGTTGTTATCCTCAGAGGGAGGGGGGAGTCAGGATCAGCAGTTTGCTACTGAAGGTATGTCTTCTTTCTCCAGGAAACCTGCGATGGACCACAATCCCTAATTCATGGGCACCTCTTTGGGAGTGTTTGGGGACCACTCTGTGAGTACTGTGGCCATGGCGAAGGAATTTTGCCTTAGCCACAGCTAGCTCTGTCCCCAGCCTTCTTGAGCACAACCTCACCCCTTTATGCACAGCTACTTTTTGAGGAATTAGACATCTTTTTTGCTTACATTTAGTGTTTCTATCCTTTTAAAAATAAAATAACTGGTTTATAACATATGGAAAATTAATATTTTTGCGTTTGTTATGTGAGCACTTGTGAGTATTTCGTGATAATATTTTAGGGAGTTTATCTGGGTTTTGATTCTTGCTGTGATATTTCAGGTCTTTACAAGATTCTTTTCTACAGCACCTAGCTGTGGCACAACTAAAGGAATCCATATCTGTTGTATTCTCCTGTTTCTGTTGCTCCTTCTGCTCTGATTTAAGGAGTCAAGGTCCCGTGTCTCGACTCCAGCCTGGAACAATCTGGAAGCTGTGGTTGGAACAAACAGGTTAAATGGTAGTAGCCAGAGAACCCATCACATTAAGAAGGACAGCTGCAACTCTTCTGTTCTTTTCCCGTGTCACGCTGCAGTTTGTGAGCTCAGTCCTCCCCACGCTGGCAGTGGTTCGTTTGCTGGGGCAGAGTGCAAGTCCGAGTGGGTCTCTTTGGGTTACACACTTGGCTGCTTTGGGGAGTACTTGGTGACCCAGATGATCCTTTACACCTTTTCTTGTCTTCCAAGGGATCTTCTCAGATTCCTGTGTCGGAGAATTCATAGGCTGGATCATATTCAATAGAAACAATTAGTCTGTTTCACCAAAAGGAACTGTCAACTAGACAACTAGTTAAAGTTGTTAGAATTTCCAGGTAGGTAAATATAAAGTGAAAAATTACTAAACTCCTGTACAAAAGAGTTTGCTTTTGGGTTGTTGTTGGTTTTTGTTGTTTTTTGTTTTATCCAGCTTTACGTATCCCTTAGATGAAAACATTTTAAAGAGTTTTAAATTAACTTGACTCGTGGAGCTGTTTTGCCTAAATCAGTAGCATTGTAGACTTTAAATTGTTCATAGATAGGTATTTATTCTCCTCTAAATGTTGTCAGTAGGGAATTACTTTCCTTTATAGGAAGTTTATATTAATATTTAAGGGAATTTCACAACTTCTGTTCATTAATTGTAGAATATGCCCAAGTGCCTATGAAAAAAAATGATAATGGTATTGATATTTCATCTTGAAGGGTCTCAAAACAATTTACAGATTGGTAGTATAACCACACTGAAATGCACTCAGCTTCTTGGTGGAACATGGCAGCTGTTTAATAGCCCATAGCAAAACTATGCAACAGCAGGTTGTGCAAAAAGAGATGAATATGGATCAAATACAAATTGGCAGTGGAGGATTTAGGTACTGTACTCTAATTAAAGTTAGGTGAAGTGGAATTCCACTAGAATATTGAGTCTGTGTATGAAGTGCTTGCTACACTTTATCTGACCACAGCTCCTAGTACCAGGCCCTGTGGTTAGTCCATGTGAAAGACAGGCAGAAGGCTGTTAACTGAAATGTACTCCCTGATGGGTACTGCAGACCAGTGTTTGACAAACAAATTTAATTGGGAATACTTTGCTGCTTTCACTTGCAGAGGGGCTTATTAAAAACATTTGATGTTAAAATGGGTGCCTGGTGGGGATGTTGGGCAGATGTGGCAATAGGTTTTGATGGGGGTGGCAAAATGTTTGGCTTGACTACTTAGTTTTAGTAATTACTTTTTAAAGAAAACTGAATGCTACTGGAGGAAGCTGTGTTGCTGGAAGCTGCCCAAGTTGTGATGACTTGAGAGGTGGGTTTTTCTAAATGTGGCATATTAATGTACTAGGAAAAAGAGGTAGGAAAAAGGCAACAAGATGCTACCCAACAACGATTCCCTTAGGTCACTGTCGGCTTGAGGTGCATTTTGACCTGTAACTAGCTAAGGCTGTGTGATCCATAGGTCTAACACATCCCATTGCGACTCGTTTTTGCCACTTCTAATATAATACATCTGCAAACCGTTTTTTGCTCTAGCAAAGTGTATAAAGGTCTAAAAGCACCATAGACCTCTGCAAAATATGCCCAATTTAAAAGGAGCTAACATGACTTGAACTTTTTCACGTGCTTTAGTATGCATGTATATATGTGTTTATTTATTTGGATAATTGGGTTTTCCCTCAGCTAAGGAAAGGCTGGTGTTACTGACGTTACAATGTGTTTGTGAAGAAAGACTGATACCACAACACATGCAAGCAACTGCAAGGTCATTACTTACCCAGCATAATTAGAACATCCATTCCGAAGGGTGGAAACATTTAAAAGATAAAGAGTGAATTTAGAAATGATTCTTTCCAATGCATTTTTTTCATAATTATAGTTTTAACAGCTTGTAGTGATGGTAGAATCAGCTACTTAAGAAAAATTAGAAGCCTCATTCAGGGAAGATGATCCCTCAAGAGACCTTGCGTTGTCATTTCTTAAGAACCTCGAGCAGAAACCTCATTCTGGATGCTGTGTATTGTTTTGATGTATAGGGGGTATACTTAGCTTATTATGGCCAATGCTGGATATTTTAATTAAAAACACCAGAACAGCCACAGATGTATTGTTTTCCCCTTATTCTTTCCCTTGTTTGTGTGCAAAAGAACAAGTGTACTCCCTCTGCTGCAAGGAAAGAATACCGTAGCAGATAGGCAGAAAAAAGGCAGTAGCTTTCCTAAATTCGTATGTGACATATCTTAGCATCGAAATTCTCATTGCGGCACACAAACGTTTTGCAGTTCTCTGAGCTTTCTGTAGTTGCCAAGGGGAGGTGGGACATAAAGAGGAAAAACAAAGCAAAACAAATAACCAAGCCAGTCACCGCATTTAATTTATGAGCAAGATTATTGTTTTACAAATAACCTTCATGATAAACAAGGTCTCATGGCAACATTTTCAACTGTGCTTTTATCAAGGCTCTCTGAGCAGCGTGTGTAATATGCCTGGCAATCGAATCACAGCTGTGTGCCTGGGTAGGGAATCTCTGCGGAGACAACACTTCCTTAATTTAAACAATTGTAGGCTGCAGGATTTCAAAAATTTCAGCTGACTTTAACTGTCACTAGCCCAAGCACCTTTATCCCCAGGCGAGCAGCAGCAGCTGGATTTCATTTCCTGCTGCCAGACTGTCCGACATCTTTGCTGAACATCCCGGGAACAGAGCATCTTTACTTTAAGGATTTTATTCAAGGTGACAGCTCCTCACACTTTAGCGTTCAGATCACCTCAAGTAGCTGAGATATCAGTGAAAATGAGAGCACTTCTCCAGCAAACTCCAAATTTAGATTGACTGAGGTTATCCTTAGGCCTCTAGACCCAGCCTCCACGACAGCACAGGCCTGCCAGTAACTTTAAAACTACAGTGGAGTTTGTAATGATGTCTGGGGAGAAATATTCTGCCAGAGCAGTGGAGGATACTATAAGCGATAGGAAATGATGTCAGATTTAGTTAGGACTGGAGACAGTGTTAGAATATACTTGGCATAATATGGCACCGGTATCTCTGTCAGCATCTCTGTTTTCTGTCACCGCACACAATCCCAGGCCTGTCTGTAGCCCTGACAGTGTCTTTTCAGATCAGGTTATTGCCAACTTGGAGACTGGCTCAGTGCAGCACCATACAGCCCCCTTTGTTTGAAGTCTGCCCTTTTGTCATTAATGCACTTGATGTCTATTTAAATCTGACGGTGAATACAGTATCTGTTTTCCTGTCAGGAGATCATTGACAATATTAATACCTCATGTCCTTGCCTCATTTTCTAAGCACTGACACCTAGCTATAGTCCCCAGCATTCATCAAACAGCACTCTCTCACCAGTATCTCTATAAACAGTCTTGCTTCCAGTCCTTAAGAAATGCAGCAGACCTCAAACAAGACTTTTATCAATGCCAGTGAAAAAGGAGTCCAAAGAATGTCGTTAATAAACTGCTCATATCCTTTGCATTTGGAGCTCTAAATGGCCTTGTTACCAACCTAATGCCTGCTGCAGCCTGACTTGGGGTATCTGTTTAGGGAAAGAAAAACTTGGTCTTCATTAGACTCTTGTTTAGGAATGCTGATATCATCTTTTGCATGTGGAAACTGCTCCACTAGTGAAATTATTGAAATTAAAATTATCGAAGAAAGCTCTATTCAGGAAGTGAAAGTGATCAGGAACTGCACTGCATAGTCCCCATTTGTATTGTCCTGAGGAGGATTATTTTTCACGACAAATGACAGGCCTATCAATTTCCCCCCCACAACCCTCATAGGAACGCGTTACCATCATGATGTCTTAGAGAGAAAGAAGAACATGGGTTAACATTAATCTCTCATGACCCATGCCTTCCAAAGCTTTAGTAGCTTATCTGACAGATGTTATACTGGAAAATAATAGCTGCAGAATATAAAAGCTTGCATAGTTAATTCATACCGCAGGTAGGCACAGTAACTGGAAAGTTAAAACAAGAAAGATCTAAGGATCTGCTCCTCCCCCTTCTTTACCCTTTATGTAAGGCAGTGTTTGTCTGCTTTGGGCTAGGTTATGTTTGCCCTTATGGAGGTGAGCTGGATACTTCAGTGACTGCGCTGGTAAGGCACTCCCAAGGCAGAGGAGACCCTTCCACCTTCTTTCTGTTCGTGGGAGATGACTTTAATTTGACTATACATGTCTGAGGGCTCAAAGAACAACTCTGCTAGTAAAATTTAGCATCTTTGAGGATTTTCACGGGTGGGATGTGACTGTGAACTTACGCTTTCACATACCACTTAGTACCACCAGAGGGGATGCTTTTGAATAAGGTAGTGAGATTTGCAGGTATGTGTGTCTCACCCACTGCAGTTAAGGCTTCCTCAGGCATCCTTCTGCCTGTACTCACTGTGAATACTGTGCCTTGCCTCCCAAAACCAGTGTTATGGCTAATTATTGAAAGCATGCTGCATGTGCCAATGTTTAGCATAATTAAATTGTATCTTGCTCATGGGATGTTGTGATGTTGTTTGGAGCGATACTTTGGAAATGTTTTTATTAAATATTTATTTGTATGTGTAGAAAATGCTGGAGTCTGGAGAGGCCAACTGTTCAACCCTATGTCCGTCGATGGCTTCCCATATAGATTTCAGCCACTCACTTCATTTCTCTGTCACTGAAAACACGGGTGGTTTAGGTGCTTGCAGTGTGGACTTGGGAAAGTTAGACAGGTTTTTCCAGGATCCACATTAAATTGTAATTTTTTTCTGTGTTTTTGTGGGGTTTTTTGTTGTTGTTTTTTGTGTTGCTTTTTTTCCCCTTCTTTCTGGTTTCATTCATCAGGAAAACCTTTTAAACACATAGCAGAGAGATAGCACAAAATATAACTTCAACCAAGACTTTCTGTTTTTTTTAAAGCAGGAGAGAGGTACTGTGATTTAAAACACAATGCGTGATGTTTAAGTGTTATGTAGTTTTGTTTTTGAAGACACTTGTGGATGTATGTTTAAAAGGATAGGACATGTAGGTATTTGAAAACATTTTTCCAGTGGGTTCAAAACTGCTGATTGAAGTGACAAAACTGAATATTTGAAATACGCAAACTTTCTTTTGCAGGACAAGAGAAAAGTACTCCTTTCCCTCCTTCAAATCTTCTAGGTTACGTGCTTTATTGCATATTATTCTACTTCAATCCTAACTGTAATTCATTTCCTTTTTATTGTAGGCATTTTGGGAAAATGTCGCTACATTTACTACGGGAAACATTCCGAGGGCAACAGATTCATCCGAGATGACCAGCTATAAAGCACAGTGCTGTTTTGTGCCTCTTCAGTCCCTCCACATAAGAAGCACAAATCACATCTACATTTTAAGCATGTAACTAAAGTCCTCTAGTGCCTTCTGCTGACTTTGCCAAGCCTGTCAAGATCATCCTTCTATCTTAGTCTGAGTAGTCACATAGAGATTGACATGATTGCCTTTAAGCAGGTCCCATCCACCAGTGTGACAGACAGCTGCAGCCGAGCACCCGGCCTGACAGGAGGAGCACCGTGATGGATTGCCTGGTCCGAGTGCTGCTCGCAGGAGAGCAGGGGTCACACCTGGGGCTGGACTGAGCCTGCTCCATCGGTGGCGCCTCCGCAAAAGCACCGCGTTTATCTCTGCCCGGCCTGTTGAGCGAAAGTGGCTGGTGATATCCAAGTGTTTATAAAAGAGAGAGGCTGTAATTTCAGATGAAAAAGCCCTTATCTGTTCTTATTTTTTTCCCTGTGAATTAAGTGCTTGTGTTTCTATCATCTCATACGTGCTTACACAAATCCTTTCACAGTTTAGTAGTACACCCACCCAGCCCCAAATGAGCCTAGATGGATTATTTTTTCTTTCAGCAGGGAAAAATACATATCTTGAAAACATTTTGGCCATGCAAAGCACTGTTAATTTGTATAGATATTTATATGCAAAGGAAAAGGATTTAAGCAATTTCCCAGACAAACAAAATTTTCTAATTCTTGAATTGCATCTCATCTTTTACTAGCTCTTACCTTCACAAAAGTGGACATTTCTTTATGCTGTAAAATAATGGCATAGCTTAACTGTTTACACTTGGAAGAAGTCCTCGTTAGTGATATTGACGGTGTGTGTTATTCCTGGTTTATTGCACAAGGTATTTTTAACTTGTAGGGATTACATTTAAAATTAAATGCTTAAATTTGGGGGAAAAAAGTGCTTAAAAGGAGTGATATAAATCTGCCACCAGATGGGTATGATTATTCGGAGGGGAGGAAAGTCAACAAAAGTAACTGGTGGAACTAACATAATTAGCAGCTTTACTAATATGTTAGAGAGATGAGTTCTGAATAATCCCATTTGATATCTATGTAAGCAAGGCTATTGTCAAATTTCCAGTCAAAAAAAATAAAAAGGCATGGCAAATTTCCTGCTTTTCTGATAAAGAGGTTGGACATATTTAGAATCATGAACTTGTTACTGTGGGGAAAAAAAAGTCCCGTACTTCGTGCATATATTGTGTTAAATTCTGCTTGATACAATGGGATTGGCCAAGGGATTGGCCCATATTTGCAATATGCAAAAATTCTGACCTCTTGACTGTTCCAAACCCATTCATATTGATCCCAGTTGAGAGCTATCACTGCCTAGCTGTTCTTGGTTTGTTTGAAATTACTTGGTGGTCTTTATTCATTTTCCCAGTTAAAATAAAAATACCAGTTTTTAGAAACTGTCTACGTTGGGGGCTTTTATCAGCTGGTGTTACAGGTGGAAGTGAACTGGACATGGAAGCCAGTCATGAAAGCAGATGTGACTGATGAAATAATGAGGCACTGGCAAAGTGCCAAAGGAGAGCTTGCTGCTGCTGCTGCTGAGCATTTTAGGCCTTACTCATTAAACAGAAGCCTTTGCTCACTCTGACAGTATATAATAAATCTTTAACAGATACTTAAAATCAGTGATGAACACGGAGCAATCTAGTTCACACCACTTGTAGTTCAAATTGAGCTCTGAGCTGTTTGATTGGTGTCTGGAAAGCACGTTTTAGCCACTTGTAATGCCTCTTCTAATGTCGTACGTGACTACAAATGAAATGCCAATTCATATTAGAAGTCCTAGGAGGTACCAGATAAATGAAAACTACATGCCTTTTTCTTTAATCAAAAATATAATTAGAAATATTTAGGGCGCTTGTCATCTGTTTCGGTTACCAAAATAATAGCAATCTTAGTTTGTTCCTATCATCATGTCTGTTTTGAAGCCTCCACACATTTTGGCCATGGCAACGTTACAGGCAGCAGGCTGTGGAATAGAGATATTCAGAATAACCTAATGTCACTTTCAGTCTGTTTGCATATATGTTCTTGTCTTTATAAAAGGCTCTAACCCTGCCTCAAACAATAAACAGCACTTGCAAACTGACCGCATGATTTTTCCATCTTTATTTTGCTTGTTTACTTTTCCTAATGTCAAAACCATTTGTATCATTTTCAGGAGTGTTTTCTTCCTAGCAAAGCTTTGGAGGCAAAAATAGTTTTGGAATGAAATTTGAACAAATTCTCTTCCACTTTGGTTTTTGTTTTCACTTGGGGGATTATATATCTATAGTTAGATATGGTTAAGCCCTAATTAAAATCTGCTTGAAAGGAATTCACACTAAATGTCTGTGATTCTGGAAAATCCAGAGGACAATCTGTGAATAATTATTTTATATTATCAGCATGTATTAGGATATTATTTATAAACATGCATGGATGTATATTACTGTTTATGCAAACATCTTTTTTCTTTTCAAATAGGCAGAGCATTTTATTTTCAGATGTGTTCTGCTGAAATTCTGGTTCAAGAGATGGCAGAATTTTCACACCTAGGGTTGCTGTCTATAGCTGGTTCTTTCCTAAGTGGGAACTGTGCCTGAATTTCTTAAATGAACTATCATTTAGGATGGAAGTTGCAGTAAAGTAAGCTAGGAAGAGATTCCACTCTCTTTCCTTTGCTCCCCCTTCTCCATATGTGGCACATTTTTCCTCTCAAGATTAACTAGGCTATTAGAATTAAAAGATTTGCCTACAAAGTTAAAAATATTTTAAAATATGTGTGTTTCAAAGGGACCACTCCAGTCTTAGCTCTTTGTGTTGTAACAAGAAAAATTTGGCCAACCACATTTCTTGACAATTAAAAAAATTAGAGATCTGAGATATGCTTGAGAAAGTAATCTTCAAATACTACAGATTTAAAAAAAAGATATCCAAATTTCAGTCTTAGGTTCAGTCTTGAGATGACCTTTGCCTTTTGTCAGACATCACATGTCTTCCCAAACGAAGACTAGGAGGCATTTTTTTTTATAGGAGATGCCTATAGAAGCTATGCTTACTAACTTTGTAACTTTATGTATTGAAAATGTTAATCCCTAACCTTAAAACTGAAAATAAGGAAAAGATCCACACTACAAATTCACTTCAATGCTACAAAGATAAATGACCTTTAGTGAATATCCTGCTGTTATGGGTACACAAACCTAACTTTAAAGTACATTGGCTCTAATTGAATCTGTTGCATGCATAAATGATTTATGGGATGGCTGAAAGTATGTCACCACTGAAGCCACTTTTTTCTCCTTTCTTAGGGCTGAGTCTCACAGTATTTACTCTAGTGTTTGCCTTACTCACACTGTGAGTCTCTTTGAAGTCAATGTGTTAGCCATGAGAATTAGAGTTACTAAGTTTTGGAAGGCTGATAGGCAGCCCTTTTAAATACATTTGTTCCTAGAGCAGAGCATTACTTGATTGCTGAGAGTTTGGTTCTCACATCTTCTTTACAGATGAAAAATCACTGTGTGCTGGTGTAGCATTGCTCCCATGTAAGTCAGAAGAAAGAAACAAACCTGTCTGTGCTTTTGAAAATGCTTTCTGTAAATTACAGGGTTCATTTGTTGCCAGTGGATGTATTATTTTTTATTCCTGCCAACAGTATGAGTATGTTGGGAAATGTTTGCCCCCAGCAGAACTTTGCTGGATGCAGCCTTTGTGGTGAAGTTCTGAATCAGCCCATTTTATACTGACTCACATTGAGTCTTACCACATATTTCTTCTTAATGTGGTGTGATAGTTGGCACATGAATCTCTGCTTGCCCAGTTTGGGAAAGTTTATTGTCTTTATTCTGTAGATCTGTCTGTCTTTTTGCTTTGTTAAATGGTTGGCATATGTGAAAGAAAGAGATGAAATTCAGCTTTCCAGAGGTGTAACCATATAGCCAAATCGAGTCTGTATGTTTGACATGGATTTCTAAGGATCCATTTACAGGTTCAGTCTGCAGAAGCTGACAGTAAATCAGGTCATATGAAGTCAGGGGTCTTGCATGGCTTGCTCTGTTGCTTGTCCTCTGTTCCTAAAGAGCTCTAGCTATGTCCTTGTCTGCTTCAGTTGCCATGTCATTGCACTGCAAGCAAGTGATGGCACAAAATAGGTAAGTGCTCCCCTTTTGTTTTTAAAGTGAAATTTCTGCTTCTCTGCTCGTAGTATAACAATTGAAATGCACAGTTTGCTTTTTTCAGTGGTTTTTATATGTACACCTGGTAACTGTCACATCTCACTGGCTAGCCTTTTTCTGCTATTTAGTTAAAATCAGTTTTCCCCAGTCTTTTCCACTCCTACTAATGGGACTAAAGCAAAACAAACAACATATGATTGTGAGAAAAAAAGCATTTACAAAGCTTACTATGGGACCATCCCTATGGTAACAACTCTGTGGGACAGATGAGCGTTGTTATACACAAACACATCTAAGTGGATTGATGGACCAAGTTCCTGATTTGGAGCCTTGTAGTTAGCCTATGAACGTGAACAGCTGATAGAGCCTTTGATTTCCTTATGCCGCTCTTGCAGCATTAGCTGGTTAGAGAAAGTCATCTTGCCTAAAGTGAGTTAATGCTCATTTTACTTCTAATATTATCCAAATACCTTACCAAGGCCTCGGATTATATGAGAGCTAGGCCTGAGAAAAATGGCTTCTTCCAGTGATTTATAACCTGCTCTTAAGAAGTCTTAAGAGTATTTTCTTTGGCATTTGCTATGTGAGAACGTTCAGGATATGCTCAGCACTCCTACTTCATCAGAACTGGCTGAATTAATATATTTTCCGTATGCAGTACTAAAGCAGCTGAATCTTCCTAAAAGTTACCTTTTAGGTTAGGTGACTCTGATGGACTTGCCTCTGGTGGTGTTGTCAACCTGAAGCTGACCCTTGCTTAGAGTTGCTGACAATTAGATTAAGGTTTCAGATCAGGATTTTCACAAGCCTTCAAGGAGCAGATATTTTTAAGGACAAGCTAAGTCGTGGTCATGGCACGTTCACAAAATATCACCATCATCTCAGAGTCCTCAGCATTTTAAGGAAAACAGTGTCTTGGAAAACATGTTTTGTTCTAGCTTAGTTGTGTTTGTAGGTTTTAATGTAAAATATATTCTGCATTATCACATTACATGCAATTTTTAGGCTGTGAGAGCAAGTTTCTAAATGTGTTCAAAACAACCTGCAAAAAAAGTGTAAAATCTCTTGCAAATATTTTGCATTCTGATTGAAAGTTTTCTGTCAATTCAAAACGAAAAATGTAAAGTCAAAGCTGGGGGGATTTTTAACCTGGTTTTATCTTAATCCACAACTTTTATAACAGATGATTGAACTCTCGTCCACAATTCTTCTTAGAACAAAAATACATCCTAATGGTATTATAGCTTTATAGTAAAATTTATAGAAAGGAATCTGTTTGGAAATGTCAGCATTAAATGTAAGATTTAATTGAATAATTTATTTGGAAATAAAGAGGATCTTCACAGGATCTCTTCAGATCATGCTCTGGAGAACGTAAATGGCAGAACAGTGCAGCTTAAGAAATTCTACATTACTTTTACGACTGAATCGAGAAAATAAAATAAAGAATATGAAGGTAACCAAAAATTATCTTACTGACTTCATTTTATCTGCGATTGCCCTCCAACTTTTAATTTAATATTATTTTTGCAATTGAGTATTTAAGATGCAATATAGGAAAAACAAAGAAAAGAGATTTCATAAGACAATCTACTTACTCATTTTATAGACTTCTCTGATATTTTAAGACCTTTGGAACAATGTGAGCACTCAATTAGCTGGCATTCAGTGGATCTACCAAGTAAGCAGACAGTTGTGGACTTCAGGGAATTTTCAAACACACATGCTGTTTAACCTTAGCAATTTTCTTTTACCTAGGAATTGTTTTCAGAAATTCCCTTATAATGAAATTTCTGTTTAAGTTGATAGCTGCAAATGAGGGCACAGTTGCTTCATTTCCTTTTGACAATAAGCCAAATTCATCCCTGGTGGAACTCCATTGATTTAACTCTACTTGAGCTAAGCTACACTGGGGATGAATTTGACCCAGCTTGAGATTTTTTTCTATTCATCTTTTCTTTAATTTCCTTTAGCTTAGTAGTCACTTTAGGGCTGGACAGAGAATTACAATGCAAGAGAGGGGAAAAGCAAAACTTCTCTGCTCAAGAGTCATTTCCTTTTTAATACCCTACTGATTTAGCCATGACTTGTAATGTGTTTCAGGTAGCCAAATTTCAACATCAATTTTGGAAGGAAGTTCACTATACTTTGAGTCTCTTTCCTTGGCTACTTCCCAAACCACCAAATCACCACCTACTATACAATGCACATATTATAAAAGGCAGCGTTAATGTCAGTGTGCTGCGAAATGATCTGGATAAACTGCAGTTGTCATGTAGTGCCTGATTTGGTTAACTGGAGCTCCACTAATTACTCCCCTCTTTGTCCACTATCTCAGATGGTGATAGAGCTTCAAGATCTCTGCATCTGTAATGCCCAACGTATCTTCCCCCAAACTACTGCTTGCCGTGCCTGGATTTCTGTGAGTCTTGCATGGTTTGCATGGTTTCTGTCCACGTGGTATTCCTGCCAGTCTTTTTTTTTTTTTTCCTCATAAGTTCAGGGTTTTGTGGGTTCACACCCAATAAGTTTCAAGTTTGAGCAAAAGCCGAAAGCATCATTCAGCCAAAATCTCTGCTGAGCTGTATGTGGTTTTCATCTGAAACTGTAAATCCACTATGTTCACTGAAGGGTTAGCAAAACTGGCCTTGAATGTCAGACCTCTAGCAGCTCTCCCAAATCAGGCTAGTTCTGGGTTTCATTACAAAGATTGCACAGCTCTAGCTAAGCCCTCATTTTCCACTTTCAGATAAATGCTTTTTCAGCTGTATTTATGAGGCTTAGAGTAAAAAAAAAAGCCTACCAGCTGTTAATGTTAATCACAAGTTTATATCATAAGCACATTCTGAGTCTTATCCTCTTTCCATTCATGTCAGTGGCAAAGCTTTCAACATCAGTGGCAGCAGGAGCAAATATCACAAAATATAGTAATGCACACCCAGTTTAAAAGGAAAAAATAGAGGTCTGCCTTAAACTAACAAAGCCAGGAATAGGATTCTGTACTGTTGAATGTCTTACTCCATTTGCACATTCACTTTTGCACCATGAAGTACTTAGTGGTAATACAGAAGCAAGCGTAAGGCTCAGGTTCGTGCTGGAACAGTTGGCATATTCTTATGGGTCATCAAAATAGACATTAAAGCAGGGCATTTGACATAAGGAATCAAAAGATGTGATATAAAGGAGTGTTTATCACCCATACGAAGAAAGAAGCCCAGATTCATTAGTTTTGAAGCAGCTGCTGAATGATAAATTTCTGGGACTTTATGCAGTGAAAATATTCTTTTATATATCAAAATAGAAATTAATATTATTTTGCAAAATTTTAAACTATTCCAAAAGTAATTATACTTAAGCTTTTAGTGAGGTCTGGTTGGTTTGGTTTGTGGCTTTTTTTCAAATGAAAACTTGAAGGATTTAGTCCATAAGGCATTCTGCTGCGTTTGCCAGTTGGGTTTTAAGGCTTAGAAAGTTCATGTTTTGCCTAACTCAGGGGCCAGCTTCACTGAAATTTTTGAAATCTGAACAAGCACTGGACTGTGCTAATGAATGTTTTAGAGAAAATAGGAAAGTAAGATTCAGGACTATAAGACAGGATAGGTGGTTTCAGCTTGTTCTAGTTTTCCTACTGTAATAATATAGCTAATATAACCTTACCTGAGAGGATGCTGAGATTTAATTAACTAAAATGTTCCCAGCTCTATTGGAATAATATACCAAAATAATTTTGCTTATTGTGTTTTTATTTTATACAAAATGCCATATTTAAAATCTTTTTTTCTTTTATATTTTTAGTAAAACTAAATCCTAAATGTCACTGTTAATGCCATTGTTAAAATTTATCCTTAAGGGCTTTCTGACATAAATAGCAATGATAACAGTTGTCTTTTTTTGGAGCAGTTTGAATTTTAGGCCACAGTATGACATATTTTCTGAAAGTTCTTTTTTTGTGCCATTGCTGCTCATGTGTCTGAAAGCATATCTGTAAGTGCAAAAGAAAGCTGTGACTCTTTTCTTGTTTAATAATGGCTGTATCATGTTTGCATAAATTGTAGTAGTTTTTGGCTGGATTGCAGAATGCTTCTTTTTATGAGAAGTCTCATCTCCAGCTTGTAGGCCACCTCTTCTCATCCCCCCAGAGAGGAAAAGTAGGATCATGAAGGGTTTGGGATTCTTGTTTGTCCTTAAGTAGCCATGCCTATGTAATTGGTGATACAAAATTTATTCTGCCCCTTCCCATCTTTCTTTCTGCTACCCAGTCACTGATTTCCTAATTATATGGAATGCTAAAGTGAATGCTTGAGTGTGCAGTGATAGTTCTGCTTATATGATTCTACGATTTGTTTGGTATTTACTTTTTAATTTAGCCTTCAGTGCAGCCAAGAAAAAGGTGACTGCAGAAGCGTTCGCTTTTAAAGTGAATGCTGGAGTTTAATTGAAGTTAATGAATTTTTATGTTTGGAATTGTGTTCTGTTATCTAGCAATGAAATAAATGGCGAAACAGTGCCTCAGAGGAAAACCAAAACCAAAAAACTGGAGGCCACCAGTGTCGGGATTGAATGCACAGTGTGTTGAGTACCCAGCAAAGGCTGGGCACAGCATTGAGGACTGGAATATGCATCCATCCAGAGGGAGAGTGGCTGCATTTTACTTGGAATTTTGGCAATGCTCTCTGCAGTGTCTCAGGTTATCTTCTGCTAAATGAGCATCTCTCACCCGAACCCAGCTTTCTCTGTAATCAGATGTAAGCAGGCAGAATACTTCCCCTGAAAAGGAGTTAACCCCTGTAGGACCCCTCTAGACCTAGTAGGGAATATATGATATATTTTTTTAAAATGAGATTAAACTGCATGTTTGCACATATGTGCAAGCTCATGTGCCATCATTGCATTTCTCTTCTTTTGTTTTTAAAAATAAGTTGAACAAAAAGCCCGAATAATTATTTTAAGAAAATAAAATTTTTAAGTCCAACTGCTAGTCAAATTCAGCTGAAACATGGCCAGTTGAAATGGGCAAAGAGAGCCCCAGAGTAAAATTACGCAGTGTCTAACTATGTGAAACACGTCTGACTGCCCATACACAGTCACCAATAACTGCAGGAGAATCTGAAGAGCTCAAGCTGCTCAAGGAAAAGGAAGGCAAATTAGTGTTTGTTATATCAATTAAACCCAAAGGGCAAATGTCACAATTAAAGAGTCTAGAGTTTTAAGCTTTTTTTTGGTTTGATTTTGAAAGACAAAGAAATCCCAATCTGATCTTAAGAATGACATTTATTTATTTCAAATGAATGATAATGATACAAGACTGCTCTCTTCTTCGGAGTTGCGTTTTCAACTCCTGGAGTCCTGCCCTGAGACTCCTTGGTGTCCATTAGCAGATCCATTTTCTACCCTTGAACTATGTATTCTTATCAAAATGTTAATTCTTCCAAGCTTTGCAAAAAACACCCCAGTACACTGTGTATTTTATATGCCAAATTATTCCACTTTAATGGAAAAAGAACAGAAATGTTAAGGAATTCGTGTGTATCTGAGTTGTGCACATCAATCTTCTAAGGCGGCACATAACAAAGGTCAGGAATAGCCTAGCGCTGTGTTTTGTGTGGCTCATCATTCTATGAGAAAATGTGCCCAAGTTCCTCCTAAAACATTGTTTTCAAGCATGGTTACTACTGAATATATTTCTAAATGACAAGGTTTATTTGTCTGTATTTTGATATGTTTAGGGGAAACTCAGGCTGACAGTTAGAGGAGGCAGGAAGAGGGAACCACAACAAGTTCCACCCAAACACAAAATGTCATCTCTTCCCTAGCTAAGATACAGAAGCATCCTGATGAAAAAAAGAGCAGACATTTAAAAGTTTCTGACATGTGTCACAGATGCAGCCATTGAGCCACTGTTCCTGATGTAGCTCGAAATGACAGCATCCAAGCCATTGGAACTGGCTGCAGGACATTCAAAGTTTGGTGTGTGTCGCATTTAATCCTTGTCATAGCACATCTCGAGAATAAAAAAGACAAATGGACACAGGCAGTAGTAATAGTTCAAAAAACTTAAAATAAAGCTTCCCAGTCTAATTGATATTATCAAGCTGTGCTAACATTTACCAGCCACCAAGCAGACAGACAGGAGGTCAGCACCTTTTTTTCTGCAATTTTCCCCCAAGTCAGAAGGATAAGTCTTTCAAGCTTTCTCTAAGGGTGACCCAAATACATGAACTGTTTATTCAGAAATAGCACTGACTTGCCAAAGATACTCCTTAATAATCAAAACATATAAAGACAAAAAGGCTTCGGCCACCGATGAAGCAACTTGTCGTGCATGACCCATGTTATTTATTTACACTAGCTTAGGATCAAGCAGTGTTGGTGATTACTGTACCAAGGAGCTGATAATTTATTGATTATACCACCTCTGGATATTTTACATCCTTGTAAAGCTGAGGTGCAGGCAGCATAAAATAACCTTCTTTTGGAGTTACCATGTTGGAATCCTCTTTCGAATAGTGTGTCTTTTAATGCTGGCCAAAAGAAGTTTGTGCACATAAAATTGATTGTCTGCAGTGGCTCAGGGTCCGCAGCACAGATCACTTGAATCAAGAGCTTCACATCTAGGTTTCCAGAGAATTTATAGTCAGCAGCCCCATTTGCTTGTCATTGATTGCAGTGGATGAGTGCCTTCTCCTCATCTAACTTCCAGTTTAACATAGGGGATACTTTTTCATTTAGCAGCCTGGGAGGTGAATAGAGAAGATTCAATTTAAGCATTTTCCAAATACAATCAGCCTCTGATAATGTGAATCCCCTGGCAAGTTGAAGTTGAAAAAAAAAAAAAATCTTTTGTATTAAAAAGTCAGTGGTACCTACAGGCTATTGGACTGGTTTCTACTTAAATCTTTTGGCTACCTAGGCATGGGGATAAATCAAGCATGGTTTTAACAGCACTTCCTTCTGTATGTTAAGAAAGACTCAAAACATCCACGATGTTATGGTAGTGGAAGAGAAGATTCAATGAAGGAATGTATTTAACATACACGGGTTTTTTGTACAATTTTATTAGAGTATTGACAACTATATTTGTTACGTCTCATTTAGCCATCACGTTGTTGGGAAGGAACGTTGTATTGTTTTGTTGTCTGAAGTTCAAAAATATCTTTTAAACAGTACTTTTACTTTTTATGTTTATATCCAACTGCAGAGCCAAAAGCTTGAAAATGTTGTAAAAAAACCCCCATATATTGGTAAAGTTCTAATTAGGTCAAAAATACAAAAGAAAATATCTAAAAAGACCTCTACTCTAAAACGTAGGTTTGGAAGAAATCAAGTTAGTGTGCTGAGACCTGAATTCTGACTGTGTCAGAGTTCTCCCTTTGGAAATACCGACATTCAAATGTGGTTGGCTTGATTGGCCCTTGAAGAAAAAGATGCTCACAATTGAACATCTGCATTGTACATGATTTCTTATGCCCTGGCTATGTTCCTGAGGTGTTCACCCAGTGAACCCCTTCCTGTGTGTCTGCACTGGGGGATGGTGAAGTTCTCAGTACGGTGAGAAAGCTGCGGCAGGAACTGCTGTTGCTGAGAGGCGGAGAAGACGGTGCTGGCTTGCCCACAGAGACTCTCTGTGTCGGGCTGAGAGTTCCCCACGGTGCTGCTAGTGAAGGGAAACAGGTTAGCTGGAAGGTTTGCCCTTTCTGCATGCAACAGGTAAATTGGAGCTTCCAATGGTGCATGGACTCGCCCCCAAAATTCTTCCCCTGAAAGATCTGCAGTTGAGACCTGTAGGGACAGCAAAGCAAAATCCATATCATTCTTAATGGTACCTCACAGAGGAAATAAGCCTTGTCTGACCAACAGCAGAAATGTAAATCAATACTGTTCCGTGACAGGTCAAGTTGCATCTTGAGAGGCAAACCACATCCCTTTGTCCCCATTTACAGTGGCACAAGGTGGTTCTATTGCTGGCAGAGCATGACATCTGAAATTGTTTTGCTGAGACTGTGGACCATTTCTGTGTTGTGAAGATTGATGCACAAAAGACTGGGAATGGAAGAGTGTGTAAGCTGAGATGGTAGATTCTTTGCTCTTTTTTGGGACACTATAAAGTCCTTCTGTTAAGATGTGGCTGTGCATCTACCTCCTGCAACAAAAGCTTTTGCATGTATTAGGTTCCTTCACAAACAGTGAAATAAATTATAAAGAAGGATCAGAAAATTAGTAAGAAAAAAGGTATAGAGGGAAAAAGGCACGGGTAATGCTTCGTTCTGTTACAGTAATGACAGTGATGAAGGGTATTAAAGGACCTAGGGGAAAGAAAAAAAAAGTTTAAAACAGTTTTTTAAATATATAAGTGGCTATATTTGGCAATCTTCATAAATCATGTATGTGTTTAATGATCTTTGGTAGTAAGTGTTTTCTACAGCGCAGAGTTAAGATTGTGGCAAAAAGACCATTCCTGAGTGTCTTTCTTCACTGTGCATCATCTTGCTGTTGAAGACAGGACATAGTTATTCTTGTCCTCTCTCATACATGAGATATCATCTCAAAGAAACTAGAGTCAAGTGCAGAAGAGAGACTCCTCATTCAAATTATCGTGTTGGATTCCATCCTCTCATTTTAGTGTCATTGCAGAACATGTTTGTGTACTCGTCAGCAATATAACTTCATCATTTCTGTCTGCAAATGAAACTCAGTTTTCTGCCAGATAGTTTCAGAGGATTTATGTAAGCTGGAGATTTCCCATTTGCCTTAATGGGAGTTACCCCACACTGTACAATAGATTAGTGGCACAGCGAAGGAGGATAAGTCAAAAGACCCCTAGAGAGCAATGTTGATTTTAAATATTTCCCTTCTGCTGTAATAACTTCCATAGCATCCTATGCATTATGAAATGCCTGATTGAGCTAATTTCCTGCATTGTAAAATAAAGCCGTAATTATAATTATTAAGTGTAATTAACTGTACATATGATTGCCGTGAAGAATAGAAAAAGACAAAGATAGCATGAAAACACTCTAATATCATAATTACTGGTCCATTTGTATTGTCCTTGTTAAATATGCATCCGCTAAATAATTTGATTTCATGTCTTCAGCTGTGTTGCACTTTGCTTATTCTATGCTGATTATAAAGGCTTAATCTTTTCTAGGAATCTTTTTTATCATCAGTGTGTGGGAAGGAATGAAAACAAACCTTTGTAGTTTTTCTGGGCCACTCCATAATGACCACCATTTCCTAGACTTGTATTTTCTAGTAAAATTTTTTTAATGACTTTATGTATTTAATCTGCAGGGTCAAGGCTTCCAGTGGTAAATGTAGTTCAACAGAGATTCAGTTGGAAAATAGTCTTTTCTAGGGAAGAGGAAGGAAAACAATCTTGTGCTATGCAGCAGTAAGTCCTAACATTGTTGTACAGGTTCTCTAGGTTAATGGAGCAGCCTTAACTGCAGGTCCTGAGTGGAGTTACTAATTTTAGTCATCTGTTGAGGACTCTTGGTACCAGCTCTGGTTGTCTGACTAGTGAAAAGAAAAAGAGTTGCAAAGTTCTTGTGCCCTTCAAAACGTCAGCCTTAGAAAAAACCTTTCATATTTACATCTCATATATTAAGATGGGCCAAAGCTTGAAAGACTTCCTAAAATCAGATAAAATGGACAGTATTGTTTGTTCTTTTGGGAATTAAGCATTTTTTGTCTACTTTTTTTTTTTTTGAAAGAGTCTAATTCAGTGAGATTGTTTGGGAAATGAGCTAATTAATGAAAAAATGTTTCAGGATTTGGCACTTTTGTAGAAATGTCACAGACTTAATGGGATTATTGACCAGTGAAAGAGGTTGCAGGACCTCATCATAGTCTGTTTATGCAAAAGAATTAATTTAAGGTGTCTCTGAAATGAAACCAACGTAATGATTTCTGAGATCTGCCTCTTGTCCTGATCAGGTGCCATTTTTTTTCCTGCAGCAATATTGTAGCAGCATCACTTGTAGTATTTTCTGCTTAGGTCAGAATATCACCAATGCCCAAAAGAACCAAATTTTCAGTTTCCCTGAAGATCTACTAGTGATACAGCTGAGGTTTGGGGAGCTATTTTTTTTTTTATTATTATTATTTATCTCTGTAACAGTCAGTCACTCTGGTAAAGGAAAGGAGCAGTTAGAGAAAGGTTTCAGTGAGGAGCAGCTGGAGGGGCACTAGTGGAAAATTTGCGAAAGAATGGGTAGCAGCTTACTGTGGTGATGGACTTTTTCCTGTACTCTCTCACAGAGGCTGGTTACCTTTTTTAATATAATAAAGGATGAAATAGTTAAATACATCACAGTTTTGCCAATAATAGGTGTTGGTGTATAAGTCTAACTGGCAGTCAGACTGCCCAGGTTATTGATTTTACTGTCTAATGGCTGAAAGAGATGTTATCTTGATTAATTAGAAGTCAAAACCAAATGCATCTTGCTTCTGTTAGATCTCCTGGCATTTGTTTTCTTTTTTTTCTCCCTCGCCAGGGTTGTCGTACATGTACCTTTAAAATGTTTTAAACTAAAAAGCTATCAAGGTCAGCAGTGTACAAGCCCTAGCAACTTTATTTCAGCTGTCAAGGAGTCCTTAAAGCATGCACTGCTTTTGGTGCTGGAAGGTACCCTTTTAAAGCATAAGGCTATTCATTTAACCTCAACAAATTAAAATCCAGTAGGCTATTATTCTTAGGGCTCTTGAAGTAACTTATCACCTCATTATGTTATTGGGCAGAAATGCTGACATGCTGAGTATTACTTTATATATTTACTGATGGTTTTACAGGAAAAACGTATTTTTCTCTTTTGGAGTATTTAGTGTTCTGCAAACCTGTTTAGTGCTTAATGTGAATAAGCATTATAAAGACCACTGCAACATCAGAACATAAAAAAGTAGGCAATTTTCTATCAGCTCCTCTGAATTATGATCAGTAAGATGATAGAAAAAAAATGATAGATGGTAGGGTAAAAAAAAGTCTAGGGTTAGTCAGCAATAACAAAACCTGCAGAGATTTAATATATTGTGTTAATAATCACCTCCTGGTGGTTTACATGCTCTCAGAATGCCAAGTACTAAGGAAAAAAAGAATCTTGCTGCATTTATAAACAATTTACTTCTCCCAGAGTTTATTTCCAGGAAATGAGCAGTTGTTTGATTTAACTTGTTTTGTGTTTTATATGATCACAATCTGGACCTAAAATTGCCTTACAAAGTATACAAAAATACAATATATTGCACATTTCTGAATAAAAGTGAAATTGGCTGATGTTGTTTACATATCAAAGCTTTACCAGAGATTCTGTTGTCACAATTGGTCTGATTCTGAAAATTTTACAAGAATCATAGAATCATAAAGTGGTTTGGGTTAGAAGTAACCTTAAAGAGCACTCAGTTCCACTATCAATGTCACCGACAAAGATATTAAACAGCACCAATCCCAATACCGCCAAGGAATGCCACACATCATTGGTCTCTACTTCAACAAGTTGACCACAACTTTTTCATTGTGACCATCCATCCAATTCCTTATCCATCAAATCCATGTCTCTCCAAACACGGATGTTGTGCAGGATAGTGTCAAATGTTTTGCACAAATCCAGGTAGATGGTGTCTGTTGCTCTTCTCTTATCCACCAGTGCTGCAACTCCCCTGCAGAAGACCATCAACACTGTCAGGCACAATTTGTCCTTGGTGAAGCCCTATGGGCTGTCACCAGTCATGTCCCTGTTTCCTATGTGCCTCAGCATAGTTTCCAGGAGGATCTGCTCCATGATCCTGCCAAGCAAGACTGACTAGCCTATAGCTCCCTGGGTCTTGTTTTCTCAAAATACCAGGGATACATTTCATATCTATTTGAAATTTTGGGAATCCCATAAAAGCAGTAGCTCTCTGTTCAGAAGTGTGTAATGTGTTGCAGAAAACCACAAAGCATGGACTCAAAAATTGCTGCATCATCTACTGAGCAGATGGTTTACATATCTTCCTTTATTCTTATTTGCTCCATAACATTTTAGCATACAGTTAATCTATTTATCAGATCTCAATTCTCTCCTTTAGGTTTTGTTGTCATGAAAGTGTCTAAAGAAAGATGACCTACAGCACTACACAATTTATAGGTGTGGAGTGGTTTAAGTAACCAATTTGTAAAGCTTCAGACTCAATTTATCTGCTGCTTTTCCCATGGAATTTACCTAGAAAAAGTGTAAAATGCACAAGACTCTTAAGTACAAACCCCCACTTTGCTTGTCTACTTGGTGTTCACAAAGAAAAAACCCTACCGGGAGCCTGGTCAGTCCAAGCAACAGACTGCAGGTGTTTTCTGAAAGAAGGACATAAAAGGACAGAATGTAAATCAAGGCAGCCCTGTGGTCATTTTAATTGGCATTCTTACCATTTTTCCAGGTCTGTGCTTACTTCTTACTGTGCTGTTGCATGAAATGAGAAGTTAACACAGCAATTGCGATGTCCTTGGCCGTTTTTGACTATAGGTCTGCTGAAATACAGACCTCAGTTTCATTTAGTTGAAATTCATAGTACAATTCCAGTAAATTTAGTGCTGCTGATAGCTGTCAGATTGAGTGCACTGGATAGCAGGTTTAGGTAGTGGTAAGATTAGCAATCTTAGAGTTTCATCTAGGCGGAGGAATAATTCAGTATTTGGGTTTTATTTGGAGACCACCTGTGAGGGGAAGGCCTGCTAGTGCGAGTTGTAATGCTGAACCTTGTTCTGAAAAAGCTAGACTGAGTTCACTCTGTGTCATCTGTACATGGTGTATATATGGTGTATATATATGGTTGTTTCCATTCAGAAGAGATATTGACTCCTTGCCCTCTTACCAGCCAACACGTCCATTTTGAATTCTTCAACAAAGAGCTGAACTGGAGGGCAAATCGATAGATACTGAGGAGTGCATACCAAGGCTGGTATTGTGATCATCCTAATTTTTACTACTCTGGCCTCTATGTAAACAGGACCAAAATCTGATGAAAATTGTCAAAGTGGAGGTGTTCTAGGGTCTAATCTTGGGAAAAAAACCCAAACAAACTAACCCAGAGATGCTAAATCCCTTATGGTTGCAAAGAAAATATTGAAAAAGATATAATATGTATTTTTGTATATAAAATATTGAAGAATGGAAAAGGGGAACTGACTTTGGGTTACGTGGTGCAGAAGAGCTTACACCAGCTCACGCTATGCCACAATGGCACCAGGTCCCTGAACAGGTGAGCATCCAGGGCGCCAGGGTTCTTTAACATCATCCTGTGCCCTGATGGAGGCGACAGTGTTGTGTTGAACCAGGTCCTTTCTTTTCCTCTGGCATTTTCCCTCATTTCCAAGACATCTTTCCCCTCACAGCAGTACTCCTTATTTCCTTGTTCCAAAGGAATATTTTTTTTCTGGGCGATGTCACCCTTCATTTGTGGAATAAAGAGAAATAAAAGCTGTAAATTATTGATTCTGGAAGTTTACATGAGGGAAACACAAAGTCTTTCTTCTGAGCCTTGGAATGGCTGTCAGAGTCCTGCCTCAGCTGCTAAGAAGGGCCCAGCTAATGCAGTCAAGTTTGCTCCATCTGCCACGGCTTTGAGTGACAGCTATGGCCCAGTGCACATCCACTGAAAACTAGCATCAGGGAATGACATACAGTTTGATAACATAAGATGCTTAGGTTTTTTGGCTCAAGTGAGATGTTCAGAGCTAATAGCCCTGTGAGCAGAGTTTCAGCTGTGATCTGTACCTTGAGATATTGGTTGTGTCTGGCTCAGGAAAAAGGGGAAAGAATGAAAGCTTATTTCTAGAAAGGTTTCCGATGAGCAGCATTTGTCATTGAAGGGGAAGATGGGTATAATTAGCTTGTCAGTCTAGTTTGGGCTGAGCTGGCTTTCTGTGGTAAGAAAGATGGACTAACTGCCAGAAGAGCTGACAGGCAGTCGATAATGCAGCAATTAATGTCATAAATAATTCTGGAACCAATTATATCAAAATGGACTCCAAGCCTTAAAAAGGAACAGAATTCCCTTATTCTTCCTGCTAACAGCAAGAAGCAGCTTTCATTTTTCTCTATAATTACTTTTCATTGTATATAGCAATAAAGTAGGGCTTTTCTGTCCATATTTAAAACTTGTCTTTCTTGCCTTCCCCCGCCTCCTAAACACTCTTTACCCCATAGGACAAGGTTGTTACAGCAGATCTGCACTGAGGTGAATGTATAATCTTTTCACGTGGCTGTTACATGATAATTTCTGCTGCACCTAAATGACTAAGAGCCAAGTTTTCTCAAATGTCATGGGCAATGACAGCAGAAAGTACCAAACAGTGGCATTTGGAAATAAAGACATTTGTGAAATAAATTGATTTGTCTTATTATTTTAAAGGTTGCTCTGACTTGCTTACACTGAACTTATTGATTTTTTTTTTCTCCCCTCTCTCTGTATAGTTACAGCTATGGAATTTGAGCCAAGCTATTCCCTTTATGCTGCAAACACAATTCAGAACAGCCCTGTGAGTTAATGGGCATTCCCTTACAAAAGACACCAAGTTACAAACACTCTCTAGAGTGATATTCTCCTTAGCTGTTTCTCCATGTGCTGTAATACAGATGTGGATAGCACAAAGCCTGTACTGGCAAAACCCCCACAGTACTGCTTTTGCTAATGGTCTTTCTATAGTCTTGTCCTCTCTTTTTTTTTTTAAATGGACTATAGAAGTAGTAAATTACTGTAGCATTCGTTCACAGCTTTGTTCAGCGCCTGACAAATGTTTCCAACTTTTCAACTATGGTGGCATTTACTCCTGGGAGGTTGGGGAAAACAGTTCATGAAGTTCCCACTGTTTTAAAACCAGAAACATCTGTTGGTGTCACATGCAGTTTGTTGGCTGGGTCCAGGAATAAAGAAATCCTGCAGCTGATCAGCTCTCTCCTTAGCAGTAGGTGTCAGTATGGTGAGTGGTAATTACAACAGAGAGTTTTAGAGGACACACGATAATTAGGACAGCTAACAAAAACATAAACACTGACATTTACCATACTTAAAACCAGAAATGTTGTCTGCTGTGTGTGTACGTTGTTTCAGATGATGACAATAGAGCCATAATTAGTTCAATCAAGCTTTTAAGGAACAAAGACTTTCAGATTTTGCATATACAGCTCAGTGTTTCAGCAGGAAGAATGGCAGAAAGAGGGGGAGCGATCTGTGGTGTGCAAAGCCCAAGCATGCAGCGGTGCAAAGCTGGGAGAGCTGGGTTCCCTCCCGAGCCCTGCTGCAGGGATGGTGCTGAGTGGCTGCCAGGGAATCATCGTGTCTGTCATCACAGCTCCCCAGGCCACAGGGACAGAGAACGCTCACCCTGCAAAGGTGCTGTCCGTATTAACACATTTTTAAGGCCTTTTTAAGCACTTGGAGATTGTCTGTAAGGAAGGGTGATGGAAATTCAGTACTGTTGAGGGAAGAGACCATCTGTTTCACATCTCATTAAGAACTATATCCTGTTTCTGCTCTGCGGCCCAGCAAGGCCTGAAAACAAGGAGCTGTGTTTAAACAATACTTCCTCAGTTAAACTACAGTGTATATAAATTGAACTCAGTTTTGCTCCAAATGACCCACTTTTTCTGCTCACAGAAGTTCTTCAAAAGGTAAGATTTTGTCAGAATCTTTGCAGGTCAACTCTGTAGCCGTTCAGCGGTCTTGCTGCCATCATTTTCTTTTCTATGCTTCTGCATTTCTATTGAAAGTACTTCACTGCCCTCGTGCCCCAGATCATTCAGGGCATTTCTTCTCTTCAATAGAGAAGAAGTGTCGATGTTTTCCTTGTATTCATAAGAATGATTTCAAGCATAAAAGTAAAATCAGTTTGATTTAGTCTGGAAAGAGTGCTCTAGCAATCATTATTTGTTCTGCAGAACTCTTACTGACCTCCGTTCTAGGGAAAACCAGTTCCCTGCCTAAGTGGACTTTATAAAAAAGGAAAGAGATTTAACATGAAATGTCAAATTAAATGAGCTTAATTTACTCACTGTCATGTGCAATGCCACCCCAGTAATATAGGTCTTCTGTTCCAGCTGCCAATGTAATTGATGTTACTATAGGAAACGTATGGCTAAGTGAGCAACTACTATGCCTGCAACAAATAACAGATTTTCAGTTCATCAGGAAGGTGAATGATCAAGAAGCAATTAATATTACCTAAGATGACTTGTATCATCACTTGTACTTCTAACAAAAACACAGGAGTAGTTTTTATTTTATTCGTAAATGGCTTTAAATGACCGGTTTTATTAGGTATATTTTAATGATTACTAAAGAAAGAAGTGAAAATCCTATGAGCTATTTCGTAGTCCTGAAAGGCAAATGCAGCGTAAACTAATGGCACTACTTACTTAGATATTGTTGCTCCTTTATCCTCTAAATGCCTGAAAATAGCATTTTGTGGAGGTGAAGTGCAGAATCCAATGACTTTAGCACCTTGGTTTAGCTCATGATGGGAGATATTATCTAATTTTATCCTCTATGTGTTAGGGTATTATGTGTTTTCATCTGTTGCTTGAAGCTGCACATTAAAATTCCAAGCTCTTACGGCTATTTACCACTGAGACCATTGAAAGTTGTATATACTCATAACTTGGTGAATTTGGGCTGATTATATGCAGTAATGACCACGTTTTCATCGTGAACTAGTGTAAGCATCCTTTTGGATTAAGCTTGGGGTATTCGAAAGTACAGTGTTGTAAGTCTGAATTACAAACATAGCAGTGGTCTTAGTGGAGTAATGCACTGCAGAGAAATGGGAAGGTAGGGAAGAGGCAAGAACTCAGCTTCAGTAGGTAGATGGAAGAGTTTCACAGACATCAGTATAACTGATGAGTTTTTTGGTTAGTTTTGTTTTATTACTGGCTGGCTGATTTACGTAAGCACATACATTTTTAAACGTACTCCTCCTCTTTCCTTTAGGTCTAATAAGCTGCCATTCATATCGAGGTTGGGTTTCCTCTGTCTTTCACCTAACACTCTCTTTTGCTGAATCACTCTTTCCATTTCTTAGATCTAGCTTGTCAGTAGGGCCCAGCATGTCCAAACAATGACAGATTTTTCTGAAGCTCAGTTCTCTATCATGCAGTTAATTAAGAAGCCAGGCTGATGGTGGGCAGAGCAGGGAAGGGAAGGGTTGGTGGGAAGGATAAGTAAAAAAAGTCTTATTAGTTCAGCATATCTAGATCTTTGACTGGACGTATCATGGACATTGAGGGTTTGAAAACCTGGCCTTCATTTGGTAGTTAGCTTGGAACTGAGGAGCTAATATTATTCTCTTTGGAGCAGTGACTTTTCTTGTGAGTTCATACAGCATTGTTTCTGAAGGGATTTTTCTGAATGGCTTGAATAGAAACAGTAAATAATACAGCATGAGTGCACAGGATATGAGTTTCTCCCTAGCATTTCTGTTATTGAGAGGAGAATTTTGTCTTCTATGGTGTCTCCAGCAGCCAGACTAACATTCATTTGGTTTTAAAGCACCTATCATATTTTATGGCTTTGGTAGATAGGTGTGCTTAAAAACGTTTTGGTTCTTGGTATATATTCGCTTTTCTCTATTTTTCTAGATCAGTTCTGGAAATTGCAGGAAGCTGACCAAGGGAAAGAGAGGACACCAGAAAAGGTTAATTGAGAGCATGCTAGTTACTTATAATAGAAAAGCCTGGCATGTACCATAATGTGAGCAGGGTAATGAACCTTTCTTTGGCTGAAAAGAGGAGGTAAACAAACATTACTGAAGAAAAAGAAAGACGAATTTGAGGCATGTAAGTATAGTGCTGTCTACTGCAGCACATTGGGACTGCTGTCTACCAAAGTACCAGACTTTTTACCAGCTAAGTTATGAGGTGTGATGGTAACGCTTCTGTTGATGCTGATGGTGTAGGCTCCATGGAGAGCTAGAGGATCTGTATTACTGCATGCTGAAATCTGTTTTATTTTACACAGTTCTCAACTAAGATGTGCATCTAAGATAGTCTTACCATGAGATTGTGTCCTCACCAAAATTCTGCTCTTAGACTTAATATTAGGCTTGTAATAGCTTTGGTTTTCTTGGTTGTTGAAGGAAAACTTCAAATTCAAGCTATCCTGTGCCCCTCCACAAGATTCCTTCTAATGTTGCAACAGAAGTCATACATTTTTATTGTTTTATTTTAAAATATGAGTAACTCACCACTATTTGAATTCTTTGAATCAGCAGTCCTACATTTCTCTGTCTGAGAAACAACATCAGCTTGGATGAAAGATGAAAAAGATGTGGTCTTGGGGAAATTTTAAGTTTGCTTATGGAAGAGGAATCTGTTACTCCTAGGTAAGAAAGAAGTGTAAGAAAAGAATTAGAGCACCCTGAGAACATAATGGTGGTATTCTCATTGAGTTTTTTTCTTCTTCAGAGTGAAGGGTAGAAGAGTGTTAAGTTACTACCCAGAGTATTTAAACATTTTCCTTTCAGGGACTTTCATAGGATTAATGCAGATATCAAGTGAAAAAATTAAATTTCACCCATATTTTCTCTAGAAGTGCCTTTTTTTTTCTTGGCAGACCCCACATGAGTTTAATTGTTTCTGATTAAACTGCAGGATTAAGTTTTCTCTCCTTCTGCTGATGGGGTTCAGTTTCCTTCCTTTGGGTAATGTGTCAAACACCAATCCACCTCCCTCTCCGTCTACCCTTCCCAGTAACTAACTATGTTGAAATACATAGGACAATAAGAGAATACACTGTATAATCAAGAATAAAAAATATTATCGTCTACCACAGTAAATCATAGCCAAACAACACAGTTATAATAGAAATACCTTTCCTATGTCTGATCCACTAACACTTACTTAGTCAGATAACAAATAACTTGTTCTTGGAGAGAGTGCCCTGGGTTTGATTTATCTCTGAGTGTAAGTAAATATGAAAAGGCTGCCAAATCTGCCTATATAAATCTCAGCTATCTCAAAATGTCATGTATGGGGGAAGTGAAAAATTAAGAAGGTGTTTCTGTCTTAATAGGGTATGGAGGCAAAAGGTTCTGCTTTCAATTCTTCTTAGGGATGACGTTTCTCTGGTTGATACCTGGGAAGAATTAAAGAGAAGCTGGAAAAAAATACATACATATATTGTGCCAAATAACTGCTCTTATTTTTGCTGATGTAAATCTGGAGTAGATCCACTAAAGAGTCTGGAATTAGTCTGGCTTTGTCCCAGTGTAGCTGACAGCAAACTGAGAGCCTTTCAAATTAATAATATTAAATCTCAGCGTTGTTAAGATTTTTCATTTTGGCTATAGTGTCCATTGTTTGTTTGAACAAATAGAACAAAAAGAAATCATCTGAAGATACTTACATGCTGCTGCACAAGTGAGAATAGAAGGAAGACTGGGCCAATGTGAAAATCAAGGGTAAGAAAATTGTTTCTGTAACTATTGTTTGCATATGTTTATTCTTGTCTGACAACACCACACCACACTTAGCGGTTCATTTACACAGGAAAGAAAGAGGTGGCATGCAGGGCTGGATTAGTAACTCAAGTATTAAGTAGTATAATCCAGGCATAAATCCTACCAATTTGTGAATTTTCACCCATGGGCTTTATATTTTTCTCACTTGATACCGTGGTCATTGGAGTTACTCCTGACTAATACCAGAGTGGTTAATCTCAGAATCAGACCCTCTGCATCCGGTGTGGGTTTGTGAACCAGATGCTTGTGTGACAAAGTGTGTCAATTGGCCCGAAGTGCTTGTTGAGCCCCAGTCCATCTGGGATTCGAAGGTAGTTTGTTACCTCCGAGGTGGGGGGTTTTAGTTGAATGTGTCATCCTACTCAAATTCATTAGATGAAAAGTGAGTATCATCTTACATTACATAAGTTCAGCTGGAATGTATACAATGTCAGTAGTATGGGAGAAGAAAACATGTGTTGAATACATCTAGTGTGTCTTGGGGCTCTGAAGGTCACTCCACTAAAGTAATATATAGTGCTGGTGCTAGTGGCTCAAGGTCAAGTCAGCTTGCTTTTCATAATGCATAAACCTCAAGCTCACTCAGACACCAATCATCTGACCTAAACCTTGGAACAAATATTTTACTAAGTAAATCAGTGAGCATGCTGGCATTTCTATTAACCTTCAATGCACTGGTGACAGAAAATGAATAATGATAAATAATAACTCAAGCCTGTAAATCATGCTTAGCATCAGAGGGAAAAAAAAAGGAAAAGGTCTGGTGTACTACCATCTGCTAGGCTGGCTGAGCCTGTAGGGAAAAACCCACAACAAAGAGAAATGTGCTTTCTGCCTCTCAGAGCAGTTCCCTGGGTTTGAAATTTGGGGGTGGAATGGAGTGGGCTTTGCAGAGACTGGTGAAGGAAACACTTGAAAGTGAAAAGCTGAATGTACACAAACTGCAGGGAGCCTGAGTAAGAAGAGCTCGGTTACTCAAGGTAGTAGAGTTGTTTGGCAAGCTTTGAAGGGGATGAAGTCTTTTCTTGTCCTCCTCTCCCACTGACTGCCCATAGGCGGCTCTCTGGTGGTAGGCAAAAAATAGCAGACTTCCAGCAACTCACCAATGCTGGGAACCTGCTTGTTTTATTTCCCCAGTACTCTTTCATTTCATTTTCTTCTGTTTTCCTTTCAATTCTGCTACTGGTTAGGGTCACCGTAGCCACACAATGGCCTTAAGGAAATTAAGCTCATATATTAAGAAAAAAAGACACGTTTAGCTGTATCTCCCACCCTGTGATATTTTCACATGTTTCGGCTTCATTCAGAAGTGCTCTGATTCTCATTTCCTTTAGAGTTTTGGAAGGTCTAATTTTAGACAATACAAATCTGACCATTAATTTACTATTGAGTTTGTTGCAAGGAAGGTTTTTCCTAGCCACGTTGTTTAAAACATTTACATGTCACAAACTTGCTCACAATCCATTTCTTTTCCTCTTCTGAAATCTTTTTGGTAAAAAAAGAAATGCTGATGAATCTGTGGATTGAAGCACATGTTGTGTTGAGTTCATCTCCCTAGCTGGGCATACATTTGTAATGGATTGTTAGGCTGGGGACCCTGGACACATTTGTGACCCTGCTACAAGAAGGGGAGGCAGCATGCATCACATAAGGTTGCTGCTTCCAAAAATCACAATAGACTCTCATCGAGAACCCTTGTCCTTTCACAAAAGGGTGTGCTGTGACACTGGAATAGGAAGAAATATAGGGAGTAGAAGCACAGCCTGATGTTTGGTTTCTGTGGGATCACAGCAGGAGGTGTGCTCAGCACCTCTTATGGAGTGATAGGGAGAATATAACACATGGTCATGGCTGTGTTTGTTGTGGAATCACAAAAAAATTAGCCAAACAAATCTAACCTAGATATGTGAGGAAGGATGAAGTGAGAGGATAAAGAGAGTTAGGGGCCTGAGTTCATATCTGTAATTCATTTTTTGTCAGAAATGGGTGTGAAGCAGAGTTTGAACTTTTCAAAGAGTGAAAACATTCTTTTTTTCAGTCTGAAAAGCAGGCAAGGGCCGGTCATGATGTTAAGATTCATGTCCGACTTCAGATTTGCAACAGACCTTCGTCAGAAAAACACTAGGTGCCTGAATCTTTCTGTGTTCTTTTTCACCATTTCTGTCTTTTGACCGAAATAAAAAGTATAGCTCACCAGCTGAACTCATGTTCCTTCCAATGATTTTGTTTAAATTATACTCCCAACTGGATTAAAGTGATAACATAATTTACAATGCAGTAAGCATCTGACATCACAAAAAAATATCTCAATCAGGATACCTTAACCCTTACTTGAGTCTCAGGACTGGTGTCCTGTGGAATAGAAGAGAAAGTATGGAAATCTCAGTGTTTCTGTAACTGCCAAAGTACCATTTATTTAAAGCTGGTTTGGAAAGGGCCCTTAATATAAGAAAATTAAGTGAAAAAGATTTCTATAAACCAGCCTCCTCATGCCAAACTTCATGCAAGTGGAATGAGTAATAGTAAATTTCTAAACTTTGGCATCTTTGTTTAATTAAGGGTCTGTTTTGTGAAAAATGTCAGAACCTCAGAAAAAGACATGATCATATTATTCCACTAAAATGGCTGTGTGGACACTACTTCCAAGAGAAAATGTATTATCCTGAGACATTATGTAGAGGTAGCTGCTGCATTAATATACATGCATTTCACAGATAACTTTAGGAAAAATTAGCCTTATCCCAAAGGGACCATCACTAAACATAATTTATTCTGTCCTTTGCTATATCCTGACTTGCCCTTGAGAAGACATTTCCCACTAAGCAAAAGTGAGTTTAGCTCATATATGTTAGGTATCTGGTGTTCACTATTCCCAGTAAAAGTCAACAAATTAATTTTAAAGTCTCAATATTGATTGGTAATCTGAACTTTAGCATCTCTATCCTTATATCTTTCTGAACCGTATAAAAATAATTTAACCGCAACTGAATAAGTGCTAAAAAAGGGTAAGAACGCAGGTTGTGAAAAAGAATGTATAGTACTTTCATTATACTTAATTTAGCTGAGGCTGCTCACTAGTTTGGTGACTTTTAAATTTATTTTGTACCTAATAGGAATGGTGGCTGAAAATAATAATTCAATTAATATACGATTACAATAACAAGATTTATATTTTTCTTAATACTAATATTTAAAAGGCACAGTGATATTTTGCCTGTTGGTTAATTCAAAGTGATGAAAAGAAATGAATAGAACTCATCTGGTTTCTACAGCTTAAGAAACTGAAATACAAAGAGTTCAAGTGGTCTTCCCAAGGTTTCACAGCAAATCCGTACCAGAACCACAAATTATTCTTTATATTAGCTGCAAACTATAATGAAAAATAGGAAGATGTGGTAAAAGGGGAACCCCAGTTTTCTTATCTGGGAAGTACGTAGCCTGATATCTGTGGTACATTTTTCTTCCTGACCCAGTTGTTGTTGCTCTTATGCAATTACACACACACCCCTCAATGAAAAAAACCTCCACATACATCCAAGGTGAAATAATCATGCACAAATGAACATCCTGACCTTTTTAAACTTCTGAGGGAATTGCCCCTAACAACCTATAGGCAGAGAAGGAAAGAAAAATCCTTGGTAATTAGTATTTAGTAACTACTTTATAATGAGACTCTATCAATTTAAAAGTGATTGTCTTCAGTTAAAATCTGGTGTGCATTTTTAGCCATTCATAATTCTGTTGATAGGAAGGACAGTGTGCTGAGTAGAGTTTGGGGCATGGTGATTACTCAGCCACCGTTATCGAAAGCTTTAAAATACTATTTAACTGTAAGCATATGGCAGGGCTGGGGTCAGAGGTCAGAGACGTGTGGGGAAGATTGTGTGCACAAATATGACACCACAGAAGTAGCTGGTAGTGGTAATGGACCTATCCAAAGTTATGTGCTCCCCTTCACATAATTGGGAACCTAAGTTCATTGCTGAGCATTGGTAATGGGAGAAACAGATACTGGTGCTTTAAATCTAGCCATCCATGTTTCTAGTAAATTTGCTTCCATGAGTTTACATGTGAATAATAAGAAAGTTCTAATTAGAGGGCACAGCGTCTTTTGTCTTTTCATAAAGATCATGTTATGTATGGAAAACCTGTTAAATAACTAAGTGTTTTCATCTCTGTTAGCAGACCTGTTTGCCACTTCTGCTGAGTTCATAGAATGACCCCAAACATTTTGCTGTAAATACGTTTTAAATTGGGAGAGGAGTTAAAGGAAGTTTTCAGAAAGAATTAAACTCCTAATTATAAGGGACCAGCAGATGTTTTTCATCTAGTTTCACCTTTCCATAAAGTTATTTTCTGAAAAGAATGTATATGTTAAGATGGTGCTACATAAAGAAGCTTATTTTTCTTTTCCCACAAATTGCCCTGTCTCTCCAAATTTGGTCTTATAACTATAGCCACAATTATTTTTTTAACATGGATCTTCAAACCCCCATTATAAGGTTCTTTGTGCATCAAACTGTTCAAAATACAATATACTTACAAGAAAGACAAATTCATTTCATAACTGAGACATGTTACAGATGGTTGGGAGTCTATTTACCTGATGAATTAGATATTGACAAAAAGCCTTACTTGGTACATGATATCTGTGTGTGTCTCTCTAAAAAATTCAGTAGTGTCGATGCTTGGATAGTAGGTGTTGTTCATGGTATCTGCCTCTGCACCTCAGAAAATGGATTTTTCCAAATAGCAGGATGTTGGACTGGGTTTAATATAAGGACAGAAATTAAAGTAAGTGTCTTGTGAGGTTGTGTCTACCTAGCTTACAGGTTTGAAAATTCCCAGAGTATAAAAATACATTTTATCTTCTAGAATGGTTATGCACTCTCTGAACTCTCAGAATAATATATCAAATACCCAGGGCTCAACAGGCCCTGATCTGCATGAATACTAGCTGGAATTTTCTAAAAGTACTTTCATTAAAATTAAACAGTGGCTTCTTTTACATTGATGGGTCTATGACTGATGGCTCTGAAATTCATGTCACAAATAAACGAATGGCCCTTCAACTATTTCACATGTACTTACAGACAGGCAAATGTGATATACTGCATCCACAGACATCTCAGTGAACATAATCATGATATCACAATATATCATGTTACACTTGTATATGTTCGGGTCACATAATTTACCATCAGCAGTGTGAGGTTTAACAGGGTTGAATTATATGGATGCTGCATAGAACACTTTGGATGCATTATGCTGATGCTTTGGACTTTAAAATGTTAATATTGCAAATGAAAGGTACACTTTGTGTATCATAAATCTGAGTGTCTATTCTTCCTGTGTACTCAATAAATACACTTCTCATCAACTTTTAATTATGCTGTTTGCATTATTCTGTCCTGAAGAGGATAACACTCTGTAAATCATCCACTTCTAATGTACACTGCAGCATAAGTTTAGTTAATTAAACTATATATTTTATTAGTACTTGCACTTCCATCTTGTAAAACTGCTAGAAAAAAAAAATAGAGAGAGGTTTTTATTTATTACAGCTGTGTTTAAGATGGCATTACAAAAGTTTAGCAGGGTTAGATGTGCATATTGCTGTTGGCTGTAGCTTACTCACAAATACCCAGTCTCAAAAACTTACTGTCTACCTATTGCTGTGAAAGTTGGAAGCTTCTTGAACACGTTGATGTTTGTTGATGTTCCCACAGAACCACTTCAGTGTATTTAATGGTTGGCATAATCAGAACTGAATCCTGTATATGCTTGTTCATTTGCGGAATTTATGTTAGATCACCAGCGAGAGTTCCCTCGTGATGAAATTCATGGTAAGTGGAATTAGGAGATCCTTTTTATTCTTGAAGTTTCCACTTTTTTATTGGACCCAGTTTTTCAAAGCACAGTTTTCATCAGCAGAGCCATTTTATGGTTCAGTGTAGGTGGAGAGTCATGCCAGGGGATGCCATGATACACGAAAAACATTAATAAGTTACTGTGTGACAAAATAGCATGAGAAGTGTAAACATGTGCCATAGCATCTGTAACTCTCTGAGGATTAAAGCCATCTTTGGGTAGAGTCCCTTGCATTTTCTGTTTGGATGAAATAAATAAATAAATAAATAACTTAATTTGAACTTTGAGGTACCAGTGCCCAGAGAAAGAATTTGACTTTGAGACTATTTCTGATTGACATAAAGACACTTTCATACTGACAAAGATGATTCTAAACTAAAATCCGTGAATGACTCAGTCTTTAGCACCTCAGCTTGAATGCCCAAATAAAATTTTTTCAGAGGGATTCTTTTGCAGAATGGTTTCAAATTAAATATATATTCAGGATTCTCTTCATTGAAGCCAAGTAAATTTGCTCTACCCACAGAGTCTAGAGCTATATCGTGTGCTCAGTTGGAAATGCAACACTGCTGAATAAGAGGGAGTATTACATTTTACTCTGTAGATGTTATTTTCCAGATTTCAGAAGAGTATTTGGAAAAAAGTCTCAATAAAATGGCAACCTCTTAACATTAAATTATAATAGTTTTAATTGGAAGAAAAAATAAATAAAATGTAAAAAGACCTCTCAGAAAACAGCAAACCCAAGAGCATGGTGTTTAAGAAAGTTGTTAGTGTGGTGTAGAAATCAAATTATTAGGATTGAGCTTATGGACTATTTTCCTCACTCTACATTTGAGGCTGTCCTTTGATTTCAGGTTCACTGATTACATACAAAATGGGAGATAGAAGTTAAAATGTAATCCTTTTCTTAAAAGTAAGAAGGAAAGGACTGAGCAATTTTCAGACCTGTGTCATGAGGTGATCGAGTGTGAGTAATTACTTAAAATCTGTTAATTTTGAGTGCTTGTGCCCTGCAGATTGAGGGAGTAGAGATGTTTCTGTTGTATAAGTATAAAACCACAGGCTTGTTAATCAAGTCCTCTTTAGCAGAAATAACTAGGTCTTGACTCACACATGATGTAATTAATACTTCTAATTTACTTGCACTTGAATTTGACAAGGACTTTGATATTAAGATTTTCACCTATGTTTCTTTACTACTGTCTGTGTTGTCATGTAGGATGGTTTCAATTAAGAACTAAGCCAAGTGAAAAAGGCTCCTTTTCTACTCAAAATTTGCAAAAAAAAAAAAAGAAAGCAACATGTGCAAAAGAAGTGGTACTTGAGGAGGCTTATTCCTTGATATTACTTCATAGCTGATACTGTCTTCTTAGGTCAGCCTTTTCTCTTTTTCTCTATGTTTGACTTTCATGCATATTAAAAGAGGCTAGACGTTAGTGTAAGGTATACTGTGATAGGAAGCATTTCTGGTCATTTTTTTCTCTTTTGACACAGCTTTTCAACACCCTTTGTTACATGGTGAGTCATGGCCTGGCCCCACTGGTTAAAACACAGAGACATGAGCAGGGTTCTTCCACTCTTGTTTGAATTTTTTGCACAAAAAATGCGTATTTTTACTTCATACAGTGAACACACAGGGACACAGAAGGAAAGGGAAAACTATAGTGGTTAGCCAGCAAAAGCACTTTAAAAATTGGTTGAGTTTAAGGAGGCTTTTAGGAACTGCAACTCCCTTGGAATATGGGCAGGATTGGTTCAGTCTAAAACAGTACAGGAAGGACTTTTTGTTAAGAACAAAAAAAGGCTTCTTTCTTTCTCTCTTTGCTACTGCTGAGGCAATTAAGAACCCTGTATACTTTTTATGCCCCTCAGGGCAACTGTGTTTTATTGATAGAATGGACTCTTCTCTAACCCCAGCACCCCCTGTGCCGTGGCTAACATCAGCGTGGCCTGCAGCTCCGAACCAGCATGCCAGGCTTTAAACCCAAACAGCAGTGCTGCAGCTTGCTGCAGACCGTGACATTTACTCACGTTATTATCACCGGCCAGAGAGGGGCACGGGAGGGAGGATCTGCTCTTTCTGTGACTCTGTGCACCGTGCCCCAGAGGCAGCCGCTGCCTCTGTAATGGAATCCAGCTGGCCAGGGCTGCGTGGGGAAGTTCTCCAGTCCCAGAGCAGCTCCAGCTTTGGTTCTGTGTGCAAGGCCGGCATGATGGGGCCGGTGATCCCCAAGTGTAGGTTGCAGGCTGAAGTAGGCTGGTATTTGGAGATAAACCTCTGCAGAGCAGCCCCATTTCCTCACTCTCATCAATATTTACCAGTTCTGTTCCATCTTCAGAAGTCTTTCCAATACGTTTTAAAGATATTTTCCTTCTACAGACTGCAATTATTTGAAACGCTTCAAGAAAAGTGATTTCTTTCATAAAGTGACTGAGATGACTTGAAATGCCAGGGTTTTGCTCAGAGTGATGACAGCCAGCAAGGTCTGCTGGGACTGTGCTTGGGCCACGGAGAGGGCTCAGCAAGCCCTGCAATCACTGCCTGCAGGGAGCACCAGGTTTAATTCGGAACACAGAGGCTCAGGGTTCCCACTTAAACACTGAGATTTTCTCTCTATCGTTCCTACACAAGCAGACGAGCGCGTTCATTATTTGTATCAGCCGAACTGGGATTTGGGGAGCTGGGGAAAGTGAGACTGAGGAGTTAAATCCTAATGGGGATTGCAGGGCCTCAGCTGGAAAATCTCCACAAGCTTGGAGCAATCAAATGCAGCTGAGGCCAATTTAAAACAAAACAAAACAACATCAACAAAAATCTATCTGTTCTCATGGCAGAGGGATTCGCAAAGCTGTTGCTGAACAATAGGTCTCAGGGTATAAAAGACTGGCTCGGAAGTTACCCCCTTTTAAGCACGTTAAGGTATGTGGTGGGTAGGGTGTCTGCATGTGCAAGCATGTGTGAGCAAAAGCCAGGTGTTTGTTTGAATAAGAAACCCAAAAATAAATATGTAACATTAGAGAAGACTTTCACTGTTTAAGCAGAGTGCCACCTGATATTTCATACAGAGGTTATTTTCTGGCCCTGCTGGAAAACCTGAAGGATGAGTGAGAAAAGAACCTCTGTCCTTTTTTTTCCCCCCCAAATTATGTATTTTCTCTGACCAGTGAAGCATTGTCGTTTCATATTAGTTTTGTTCAAGATGCTAAAATTCAGATTTTTTTTTAATTTGCTAATTAAACTTTCTTATAAATTTTGCAAGTAACTCAGAATTGCATTTGGTAGCTTTCTTATGAGGAGTTGCTGTATTTAGGATGTGACATTTGGTAAGTGGAAATTGTGTAAAGCCATGGATATGTGCTTTTTTTTCCTATTAGCTATATCTACAGAACTAGCATATTTATATAGATATTTATGGCTAAGTGTCTTTTAATCCTCAGTGCTATACTTATTTAAAGTTTGCCATTTCTGCTTGCACTACTATCAATGGACTGATTTGTTAGATTTATGTAAAGTGTGTAGTAAATCTTAACGCTAAATTTTAGCTGCTCCTTTCAGCAGGTTGAAAAAGTTTCAGACTTGGATTTTTTGCATTTGCTTGACTTTTTCTCTGCTTCCAGGTAGGATATGATAAGTCTCAAGTAATTATATTACCAATTGTATCACATCATCTTTCACTAACTTAAAATGCCCTGCATATATCTTGTGTCATTGCAGAAGAGAATTCAAATTTGAATATCATGGTAATTGTACTTTACAGAAAGCTACATTCCTGATAAAATTAATATGACGATTTGTATTCTCTCTCTTTCTATTTTTGTTTGTTTGTTTTTTGTTTTAATGAAAACCTCGTGCTATGCTCATTCAAAGCTTTCTGAAGCTTTGTTTTTCCCTAGAAGATGTCCTGGATTTTATTCTTTAATGTTGTCCCTGATTTATTGAATGTCCATGTTTCCCTGGATAGTACCATCTTTTGAGTTATACATCATCGCAGTGACTCATTCCCATGATGTATTGCATTAATACATCATCAAAGCGCCTTGCTCTGCTGTTGCACTAATGATATGTTAGTATAATACATCATCAGAGTGAACTGCACTGATGATGTATTACTCAGATGGTGATGGCATTCTGTGAAGAAAAGGTTGAGGAGCAGGTTCAATACAGTCACAGGAGAAAAATTAGTCAATACAGAGTGTAACTGTTTCTCCAGTAGTGATGCTGATGCTAAATTAGCACCATAGCCCCTGCTCTGTACCCTTGCAGAAACACTGAGACATGCATTATCCCCGAAAGAGGAATGAATTCAGAACACTCAGCTAAAGGATTTTACAGAAGAGAGGAGAGGTGTAACCATACATATCACTGGAAAGCTAAAGGTTATATATATAGCTATAATTACTGGCTACCGAGACATCGAATGAATCAAATGGGGCCAAAATAAGACCAAAGTGTAGATATGTTCAGTGGCTGCCTCTTTGGTGGAAACTGTGGCACACTGGGAGACAGCAATATAAGGGCTATAAATATGCTGTCTGAATTAAAACAGCTGCCACTTAGAAACCCCCAGCAGGGATATTAGAATATTCTGAGGCATGTAGGAAGGCTAGGCCATAGTATTTTTTTTTAAACTTTAAAAAAACTTACTTTTTTTAGTCATGCTATGTCATAGGCAGAACACCACCGTCTCAGTGCTGTGTGCTCTCTCATGAGCTCCAGGTGTGCTCAGTAACAGACAAATTTCTAAGTGTGGACAGCTGATACACATAGAAATTAAAAGGTGTTAAAACGTCTGGTGTTCAAGTTGCTTATAATTGTGTTTTTCAGAGACTAGAAGGACAAAATAGTGTATGTGCATGTATGGCTGGAAATCCTGCAAAGTCAAACTTGTGCTATGCTAATATATTTGTAAAGGTGACACTTTATGTAAGTCACACTTAATTTCTTTTACTTGTACGTGTCTATCTCTTGGTTTGATCTTGGGAAGGAGGTTCTGGAGCAGCTGCCTTCTGAGTTCACTTTCCAGGAAGGTGGAGGTGAAAATAGTGTTAAAATGAAACCTGTTGAGATTGTAGAGAAGAGAGAGAAGGTATTAATTATTCCCAGATTTATTTATTTAATACAAGGGATGGGCTGTGACATACTTTCCTATATGAGACCAAAACATAATACAGGTACAAAAAGTGTGGCACGGTGTTCGTGTCCCTGCAGATCTTGCTTTCCCACGTTCTCCCTTATTTTGTTAACTTCTAATTCCCTTCTTCATTTTTGCCAGCTGTTTTGCAGCTAGGGCAAGGTGGGCTTCATGCTCCATCATTCTACATGCCCCTCCATTCCTGCCCTGCACCACCTGCAGAATCCCTTTCTCTGGGACGTGTGGGAGCATGCCAGGCTATAGCTCCAGGTACCCTTCACAGGAGGGTCTGTTCACAGCTTGCTGCTGCTCTCCTTGCCCCACAACTGTATTTTGGCTGGGCTGGCAACATGATCAACTTCCAGTCTGGGTAACTTTCATCTCTGAAACTGGGGGAGAAATTTCCTCTGTAATCATGGATTCCCCTCTACCACCATACAGGTGATTCCCGCACTTACCATTGCCCTCATAATCTCCTTGATGCCAGACAAAAAAAGAAAACAACCTAAAAAGCAGCTGAAGCTGTTTTGTGCACCCAGTCAGTTTGAAGAGCAGCGATGCGATGAGGGTAGTGCCACTGAGGTGCAGCAGCAGCGTGGGGCTGTTCCTCCTGACAGCAGGAAGGGAAATTCTGTGAGGACTCCTACTCTCAGCTGTTTCATGCTGTGTTATATAAGCTTCCAAACCAGTCCTTCTTTCTTCCATTTCTCTCCTGATCATCTGTCTTCTACAACTTGCAGAAAGACAGGGTGAGCGTGGCTTAAGATATTCTTGTTCTCTCTCTCTGTCTTTTTCGTCTAGTCTCCGCTTCCTTTTCTTCTATTCCATTTGTTTCCCACTTCCATTCCAGCCCTTTCTTTCTATAGGTGATTGCTTTAAACTTGTATTATGTGGTCAAGATACACTTTAGATATGTTAGCTTTGAGAAGAAACCATATTGTACCAGTTCTTAAAAAATCACAATACTTTGTGGCAATATTCCCAAGATATTTATTAATGCAGCAAGTAATAGTTTCTCATTATTTTCAAGTATTGCTAGGCTCTGCTCTCAGGAACTGAAGTCACTATTTCAAGCTTTTATTTGGAAATGAATGCTTCAGAGCTACTCAATATTTCTATCACTACTGCAGGTATTTTCATAACAGTCCTCTCTTGTGATCCTTTAGAGACCCTTTACAGGAAACAGAACAATAGACAGGATTTTAAAAAGGAAATCAGGAAATTAGCAAACTTATTTTTTGTGTATGGACTTCTGATATTACTTTTAGACAAAATAAATGTGGTGGTGTTCCCTAAAATGCAGCAGAAACATTTTAAAAATTATTTTTTCCAGTAATATTTTCAGCATTCAGGTTTAGTATCTGATTTGCCATTTTCCATTTGTGGATTCGCACTAAGGTCAGACGATCTTGCAGACGTTAAGGGTTATTTAGAAAAATTGCAGATGTCATGAAAAGTAACCAGGTTCCCACTAGATATGTATAAAATTTTACTTCTGTATCCTAATTAGTGGTAATGACTTTTAATAATGCAAGAACTAGAATGTGCCCTTTGGGTCTGGACAAACTAAGCCTTAGTTTTTAATGTGGCTCATACATGTGTTTTGTTTCATCTAAGACAATCTGCCATAACATAGGACAAAACAAGATGTTCTAATTTTCTATAAATAAAGCTTGCTTTGGTTAAGATAGAAACTGCCAATTGCAGAAATACACACGTTGTTCATAATTTATAAACAATAAACACTTCTTTTGGCAGGCTGCCATGTAGTTCCTTTCTGCTCAAGGTCTAAACTGTGAATGAGAAATGATGTGAAAGTTACAAACTGAATGGCTGAGGGACCTGGCAGGGTTTGAAGTAATATTGGTGCCAATCCAAATCCATGCTAGACTCTGTTAGGACAGGCCAGTTCAAAGACGTAATACAACTTACTGGAAGTGGCTATATCAATGAAATGTCAAGTGAAATATATATAGTAGTCTAATTGCCATGTGGTAATGACAGAATATTGCTGAGGCTTTTCTCATTCCTGCCTTTCATATTGTGGTGGAGATGCAGATAAGCAGTTACTTGTGCATCTGGATTTCAAATGGTTGAAACTTCAGTTAGCTTTATGTTTATAAGGGTGATGGTGGATAAAATGAACCTTTTTGGGGAAAAGTGTGGAAAGATTTGGCATCAGACGACCCATAACTGGCAAACTGTTGGATGCTCATTGCTTTGAACTTGAAAGTGGCCCTTTTGAAGCAATTTGCTTTCCATCTCCAGTCTCCTCTGCCGTGCCTTATGACAGCTGTAGCTTGGGATCACCTCTGGAGCTGTTTCCTTCTTCTCCTCTCCCAGTCAGCATAAAGGGGATACCCTTCTGAAATGGGTGCTCCAGGCTGACTCATGTCACGTGAACATCATGCTCAGGCTTTTCATGTGAGCAGTGGACTGGTTTCCTTATGCCAGTAATCCAAACTTCTTCCCCCTCCTTCAGGAGTGGGAAGGTGCTGACAATTCAGGCTTTTTTATTTGTCTGAAATCAGTCAGATTTGTGTGGGAGAACCTTCTTTTGAAAAAGTTCATACTTCTGTCAAGTGATCAGCACGTCACTGCTCTCATAGCAATCCACACTGTTAGAGCTATGCTCTAACAGGAAGCAGCGCCCTCAGATTTTCCTGAGCTGGTTGGGTTTAAGCAGGCTCTAGCATTTCCTTGCCTAATTCAAGAGTTATCCAGGATATATTTCCTGTAGCCCATTGCTACACTACAGTGATATATTTGCTTGAGCTGTTTTTTGGACACTGAACAAAACATGTTTGTCTCCTCAGAAAGCACTGTTTAGTGACGTTAGTATATTTAGTGAATTCCTTTTAAGTGTTGATTTTCAGTGAATTAAGAATCTGAACGTTATTTCTGTTCATTCTCAGTTTACCATCTCTATGGAGATTCAGTGCCCCTTTTCGATGCAGTCTGCTACTCCCACATCTGTAACTCAGCCTCCTCTTCCTGTATAATTTATATACTGAAATTGTAATTCCCCATTGATCCAAAATCAAAAAGCCCATTGATTTTTGTCATTCTGCTTTTTCAGAAATGGTTTGTTGCATTGACTACAGGCCTGAGCTGAAGCTCGCTGAAGTCAATGGATGTCTTTCGGCTAACTCTTTACAAGCACTGAATCAAATTCTAAAATGCAACTCTTTCTACTAAGAAAAAAACAACAGCAAAACTTCTTGAGATCATCAGTAGAGGAGTGCTGTAGGAGAAGACCAAATCTGTGTGTATGCATGCACTGTCCCTCGGGGATGTTCCCTTAGAATGGCAGACAGCAGTATAATAAATCAATTATCTGATTAGAACAAAAATAATTAATATGCAATTATGACAGATGTCAGGCCAATTAATATGTAAATATTCATAAACTACCTGTCAAATTGCACATATGAAAGAGGAAATCTTTAAATATGAACACCCCGCTGTGTTTGTTGAACATAAGGGCAGGATGTTTCTAATTTGGTTAGGGAAAATAGCAACATGTATTTCAAAATAATTTTGCTTTCGTTTATCAAATACACATTCCCAAGAGTGAACAATGAGCTGTGATGTGTATAAACAAATAAAGTCTTTATGTGTCTCAGCACTCCAAAACTTAAAATGTTTTCTCAAAATTGGCAGAAATAATATAAATCCAAGAGTCATTCAAGCTATGATAACATTAAAAAAAATGTATACTTGTTCAGTTAAGAAGCTGCAGTTCTTCACCAAGCTATCAGGTTTAACTAATTAATGACTCCTTAATTATTAAGCTGGGTTAATTGGTATATCCACATCAATCATTAATTTTTTCATTCATTGATCGCTTTGTCCATTCAATGCATGTTAACCACCCATAACCAGATTTACACATTAGCTACTTTTAAGGTAACATACACAAATTAATTTCTTTTCTGGGTTAATTATTAGCTAATTCCCTTGGTAATTTTTCACTAGCTTAATTATTTTTTACCTTGCATTAATAATCTAGTCTTCAGTTAATACTTGTATAAACTATTTTCTGTGTTAATTTTTAACTAGACATCCCTTACTAACCATTAAATAACCCCATCACCAGCATATCCCAACTTTAGTTTAGCTATGTATGGATCTCATCACCATGTGGCAGTAAATCATCCCTGCTTTTGACAACTTTGTTAAATTTAACAGGCCGCTGTCTGAACTGGACTAAATTAATCTCTTTTCCTAATGCCCATCTTGCTGTCAGAATGAAGGTGCTACTCATGAATGGGTCATAATCGGTTTTTGAACAAAACATGGACATAGTCATTTCTATGACTCTTCTTTATTTTTTTGAGATGTCTAAGACTGAAGGTTTCATCCAATTGTCATAGTTGCAGAGGAGACTTCAGACCTGTGGCTAGTACGTTCAAAAGGAGGATTTTTTTCGGTCAGACATAACTTCTTTAAGAATATGTGGCAAGACAGATGAATAAGAGGAACATTGTGAAATCTCCAGGGCAAAAGAGTTTAAGGACAACTCTTCTGTCAGGATTCTTTTCAGTATAGGAGAAGGGTAGCTCTCATGGGTAATCATATCCTTTTTTCTCCCAATTTAGCAAATTCCCTGGTTGCATGGCTGGAGACCCATCTTGCTTTGTGACATATTGGTGACAATTTCTTCATCTGCGTGCTACGGATCTTGCATAAACAGATATAACTAGAATTGGATACAATTTCTCTATTAAAGCTCTTCTCCAGGAACAGAATCTTCTCTAAGAGAGTAGCTATCAAAAGATAGCTTTTACTTTGCAGTAGATATAGGCCATAGCAAAAAGTAGTACAAGTGCCCATAGAGAGAAGGTAAATGCTAGACCCCTGTGAGGTACCTGCTCTTCTGAAGCAATCAGTTCGATTGGTGCAATATGAAATGCTTTGCTATTTTTAAATGGCTCTATTTTTCTTTAATAATTTTCCACTCCACAACCGCTTTCCCCGTGTTATCTTCCAATTTCTTGTAGAAAAGGATGTTGCAATTATATTTTGTCTATGGGGATGGATGACTTCTTAACAGTGACATTGCAGAGTCATTGTGGTTTCAAAACACTGATATTTGTATTGAAGCTACAATTTGTTTTGTTTTGTTTTTAACCAAAATAATATATTTTGAATGGGGTAAAGATGATTTCCTAAAATAAGAAGAAAAAGATTAAGATACTTGCCTTCAGTGCTGGTGACTGATATGAGAGCTCAGAATGCTGCAGAAAATAAATGGAAGCATTTTATATGTTAAACTCAATTGCTTGAAAATTTATTCTTTTAAATTTGTTTATTTGATTTGTATATATTAATATTGTCTCTACTGAATTTTCATAGAAAATATAAGAATGCTTATTGCTTGCTAGCAATTTAATCTATTTTACATATATTTAAATAAATATTAAAAATATAGAAATAAAAGTGCATCTATAGATATTAGAGTGAGACAGAGATGCATTTTCTTTTCCTCCACAAAACTAAACCCAGAAATGTCTCCATAGTGCTTATACCTATTTTGATATCAAAACCAATTATTGTAATTTTTTTTTAAATTATTTTTGACCACAACTTTTTTTGCTTCTTTGAGAAAGTAGAGTAGGAGCATGATCTTTGTGTCCTGGTGGATGCTGGGAGAAGAATATCTTTTTGAAGTTTCATCCTTTGAATGAATTTAAGTATAATAAGTTTTCAGACCTTTCAGTGATTGGTTTTGCAAAGCAGTGATTTCATTCCTTGGTTCTACATCATGATGATTTCATCCTCTTTCATGGTACTTTAGTAAGGAATACCCTATTTCAGTCAGTGATATCACAGCAGGAAAAAGAAATGCAAAGGTAGGTGTCAGACATAATATATCTGAGTTAACAAAAAAAGCAAAGGAAACACCAGGCATGTAAAATCATTTTCTAGAGAAGCAAACTAATTTGTTAGAAATTAAGCACCAAGTTAGAAGAGCTGCTTTATTAGTATCAGTGTCCTGATCTTCTGTGCATAGGGACCAAAAACCTTTTCTCAATATGCAAGACGGAATCGCCGGTCTTTGATCGAGAATGAGCGTGGCAGCAATTTGTGTAGCAAAGGGGTGACAGGAGACAGCAATTTCTGTGCCCTTAGATTTTCCGTATGAGAGTTTGGAGTGGATGTCTGGATAAAAGAGAACAGGAATCGTGAGCAGTTCTCAACTCAGAAATTAATTAAGCTATTTTGTTAAATAACTGGGACAATGGTGTCTGCTTGCTTCAGTTTAGTTAAACAAGATGATTATATTTTAAATTATTTGCTTTTGGTTATTAAAGCCTTTTCCTAAATTATGTGGGGACACTTTTTGAAAAGATCCCAAGTAACTGAGCACAAAGTAGTCCTGGATAACCTAAATACTTCAGAAAAAACTTGTGTGACTTTTATTACTTCTAAAGCACCATGTTGCGGTGTATTAATTTGCTAAATGTTATATATAGCAATTTGATAGTCTTATCTGGCACTGCTCTTTCATTCCTTAACATCTGGCTAATCTGAATGTGAAGTGCGGTATGTGCCTTCAACATCCAGCAGCAGTGCCATCCCCATCACCTGGGTGGGTGTTACATAGATCTTTGAAATGTTCAGGAGAGAAATCCCCAAATGCCTACACGCTAGCTATGACTTCACCTCAGTCTCAGAGATATCTCTCGGCAGTAAAGAAAATCTGGTAGAGAACCTTCAAAACCATGCATGTGATTAAATGCAGATCTAATGACTATGCAAGAAATTACTTTCATGGTCTTAAAGACATTTCTTTTTGAAGGTAAAACAAACCATGAAATTAGGTGATAACAAGGTTGAGATTTATACATTTAATCCCTTCTAGGCAAATCTCTGGATGAATTACAGTCGGATGAAACTGTCTTAAGATAGCCAATATAACTAGCAGAATATTTTAAAAAAAGGTATTAAAGAGCTAGCATAAGAGGGGGAGGATGGGGGGAACCCTCCTAAATAATTCAGAAACTAAAGAAATTACTTAAGAAATACAGCCTTTGGTTATGAAGATAAATCCAGAAACAGCCCTATGTGCAAAAAGAAGCAATTTTAGATTTTTATAAAAGGAAATAAAAACAGTGAAGTGAATAAACAGATGAAAATCCAAAGAGAGAGGTGAATTCCATAATAGCCAAATGCACCAAAGGGCAAACTAGAACCAGGTGGTTAGAAGTAAAATAGTTTGGTAGGTAGTAAGCCAATACTTTGTTGCAGTCATTCTTCTGCTATTTGCAAGTCATCTGCAAGTAGGTCCTTCAATCTTTTACCATGCAATTGTTTTGAAAAGGTGTTTTGATTTTCTAGTGAACCCGGTTTTTCTTAAACAAACTCTTGTTTCAGATTTTTGTGACACTTTTTTTTTATAGTGTCAAGTTTTGTGTCTCAATGAAAAAAGCTTAGAACTTGGATAAGAAGACTGCACTGGATCTGCACATGCCATGAAAGATAATTGTGGGAAGTTTGGTTCAAGAGCAATAGAAGCTATAAACAAGAATTTCTTCTTACTAGCTTAGTTTAACTGGTATTTCAGGACCAACTTGCTGTACCTACTGTTGCTTTACAATTCCAATGTATCTGCCACTATTTCAATACCTTTCCTCTGGTAATGAATCTTCCCTTGCCATTCTAAAATGTCATCCTTTGTTCTACACTATAGCATTTTTAAGCAAACAAATCTCATCACAGCTTTGATATCATAGACTATTTTGTTCTTTCTTTACAGATTCTTTTCACTTAAATGACATCAGGTGTAAACCAGTTTTCTTAATATGCATTGCAAAATATAGCCTTAATTGTTGGTCTTGCTTTCCCAGATCCAGGAGATAGACAAAGTGGCATTTCAGTATTGTCACAGGCAAGGACTATAGGTAAAATTAGGAAATTTTATGTTTGTGTTATTCATATCTTTTAAATGATGTTTGGTTTTGCTATCTGGTTTCTCTGGTGTGCTATTGCACAAGATTATGGAATCTTAATTAAGGAATCTTAAGCATTGGCAATTAAAATATCTAGTAATATATTCAGGTCTTCAATTTATCCTTATCGACAAGGCTTTATACACAGCTTAGGAACTAATATTTTGTTTATCTCAATATTTATTGCTTCCTTTAATAGCTGGCAAAAGAAATAACATATCACCCCAATCAAATAGTTTCTGGGGCTACAATACCATGAGAGTTAATACTGAACATGCTTTCACCAGCAATACAGAACTTCTATTATTGATAGCATTACTGACTGCAGAATGCTCTTCATGACAATTAAGCTATTCACGTACGTATTTTGAGTGCTTGATTTCACGTATGAAAAGCATGACGTTTGCCTCTAAAAATAATAGAGATTATAAAAGTAATTCTGCACTGAAATCCTTCTCATATTCCTTTAATATCCCGGAACAGTAAGAGAAATATTACTCGCTTCCTTACAAAGGAAGTTTATAGGAATAATAAAAATATTATAAATTACCAAATCTATTATTAACGTATATTACATGTAGATTTCTGTTGACTGTACACTGAAGTATGCACCGAAGTTTACTTTTCTTCGTATTGGATTTTTCTAAACAGTTATAGCTACAACTGAATAAAGAGCACCAAACTTGTAGTGGTGTACCTGATGACGTATTTCCTTGGTGATTAGCTGCATCTGGAACAGAGGAGTTCTGTGAAACTGAGTACATACAGCTGTTGTTAGCAGGTCTGAAAGTGTTCAGTTTTAAAATGTATCACTTGAGGAGAGTAAGGGAGATAGGGATCAATTAAACTAGGAAGGTTTTATATATCAAGTCGTGGTCAGATAGATAAAACAAAGTGCCTGGCACCAGCAACTAGACGTGAAAGCCTGAAAGGAAAGTCTTTGCATACGATTATTCTGATTGAAGTTTTCTGCAAGGACCAAAGCGAAGAAAAAATATATTCTTGTATTGAGTGAAATTATTTTGATAATTAGGTCATTATTTACTTTTCTGTATCTGAGAAAAATGATAAGACGAATTCTATTGATGATTGTTTAAAGATTTTTAAAAAGGTACAAGTCAAAACTAAATACAGAGATTGGTCCACAATAAGGCGGTAAGCTGTATTTGTTAAAGACACTAAAGTTTGCTAGCATGAGATACAGAAGTACAAGAGCTAATATGTTCTGTTTTGGTCTGCAAGTGTGAGAGACAAAACTGAGCTAAGAGTTGCTGTTCATTAATCCAGTTGTAAGTGGTATGTCATCTTTTGGGCTTATGAGTTCAAGGCAGACAGATATTGTGCACTCTTTCTACTCCATTCCTTCATGTATCTTTGGGTTTGGTGACCAATATTTTCTCTAATAAGATCAAAGCGTTACGTAGCTAATAGCTGTGTAGCACGAATTTATAAAATTTCCCTCAAATATTTTTATGGGGTAAAAAACCCCATATTCATTGAAATTAAAATAAGTTTTCATTTCATTTTGTGTAAGGTAGATTTTCTACCTTAAAGAAGTGGCAGTTTTCTAGATGCAACTTAAAAATAACCAAACTGAAATTGTCTTTGATTTTGTTTTCCTCTTCAATAAAGAAAATGGTGAATAATTTTATTAATATTAAAGGATTTGAAAAAAAATATAAAATGGAGTTATATTTTTAAATATTTTTCTCACATACTTTATTCCAACCTTTTTTTCCTTTTTTTAGGGAAAAATAATCTGTCTAACCTGAAGCAGATTGTTTTGTCTGTATGGGAACTTCTGTAGATTTGATTAACACTACACTGTCAAGTCTTTGGGGTCAGGGCAGATTGTATTAGAAGCATGACAAGTAGTTAATGAATTTGCATTGACTAATCCATACAAAGCTAAAGATTTTTCTGTCAAGATTAATGTCCAAAAAGAGTAGGACACACTATTTGATGCATTATCTTACACTGAATCATACTGTTATTGGACATAAGATTAAGGAACTATGTTATTTTGTCTTATTGCATAGCTATACAACTGGGTTTTGCTATGACACTGATGTATAGTCATTGCTTTAAGAATTCATTTAATCACCAGTAATGTCCTGTTGTAACTCCTCTGTATATGGTGTGTGTACTGGCACTAACAGGATGAGTACCCAGTGTTGCAAACGTTCCCTTTCTAACCGTTCCTGCTCTGTAGCCATTCCGAACACAACGTGGACTCAGAGATGCTCGGTCCAAATTTTGATCGATGCCTTCAGTGTGAACCAAAGTGTCCAAAGACCTGGTGATGAAACATTTTAAGCTTTCAGATGCTGTCTAGATGTAATGTGATCAAAAGAGTTGCTGTTCCTTGAAACTGTAGGGGCCTAACTGAAATGTATACTCAGTGATTCTGTGAAATCTCAAGAGGCAGAATTTGGTGAAAAGAACTGCTGGAATGCTTTTTCCGGGGAAATTAGGCATGCTATTCTTGTCAAAATGGTAAGAATAGATAGGGGAAACTCTGGGTCTCGAAGAAGGAAAAAAGACTAAGAAAGATGCCTTATCAAATTTTGAATAAAATTCCAGAACCTATGCAAAATAAGCAAGAGAATAAAGGTAGCATCCTTCTCATAAGCGGTGTCCATTTAAATGCTGATATAGAAATTACAGTCCACAATAACAGCAATGAATGCAGGAAAATGCACAAAAGGGGAGAAATATGCCAAGGGTATTCTCCTTGTGCATTTTTTTTAAACGTGACCGTTTTGTTTAGGAATAAACCATATAGGAGTTTATTTAAAGCAAAAAGTCTTGCAAATTACAAGTCGACATCTTCAGTAGATTCAGTTGTCTGTATTATACATGGGAATGTCTATGTAAACAAAGCCAAATTCCCAAAAAATAAACCAAGATGATTACTGTGTTCAAATTAAATACCAAGGTAAAACATATTTCTTAACAAGGAAAGGGGTCATTTGGTTTATTTTTTGGTTAGATATAGAAATAATAGCTTGATCATACTTTAAGAATATTTTTTAAGGAAGAACATGAATTATATTGATTACAAGGTATCTTAATATTTAGAATTAAGACACTGGATTTATGGAAGTTTAAATGAAAAAGGTAGTTCAGTTCTCAGTAAATGGTCCAAAAGAATAGCCTATTAGGATTTACTAGGGAAAGATTAGAGAGCAAACTGAGAAATTATAATGCTGCTGTACAAATCCCACTTATACCTGCATCATTAGCACTGGGTGCAGCACCAGTTTTTTTCAATTTAAAACAGGATGAGGTAGAAATTAGGGAAACTGCAGAAAAAGAAAAAAAATGTGGATGAAATAAGGGACGGAACCATTTCCATGTGAGCTAATAATTAACCAAGTGGGAATTTGCAATATGTAATGAGAGAAAATAAAAAATGTGCAGAGAGATGAATGTAAAAAAAGCTTGTCAGGTTGCTCCAGACACAGAAAGATGAGAAATTATTCACTATCCATACCAATCTTAAACTAAAATTGCATCAAGTAATGAGTAAACAAAAATTGTTTCTATTCACAAAGAAAATTTAAGCTATTAAACTTCTTTGCCACAGGGCATTGTGACTACTTACACTCTATATGGTTTTTAAAAACTACCTGATAGCAAGAAATAAAAGTTCTCGAAATTCTGTGAAGTCCAAAGATGACGCCTCTAGATCGGGGATTTGTTGGAGGTTGTATGGGTGTAATGGGAAGATGTTAATGTTCTGTGCAGTATTTTGGGAAAACTGGTAGTGGACATCTGAAAAACGTGGGTTCAGACATGATCAAAATATATCTGTAATTATGTCCTCTTGATTTGTCTTGTTTTCCCCTTCTAGGAGATGGCTCCATCTTTTATTTCAGATAGGTAAGTTGCTCTTTGGGAAATGTTCTGTTGTCTGAGGCCCAAGTCTAGTTTACTGCATATATGAATTCATTGCACAGGAAATGCTTAACAACATCTAAAAAGCATCAGTGGGTTCCATGCTGCTTAAAAGTATCCAGAAGAATAATATGAAAATATAAATGCTAAATATTAGTTGATGAAAAATATTGACTATAAGATAAGAGCTATGGGAATTTGTAAATTAATATTTAGGGCACATACTTCAAAAATGGAGAATGCTAAATATGATTTTACCTTGCTAACAAAGCTGTTGGCAGTGTGGATTACATTCATCATTATCACTTATTATAGCCACCTCAAGATGAATGGCACAGGCTGACACCAACCATTTGGTTCCTGAGGTGAATATGATCATGGATTTCTCGTAAATAATACTCATTTATATCTCCAGCCTTCTTGTTGTTGATCAGCTCTCTGCTGCAAATACCCGTTGCCTACTTCCGTACCACATGGTACATCACAGTGCTTTTAAGTATTGTATTTAAGTGCTTTCATAGCTGCTGCAGCTTTTATATCTGTTTACAGATCTCTATAACTTGGATAAATCAAATGGTAGCTGTGTCTTCAGAGTGAACTTCACTGCTCCCATCACTCAAGAGTGTCCTTAGACTCTTTTATATGTGTGTGCTCCTCAGTTCCTCTGTGCAGTTCATCCACACCAAATGTTGTCTCTTTATATTGTCTAAATTTTAGTGTTGGTGGGTTTTTTTGTTTCACTCAATTTCATGTTTACTTCATGAAATCATTGCTTATGAACCTGTTTCTTCCTCTCCTATACTATTGCTGTTTAGCCCCACAGATGGCCCACACAGGGGCAGATGTCTGTGGATATTTTAAATTCCTCTTTTAGCTAATTTAAATGGAGTGAGGCAAAGCAACACTTCCCAAAACTGCAGTTGTTCTCTAGTTCCAGTCATTGCAATCACTTGTTAGCTGACTCATCAGTATGAGCCATGGCAAAAGCGTAGCAATGCTGAATGCAATCTGCTGGTCAGTAAATCAAACCTCTCGTTAATCAGTCGTGGCTTTGCAGGTTGCTTTGTCATTAGAAAAAGCACCCTTATTAAGAAGCTAGTGTGGTGCTGAAGCAGATGACATCAGAGCTTGGAGAACCTACTGGAAGTCTTTTAGCAGTTACCTAGACGAAGATACAGCTGATCATCTGGGATGGTCTGCTTTCCAAAGAATCATGGGCGGTTCTTACCATGGAAACTGGGGCATTCGTCAACACAAAAACATTAGAAACACCCCTAAAATCTTTCTTTGTTGTGCTCCCTGACTAGTTTTGCTGTGTCAGATTAGCACTGCAGAGGTTTAGGTCTGTGGTAGGATGGAGGAAACCGCAAACTTGTCATAACATGTAAGGAGTAACAAAATGATTCACACTGCAGAGTGTTTCAGAGTTCTCACTCTGTGTTTCACAGTTCCCACCACGCTGGGTGCTTGCATAGTAAGCATGCAATAGTAAGCATGGTAAAGCATTATTACTAAAGCATAGTAAGCCCCCCCCTCTGGGAGGCTGTGCACAAGTGTGCAAGGACAACGTGTGAAAAGAGGCATGCAGGAAAGGTGCCAGGGCCTTTAAATGGTAATGGACTTGTTTCTTGTTTTCAAACACATACCAAATAGATATTCTCATCTATTAAAATTATTAATGAATAACTTTATATTATGCTGTATTGTTGGTATAATACTGATCTCTTAAGACATTAAAAGCATTAGAAGCGTCTGTGCATGCACACATGGTGCACATGTTAAATGTGCTGGAACACTTTCTGCTGAGATTCCCAGCAGAAGAAAAGCACTAGAGTTACCATTGAATACAGGCTGATCTGGCTAATCTCCAGAGAGCTAGCATCAGTCTCTGGGTCACTGTTCAGCAAGAGCTGCATACTGTCAGACTAAATTGATTTAAGACTGTCTTAAGGTCAGAGGCAGACAATTCTGTAGGCTTTGTGAACCATTCAAGCCCATTAACAAGCAACAGTTTACACACTAAGGATTCTTGCCTTTCCTTGGGATTTATTTAGCCAGTGGGTCTCCATACTTGCTGCCAATGGTGAAGAAAAGTACACGTGGAAGCTGTCCATATTTTTGAGACTTGCTGTATGTAGCTAAAGACGTTAGGGTATGCACTACTGCTTGTTTGCACGGTCCATAATTAGTGTCTCATGGCACTGTTATTTGTCAAATGAAATTATTGGAAGAATCCTGCACTTACATGTGCAGTATCTTTGCAAAGTGACCTCCGAAACATTGTGGCTAAGGATTCTGAGGGGAAAAAAAGAGAGAGATGTCTTCATGGCATGACTAAAAGCTGCTGAGGATCACATTCAAGAAATTTTCTTGATGTGAATGGGGATGGTGAAGGAATAATTTTTAATTGAATTATGGGTTGTCAGACTCTTCATAGTTCAGTGAAGATCTTATATTGCAACTAAATAACAACATTGTTATTACTAGTTCATTAATATCATCAAAACGGGCTTATTTCTGTTGGCCCAAGCTCCTCTTAGTCAGAAGGATTTTTTAAAAAAAGTCTTGATTTTATTGTATTTCGCTTTGCTTCAAAAGAGTTTTATTTATACTAATTATTTAATGACTTGCTGAGGACCTTTAAATATACCATACATTCACTAGCTGCGTTATGCAGTCAGAGGAAATGCACACAGACATATTGGTAGAAAATAATTATGTGGATTTGACCACTCGACAGCAAACTGGAATTAATCTAGCAAAAACTCCATTGTAGATCTTATTAGATTTTAGATACATCATGGCTTATGTTCAAGAGAGTAGAAGAGGAATTCATAGTAGTGCTGTAAGAGGAAGCTGTGTTATTAGAAGGATGAGAAATTTTCAAGTGAATGTTTAATCACTTGCAGTTTTATTTTACTGTCTACAACTGGAGGGGGGAGGTAGGGAGGGGTTGAGTTTTTTTTAGAGCTAAGAAATTGTGCTTGCTTGCACCATGTTTTAATTGGATGCCCTTTACTCTCCTTGCGCATTGTGAAAAAGTGGTATTGCTAATCTCGGCTGAGATTCTTCTTCTGTGTGCAACTTGTCGTACTTAATGTGAATGAACCAATGCAAGAGAAAGCTGGTTTGTGTTCTCCTTTCCTGATGAGATTTCGTTTCCAGAAGTGTGTCAAAGTCAGAATCCCAAATGCTTAAATTCACTACCTCTTGCTTTGTATACAGTTTCATCATAGAAGATTCAATTTTCCTTTTATTAGACACAGGTTTTTAAACCGTAATTGAATTTGTAGAGATAGGTACAGAATTAATGCAACTCCAGAAAAAAATGAAAATATTTATTTTCTAGTGGAAGTCTATGTTTCTGACAGGTATGTGAACATATACTTTTACATACAAACATGGTGAACTTCTGTCTCGGCTTACTTGCTCTGGAACTGTCTGAATTCAAAAGGGGAGTACATTTCTCTTGCTCCGTAGTGGGAGTTAGCTGCTGCTTTTCATCAGTTCGCACAAACTGCCAAAGCCAATGTCTGCCTTACCCTCCTTACACCTAATGCACTTTCTCTATAAACTCTGGGGATTACACCAAGCTTTTATAACTGGCAGCATGGCATTGCAAGGGATGAAGGCAAGGCGAGAAAAAAAGATATTAAAGCTTCTTACTAGGACACCAGGACCATTGCTCATCATCAGAGCTGTCCTTGTGAAATGTTGATACTTCCAGCAGTCCTTGGAAAGTCATACTTTGCCACTAAATGGAAAACAGCAATTATGCTCTGATGGATGTTCAAGATTACAGTATTTCTTATTCCCAATTTTTACAGCTTCAAATAAATATCTCCCTTGTTTCCCGCTGTCTTACTGCTCCCAAAGAGTGCATTCACGAGTGAAGAAGTCCTAGACTATCCGTGTAATGTCTTTTTCTACTACCATGAGAAGTCAATATTTCATTTACATTTCTTTCCTCTGAAACCCCAATCTCCTTCATGCTCTCCATTTTCTGAATTTTAAAATCAGGGTGGGTCTTTCCAGCTTGTCTTTTTATCTGTGAACAAACTCCTCTTTGTCATATCCTGCTGCTTTTCCTTTCAAAGTTGCTTATAATTCTAAATTGAAGCTTCTGTTTTTGTTTTATGACTAAAACCTTATTGGAAAAGTGCTACTTTCCTCATAGAGACTGATTGCTACAGCTCATGCTACACAAACACACACAATTTCCTGCTCTTTAGCCCATCCTTTGACATTTTTCTACCTCAAGTTTACTGATTGCTCAAGGAAAAAAAAGGTCAAGAGGTAGACATTTGAACACCTTAGGTTTGCAGGTCCTGTTTATATTTCTGAGTGGCTAGACAAAAATCATAGATGGGTATATGCTGTGTGTTGTGTTTATTAACCCTTAGATGCCTCCTTCTTAGACCAGTACTGAGAGCCTTAAGTGATGTGTCTGAATTCTGTATTGAATGCATAAGATTTGTTAAGAATCTCATTATGGCACCTATAGCAGGTATCCCACAGAGTGGGAACACAAAGGTATAGGAAATTCAGAGGAGAGGAGTGCCTGACTTACATGGAAATACACATCTCCATTAGGAATACACAAATCTTCATAAAGATACTTGTATCTCTATAAGGAATGTAGAGTCTTAAATCCTTTCTGGATTGTAAAATAAGAGCATGCCTTTAAAATTATATGCATCCCAAAGGGGAAGATAGAGCTTCAAACCCGCTATTTCTGCCCCCACAGAGCTTATTCTTCCCTGTCAGGATCTTCCAATCCTTAGTCCTGCACAGGAATTTCTGGCCTGGATGTACCCTCCTGGCCTGAAGGATGCACCACCCATTTTGCATAAAAGAATTAGAGATTTGTTGGCGGACTCAGTGAACATGATCCTTCAGCCCTGCAGTTTAATAGTCACACAAGGCAGGAGGTGTAAGGTTTCCATTCCAGAGCTCTGCAGGAACTATCCTGTAGAGTGAGCAGGTAAAGAAGTTTTCCTTGCTGATTGTTATGAAAGGTATTGAGTTGTGAAAAACTAAAACACAGGCATGGATAAAACCCTTGATGGTTCTCTTCTAATTGATAAATTTGTTGAACTATTCAACCCACAAGCCACAGAAATTTTGATATAACCTATGATTGTAAAAAACCCAATTTTTATCTCAAGGAGATTCCCTTTGTAGGTATGATCTGCAGAGCAATCCAGCTATCAGATTTTTGGGTCTTAAATATTGCACAAGTTCAGATGAATTGGCTGCAGCTGCAATGGTGGTAGTTTGCAACTGTTTACATTTATAAAATCATGGTATATTGAAAAAACAGTACTTACACCATATTTGATGCTTCATCCATTTAAAAAAAAATTCATTACTTTTAATGGCCTCTGTAAACATCTCATGATAGACTTTTAAACAAATATCAGGGGTATGTAATGACATAGAAATAGGATCACTGTGAGAGCAGGGCCTGAGTTTAAAATGTCAGTGCTTATTCAGAGCGATTTTGGGCACCGTGCAGAGCTGCTTGCAGGACAGCATTGGTGGGATTGTCATGTCTGAAGTGTTGCAGTAATGAGACAAGAAATAAGCACAAATTAATATGAAGCCTACAAATTTCCATGAAGCAGGTGGCAAATTTTCTCTTTTGGTATTGCAGCAACCTTTTCCAAATGTGGATTTGATGGTTGTGATTTCCTTTTTATTCACTAGTTTTACACCAGTGGATTATCTCCTGATTTATATTACTGAAAGTCAGAAGACTAATTTCTTATAAAAGTAAATTTCAAACACTATTTTTCGCTTTCCTGTTATTTGTATTTACTCCATGTGGTATATTGTCCTTTTCAGTAATTTTAAAATTTCTCCTTCTTTTATCCTTACGCATGTATTTGCCTACACATATCTCATTTATCCAGAGGCACTGCAAAAAATATCTAGAAGACTTCTACACCTAAAAGACCCTACAGTCTCCCTTTCCCACAAACAGTTAAAAACATAAGAAAATAATGAGCGAGAATAAAATTCTAAAAAAGATACACAAATGGATCTCTGTAATGGTCTCTCAATATTTCCCAGATAATAGAGCTGTTAGATCCACATTAGATCATGCTTCCTTATTAGTAGTCACTACAATCCATCTGCTGTCATGAGATCATATGTTGAAAGTTCTTTTAAGATGTATTTTTTAAAAGTCTATGTTGCTATCCAGGTTTCTATTTCTATTCTTGCCTAGTAAGCAACATCCATTTTCTCCTTGTATTGCAGATTCCTTTTGCCTGCTTTATTGACTTCATGCCTTTATCAGAATCAGCACAGCTTTTAATGTAACTAGTGAGCCTGTCATTAGGGACTTGATGGAAGCCTTCCTCAAATTGTAAATAAATTATACTTTATGTACGGCCATTATCATCTTTCTCTGGGGGTTTCAATGGCTCCAAGCTTTCGTGGTATAGACCATATCCCTTTAGGCAAGATATCCCTTCAGGATATTTCCCTTCAGGCATGATACGCTGGTTGTAGTCATTACAATATTACTTTGATTATTCTCTAAATTACCCCTCATTACTGTACATTTTCTTTGCTTTTCTCATTACAGATGTAAACATTGTATGTCTGTTGTGTTTTCAGTCATCCTTCCATTCAACTTCTTAGTATACATTTTCTCTCAGAGATTTTTGATGGATTTAAAATAAGAAAAAGCCATGTTTCTAGCCATGTATGTCATGTCTGAAAATTTAGAGAATTCAGAATATGGTTTCTTATTTAATTTAGTGTGATTAAGTAACTAATTAGTCACAATAGCATATTAAAAGGCATCTATATGTCTCTGTTGGGAAGTATTATGAGAAAGGTCTTGCTCTACATCTTGATTGTCAACTGACCTGGGCTCTATCAAAGCTATAATAAGAGAAGTAAATTCCAGAGGTGAAGGGCTTTTGCTAAGAATTTCCTGTCAACATCCCCTGACATTTATGTTTAGGGACTCAAGTGCTGCAGCCGACCTCAGCTGTCATGGTGGAACACAAGAGGAGAAGTAGGTTACTTAATTACAGTCATTCAAAACCTTGCCGATGCTTAACAAGTTCTCCGTTATGATTCCCATTGGGTTACACGATTTCATGGGCATGAACACTATTGTGCATTGCATCACTTCCTATGGGAGCATGAGAGGATTTATTAGGGAGAGTAACATTTGTACAGCAGCATCTTAAGCTGACATATTCAGAAAGTTCTTACGACCTTAATGACTTCATTTTTAGGTTTTTTAGCATAAGACGTATGCCCTTAGTATGCACACATAACAGATACAATACAATTTCTGTCAGTACAAATCTGTAAAACAGAAGCAGAACTCTTGAAGATTCACAGAAATTTGAGTCTCTCTTCATTCTTCAGTGCCTATAACAGTCGAAGACCATTTATGAGTGTGAATTGTTCCTTTTATCATCTCTTTTCATAAACTCATAGGTTAATCTTCACTGCCAGCAATCTTTTCACTCACTGTTGACATATAACATAATTTATATTCTGTTTCCACAGAAGACATTAACCTTGTACTTGAATTTGTTCTGAGAAGAATTCATGAAAACAGATTTGTGGGTAAATTTCCTCTTCCTGTCCAGGACTTCTGGTTTTATAAAATTCATTGGAACCACCATTTTTCTATGAAGCAAAATTAATAAAATAATTGCTCTTGTACACCCACCACCACCCGTTCCTACCAAGTGCTTGACAGTGTTGAAATTAATCAGGAGCATTAGCCATCTTTTAAGGAAGTACCCTGGCATTGTGTGAAATTTCAACATTATTGTTCTGATGCTGATGAGTCCCATTTTGGGTGTCAGACCACATAGCTCAAAGCATTTTAATAATAACCGCTATTGAGATGGTCTTTCCTTCTTATTGCATGTCAGTAAGCAGCAGTGGTGGTCATGAAAACAGAGTCCGAATTAATCCATGAGATAGTACTTAGTTATCCGAGCCATTTCACCAGCTCATGCTCTCCTCTAAGCAAAGCTGGAAGCTGTGAAGGGTGAAGATACACCTTCATCAGCATGAGAGACTTTTATGGGTTATCCTTTTCTTGTTTTGTCAATTAGTGTCTAAAACCAGGATGATTATGTCATACTAAGAAATACCAAAATAGATCAGGTAAGATTTCCCACTCTCTTTTAGTGAAAGAACAAATATTTTCATTTGAACTTTAAGGTACACTCTGCCAGGACGAAGGCAATAGGGCTTTAATCCTTATTATTCTTTAAGATCAATTTTTGAGGTTTTTTTGGAAGTGGCTACAAGTAGCATCTAACTACCTTTCATTAGACACTGTGTAGTTAGTATGGAGTCAGTTAGGTTAAATATCAAGTTGAAGAGAGCCTTAGGCTACTTCTTTGTCTTGTTAGTTTGCTCTTTTTTGCAAGCTTCCTGAAAGGATATTCTAAAAATATTTGTAAGTTACTTAAAAAAAAAAAAAAAAGCTACTTGTTGATTAAATCTATTTGCTTTATTAGAGAGAATCCAGCTAAAAGAGATTGTTAAATGCTTACACACACATAGGCATTTATAATGAAGGAAAGAAAATGAACGTTTAGAGACCTTGTTCTGTGACTTCAAGGTACAGACTGACATGCTTGAAATATAAGCCTAGAGTTGGGGTTTCTGAAGCAATAATATACTCAAAATGATTGAGAACTGAACAGCAAATCTCAGCAAGTTGTAATCAGTTGTACAGGGTCTAACTGGAAGCCTATCACCAGTGGTGTTCCCCAAGGTTTAATACAGGCTGCAATAGGGTTTAATTTATTCAGCAATGACTTGGATGAAGGGTCAGAGGCCCCCTCAGCAAGTACACTGACAACACAGAGCTGGGAGGAGCGGTCAACACCGCAGAGATCTGTGCAGCCCCTCAGAAGGACCTCAACAAGTTGGAGGAATGGGAAGAGAAGAATTATTTCAAATCCAGCAAAGGTGAGTGCAGGATCCTGCACCTGGGGAGGAATAGCCCCGTGGACCAGGACAGCTTGGAGGTTGATCTGCTGGCAAGCAGCTCTGTGGAGAAGGGCCTGGGGGTCCTAGCGGACAACAAGCTGGTCATGATCCAGCAGTGTGTCCTGGTGGCCAAGAAGGCCAAGAGTACCCTGGGGATATGAGGAAGAACATTGCCAAGAGGTGAAGGGAATCAATCCTGCCCCTCTACTCAGCCCTAGTGAGGTGCACCTGGATTGTTGTGTCCTGTTCTGGACTCCTCAGTACAAGAGAGACCTGGAGCTCCTGGAACAGGTCCAGCAGAGAGTGATAAAGACGATTAGGATTGAAGTGTCTCTCTTATGAAGGTGGACTGAGGGAGCTGGGCTTGTTCAGCCTCGAGAAGAGACAACTGAGAGGGGACCTTATCAGTGCCTCTAAGTATCTGAAGGGAGGGTGTCAGAAAATGGAGCCGGGCTCTGCTCAGTGGTGCTGGGCAATAGGACAAGAGGTGATGGTCGGAAACTGATGCACAGGAAGTTCCACCTGAACGTGAGTAAGAATTTCTTTACTGTGTGAGGGACCATACAACTGAGAGGGGACCTTATCAGTGCCTCTAAGTATCTGAAGGGAGGGTGTCAGAAAATGGAGCCGGGCTCTGCTCAGTGGTGCTGGGCAATAGGACAAGAGGTGATGGTCGGAAACTGATGCACAGGAAGTTCCACCTGAACGTGAGTAAGAATTTCTTTACTGTGTGAGGGACCATACATTGGAACAGATTGCCCAGAGGGGCTGTGGAGTCTCCTCACTGGAGATATTCAAGAACTGTCTGGACACAATCCTGTGCCATGGGGTCTAGAAAGACCCTGCTTAAGCAAGGAGGTGGGACGAGATTCACCCCCTGTGGTCCCTTCCAATCTGGCCCCTTCTGTGATTCTGTGATCCTATGATTTTCGCTGAGAGTATTTAAACCTCCAAAGTAAATTCAAGGTTTTAAAGAAGGAATATGCAAATATCCTTAAATTCTGTCTTCAAAATAAAGTACACTTTCTTTACACTGAACAAATCCTTCTAGATTTACCCAACAAAGGTCTGAGGCTTTAGTCTCCAGGATTTTTATTTTTGTTAAGATAAGCGATCACCCTTAAAGTATCAGTTGTGGCTTTGAAGGAATTATTACCATTTTTTTTTAAATTAATTTTAATATTTTAAATAGCAGCAATGCTTCAGCAGAAAGTTACGTAAAGCATTGTGCCAAGAGATATACTGCTTACAAAACTCTTCTCCGACACACATTCTTTAGAACTTCCTTTGTTTTTAGTTTCTGTTTGATCTATGAGGGGATAGTTTAGCAGTAATTGCAAACTTTATCTATACACAAACGTCAGAAAATCTAGATATCTTTTCTCACTAATTCTTCTAGTTGGTGATGGCAACATTTAAATTAAAATTAAAATTAAATATTGTCTCATGATAGAGACAGTAATTGTCATCACTGATGATTATGAACTACCTGCCTAACAATCAGGAAATGACTCAAGTTTGATGTTATCTATGCTTGTTAGAAACCTGAAAGAAATGCCTCTTCCTAATTGTGTTTCAAGATCCGTATAGTACCACAAATAAAAGTTTCTGTATTCTAGGAGCTCATGCTTAATGGGAAAATACCACTTAATTTTAAGAAAGTCAGCCTTCTTTTTTCAGTTGTTGGAATTTTCTTTTTTAGAACGGTCTACCATCACATCAGCTTTAATTTGCATGTAGAAATAGATCATTTTACCTCATTATTTTTTGGCTAACTTGAAATGGAGTTTCAGTCATCATACAAAATGAGAGAGCTCTTGGTCACATTTCAGAATTAATATATAAAATCCTTTCTTTCTCCAATGTTCTTTCTCATGTGTGCATGTACTGTCAGATTAGAAGTAATTCAAGATTAGTGAAACACGGTCAGCTTGATTAACAACCGACAATTAAATCATTCCCCTGTGGAAGACCTTAATACTTTTTAATTCTTGCTATTGGGTTGTATAGATCTAGTACCTATTACCCAGGCTGCCATCAGGGACAAAGGGAATAGTGTTAGCTGTACTTTGTCAAACTCCAGCAGAGCATGCTGGGACACCATGGGCAGGGTATTGTAAATGTCTGTGATCCTAGCCAGAGAATCTTCTATACAAAGCATCAAAATTATAGTATATGGTTATCTATATCACTGGAAATTCCATGCTACAAAGTTAAATTTCTTCTCGAATAGCAGATTTTTACTTTGCCTGAATGCAAACTGCAGAGACTTACTGTCCGTAAGCGTAGAAGTATATGAGACGTGTATGTGCTTTGCCCAATCATGTGAAACTGAACTCTGATGTGAACCTTTTGTTCAGCATAAAGTAACCAAGGTAAGAGTGCAATTGTCAAGTGGTATGGAGAAATACACAATATAAAAACTAATATTGAAACAACTGAAGTCAGCGTTGAACATATGACTACATGTGATACACCAGTAATAGATTGTTTAGAGCCCAGAACGACAATTTCAAGAGGAAGCCTAAGCTTGTGTATTTCCTGTCTAAGGCTTGCTTTCACTGCAAATGCTGGTGGGAATTCAATCTTAAAAGCTTGTCTTTTGCTATTTGAGATTGTGTGAGTGAGCCACTGTTTTAAAATTGTCACTGCCTTTTGAATAAAACCAGAATCAAGCCCTGAAATATTTAAATGTATTCTATATTTTCTAACTTGTGCAGTTACAGTTCAAAGCCTGCTAGATTTGAGACACAGTGATAAAAGTCTCTGTTGCATGCAGCATGGCCATCACTGTGGCAGCACTGCAAACTTTCCCTGTCTGATCTGTCAGCCTCTGGAACGCATGATGCTCAGCAGCTGATAAAGTGCTTTATGCTGAAACCAAAATTATGGGTTCTAATGAACCTCAGAAACGCTGCTGTCTTTGAAATGTGACTCCCTGTCCAGTGAGAATTGGGCTGTTTTCACAGTATTGAACAGCCACTGGATGATAATGACCTTCAATAGCTACAGCTTGGGGCTAGATTTGAGTTTGATACTAAGAGGTGAAAAGCTTTCAAACTCAGTACCAGTCCCTTGAGCTATTTAGTCCTTCCAATGACTTATGTCTTGGTAAACATAAATCCCCTTTGTCCTCATCATGCTTGTTGCTCTGCAGCAGGTTTTCTACAGGCTTTGTATCATTTTTTACTGTAGATTTTCTGTAGATTTGAACCCTATTCACATCATCCAATATATGGTCTTGAAATGATGTTTTGTTTCAAAGTCCAGCAACATCAATTAACTGTGGCTTTGCTGGGTTTTGAGGCTTCAGTGAAAAGAATTTGGGCAGCTGCACATTTCTTTGTGCTTTTCCTTGGTGCAATCCAAAGCTCAATGGTGTGGTGCCTCATGGGTTGAGGTCAAATCAACTTTGTTGCCAATGTTGTGGGTAAAAAGTACATCTTCAAGGAAATATGTGAATGAGAGGAACAAAGAAAGACAATCTCTCCTTTTTACTAACAACTGAGATTTTCTCTTTAACATAGATCAAACATTCTGCCCAGGATTCTTCTTTCCTCCTCATCACTTCTGTTTTCCTCTTGATTGAGTAGGTCAGTAATGTAAACTGATAAACTGCTGAGAAACATGATGTGGACATGAGGACTTTCATCAGGCTTATCATTTTAGAGTGGCCTCAGGTGAAAAACGTGTACCTACATGCTTGTACATGTTTGCTTTATAGTGAATATTTGTTAAATATTTTCATGATAGCTATAAAACAGTAAGGTTCACACTGTAGTCCTGCATTTTGAGGAACATACTGCGACACAGGGAAATTAAAAGGAAAAGCTACAGCTCTAAAGCACTTTTAAAGTAATGTTCTTCTCGACTATATCCTTGCCTTACCTGGAGTAGCACCCACATGTGTAGTTTATTTTTCAATTAAACATTTCCTATGAATATTTCTTTCAGTTGTGTTTTTCTTTTTTTTGAAACCACTGGCTGATCATTACTGTATTTAGACCATGCCTTGTCCCTGCACATTTACTCACTCAAAATAGTGTCCTCTTGCAAACAGATTAATTCACATCCGTTCAAATATAGCTTGGTTTGGAATACATGTTTACAATGTACTTGATTGTAAAACCCTAGTAGACTGCAAGCTTTATCAAACTAAGAATATAAAGCATAAAACCTTGTGTGCCTTTGTTGTTGTACTTTAATTCTGTTAATCGCCCTAGGTAAAGATTAGCTGCTGTTGTCAATTTAATTCAGCTTCAAACAAAGCAACAAGGTCACTTCTTTTTTTTTTCTTTTTTTTTAAGCAAACAGGATTGAGTTGTCATGTAGTTCTAATAGGCAGCACAGGGAATCATTAGTCCACCTCAGCTCCCTGACTGATGGGCATTTCACTTCAGTCATCTGACTGAGCACTAGTGGCCCAGTACTATTGACACCGTGTCAGAGCTGAGAGAAGATGCCTTAATCGGCTCAGACACTCTCTGCATTGATTTGACAAGTTGCTGTAATGACCTTCTTGTTTTTCTGAAGGATTACTGTTTACCCAGGGAGGTGCTGCTGAACGCATGTGCTGCATTGTCATGGAAACTATTATTGTTGCATCTTGATCCCATTAATGCTCTGGTGTGTGACACTGATGTGAGACATTGAATATTTCAATGAAGTACATTCCACCTCAATAATATTAATGGCTGATGATTCATTAGAATTACAAAATTTACAGTTCTGTGTAGCTTGGCCAGCAGCAACAGAAGGGCTGTGGCTGCTTAGGGCACTTTCCTGCCTTGATTTGATATTTTATGGCCCAGGTAGCTTCTTTACTTTGAAGGAAGAAAGTGCCACTGTTTATTTTGCTTATTTTCTTTTCTAATTTTTGCACTTTGAGTTAGGTAGCTTACCAGGAATTTAGGATGATTCTGGTTGAAGAAAGAAATAAGAAAACCAAGATGGGGAAAAAAAACCCCCTCATACTTGAGACATATATATCCATAAGGAAAAACAGTATTTTGGAGAGAAGAGGGTTAGGTGATATACGAAGCATTTTCTTCATCACGTTGAAAGTGTAGCAGCCTGTAACTAATATTTTTCCCTCTTTCCTTGTAGCTTTAGGGTAATGGCAAGTGGAAGACATATCTCACAGCTCACGATTCTAAATTCTCACTTGTTCGGTGCAAGCATATTTTTCTCAGCCATTTCCTTCTCATGTTTGGTATATTGAGTGTGTGATCTTTACTGTCTCTAGAAATTAGTTTCTTAGTACACCACATTTGGTTGAAACAAGCATGGTTGATTTAGGCAAAAAAGAGTGAAAAAGAGCCACTGATATGAAGGAAATAATTCTAACAGGTTAGAAGACACGATAACTGTTTCCTTGAAAAAGGTAGTATAGCAGGCTCTCTTGCAGACTAGGTCTAGTGATTAAGCTGCAACAGAAGTGGTTATTCTGACAAATTTGAGCAATTTCCTGTACATTGATTTTTGATGAGAAGAAAGGAAAATCTTCAAAGTTTTTTAACGTGAAGAATCATCTTTCATACACAGCTTAGTAACTGGGAAATATTGTTTGAAAACATGTCAATACAGGCCGAGCTCTTATCTAGGGGCCATAGGCGGCAAATGAAAGAATGGTGCTATAGAAGTAGCACTTTACAGAAAGGGGGGTTTATTTGAAAATTAAGAATTATTTCAGTTTTACTCTTCACTCTTCATCTTAAGTGTTGCAAGGCTACCCAGGCCTAGGATGTATTATATTGTAAGAAATCTGACTAAAGGAGATGTTGAAATCAGTGCTTAGCTGCAGCAACCTACCATTTCTCTCCATTCCATCCAATACACAATCATCCAGTCGTCAGCTAATAGCTTAGGTTATTGACAGAAGTGTCTTATTGACTTCCTTGTTTAACCTAATAAATAATGAAATGCCTTTCACAGTATTTGAGGAAGTACTGAGTAATATTTCCCACATGTTGCAATCAGTTTTTATCTGATCGCGGAGTCATTAATATTTCTGCTTTGATTCTAAGTTATCTGAGGTCTTGTAGGAGTGTCTTAGCACTTCATTCACAGTACAGGCTGCTGAATGCTCTTTGTGGTATTTACCTTTGAGAAAGATGTACATGTCAGGACACAAACTAGGAAGGTTTTCCAGTAACATCATCTAGAACAAAAAATGGAACCATCTAAGGTTTTTCCCACTGATTAACTATTTCACACGCTGTACTATGGTAAAAGATGATTATGGTTATGATTACCTTTCCCTTTCAATGAAGAGGAATAAATACTTTGCAAATATAGAATGTCCCAAATTCTTTTGAGAAGAGGTATTCTTGAGAGGCAGAATACGTGCTCCTGTATTTGCATTTATAGTTATTACTTGTTGGCCTCTGGGGTCATTCCCAGCATAGGAAATGTTCACTTCATGTTAAGAAATTTTTTTTTATTTAGAATATGCTCTTTACTTGAGCCAGACTAAGTTTATATAATGAATTCTGTCTTAGAAAATATTTGAATATTTGTCAGGTTCACTTTCTGAGCTTTTTTAAAATTTGCTTGGAACTTCCTAGCCCTCTGTTGTGACAATGAAAATTCTAGATAGCAGTAGTTTAACCTTACTTAGCAAATGCTCTGCAATTAGTCAGGGTCTGACATGGTAAGGAAGCAGTGCCTTCATTTTTTGACTCTCAAAGGTGCGGAGGTGTACTTTGTTCTATTACATAGAAGAAACCATCTGATTGAGACAAAAAAAAAAAAAAATGTTCCTTCATCTTCTTAATTCAGCCCAATACACAGGCAGTTGCTTGTTACACAGAAGAGAAAACAGAGCCAGGAATTCTCCTTTCCTGAGCCAAACAAACCTGCCGTTCTCTTATGCCCCAGGTGCTTTCTTGCTTAGTAAAAATACAGCCTTAGGTTGTATTTTAAATAACCAGGCATAAATAAATATAATTAGTAGTATTCCCAATTTTAAAATGTTTTAGGTGTTAATCTTATGCATTTAGAAATGTATTCATGTGTGAGCTGTATACATATTTCATGTATTAAATAAAACGTATTTCTATACAAAGAAATCAGACAGGAAAAGAAAAGATATGTACTATGTGTAACTAGAAGTATTTGAATTTGAAGGAGTATTATGTGGGACTCAGCTAAATAAATATTAAAATTCCAGACTCCAGAAAACATTCGCTGTAAAATTGCTAGTAGACAGTATGTTTTCTGCTCTATCCATGTTACATTACCTGCAATTCAAATTAAAGACTGAGTGAATGTGGGATTATTGTATTACTTTGAATTGAAATGTATTTCAAAATGAAAGCTCAGCATATTGCAAAAATACCTATATAGCATCAGAATGTTGATTTAGCCAAGAGGGATACAGGTTGCAGCCGAAGTGGCCCTTAATGGCACTGAAATTAGGAGTGTAATCAGCTTTTTTTTCTTTTCAATACATAGCTTTGAATGTGACCCTTTAAGCTAAAATAGAATATTTAGGCCTAATTTTATTTTATTTTTTATTGCACATCTACTAAAAGTTGCCTTGGTCTTGTTCAAGAATTGAAGTGGATGTTTTTACATTTGGAAGAAGTTTTCCTGAATGCTAATTTCGTGAGACCTCAAAAGTAAAGTCATTTTTGGGTCCTTCTCTATTCAACTTCTGCATGTGTTTGTTCTTCGCTTTAAGAAAGATGCAAGATCTAATGTGTGTTTATTAATCTTTTTGATGAAGTACTTTCACAATGGCTGTTCCAGTGCTAAGCATTCAATATCATCCTAGAAGACTCCTCCGTAATCAAATCAAGTCCTTAGGTTTTACAAGCCAAAAGTGAAAACCTTTGTGGAACATTTTTTTCCCCAGAATGTTGGTATTTGTCCTTTTGAGAAAATCTTTATCCTTTTCAAGGATTCCTCTTAATTGTTTGCTTTTTTGTTCCTCTATGAACAATACACATAGCTGTTGGTGACTTATGCAAAATAGTTTAATTTAGAGACACATTTTAAATTCCAGATCTGAAAAGAAATGAAACTGCATTCTCTATCCTTAAAGTCTGCCTCAACCTTTTCCTGGTTAGCTTTTATGGTGATCCTCATAAGAGCTTGATATTCAGAAGAGTGAGGAGAGGGGGTATCTTTCCCATATAAACCAGCCAGTAGAGCTGTGTAACAGTCTGGCCCTAGGACTAGTTGGCATGGTTCTTCTCTAGCACATTAAAGGACTTCATCATAATCTAAGCCAGTTTAGCAAACTGATCGCTACATTCTCTTGCTTTACTCATTGAGCCTCTTCTTAGAGTGTTGGTTCATACTCGTACTTTGGATATTTTGTGCAGTTTTGGTCACCACAATATAAAAAAGATTAGCTATTAGAGTTCAAAAGAGGGTAATGAAGATGCTGAAGGGCCTTGAGGTGAAGCCATATAAGGAGTGGCTGAGGTCGCTTGGTCTGTTCAGCCTGGAGAAGAGGAGACTGAGGGGAGACCTCACTGGGGCCTTCAACATCCTCACGAGGGTAAGCTGAGCGACAGGCACTGATCTCTCCTCTCTGGTGACCAGTGACAGGACTTGGGAAAACATCCTGAAGCTGAGTCAGGGGAGGTTTAGGTTGGTTATCAGGAAATGGTTCTTCACCCAGAGGGTGGCTGGGCACTGGAACAGCTGCCCAGGGAAGTGGTCACAGCACCAGCCTGACAGAGCTCAAGAAGCGTTTGGACAAGGCTCTCAGGCACATGGTGTGACCCTTGGGGGTGTCCTGTGCAAGGCCAGGAGTTGGACTCAGTGATCTTGTGGGTCCCTTCCAACTCAGCATAGTCTGTGATTCACTTGAGTAGAGTACCAGGGCAAGAAACCATCAGATTTCTGCTGCAATTTTAAAGCCAGTAGTTGTATGGCTAGTGTTGTGTGGAAAGATTACGCCTGGCAACTAAGGACTGACTTTTTAGAACTCCATGCTTCACAAATTATTTACTAAAGCTACCAGCTGAAACTTCAGGAAGAATCTGCTGAAAGGAGGCAAGCTCCAGTAAAACAGCAAGACAAAGTGTCCATTAAACTTCCTTATTCAATTGTGGTATTTCTGTCCTTCACACAATCTTGCTGTTACTACAGTTTCAAATGATAGGAAAAAAACCCTGTTGAAGCATTTGATATTATTATGTACAAAGTGTGAATTTTAAGGTTAGGCCAACAAAAAGATAAATTGGCACTACACGCAAAGTAAGACAAACTGCAAGCAGACCAGCTGTTGCCTTGAACCTGAATGAGTCTGGAAGAAGAAAAGAGGATTTTTCCTACAATCGAGCTGTGAACTTGTCTTCACTGAACATGAATTGCAAGTGTCACACATACACACACACACAAGTTCAAAAAGTGTGTTAAAAAAGTAAATTTTTTTGAGACATGAGTCAGCTCTTGTATTGATTATGTATTTTGCTTTCCGTGGCTCACCTTGCCATATCTCAGCTCTACCTCAGAGCAGTCTTAGGCAACTGTTGTTATGCCATGTATTCATGGGGCTGTCCCATCTCCCCAGGGACCCTGTAAAGCATGATCAGGCATAAGATGTGCCAGTTTTTGTACCATTATAAAAATGGTGAGAATGAAAAATAGGCCACTAGCTACTAAGGCATTTCTCTTTGTGATGAGACATATTAGGCCATATCTGCAGTCAGACTGTTGGAGGTTGGGTTCATGCAATTAGAACCAGATTGGACAAAGAATTTGTAAAATAATGAATAAGTTTTCACTGGCATGGCAGTGAGCAACTTATTGTAACTTCAGTGGTTATTTAAGATCATTATTTTTGTTTGCAATATGTAGTTTCACAGGGCCAGAATATTCAACACAGAGAAGACAAAGAGGTTTTGCAAAATAAATCCCTCTTGTGGTATGCCCAAACTTGCATTAACTGGAATGAGTAGTTCCAATTTGAACAGCGGCTTGATGCTGGGCAACTCCTGTAAATTTTTTTTTTTTTCAGGTGAGACTTGAACAGTCACAATATTTGGTGTCTCTCCTGGCAGGAGTATACTTGCTTGCTGAAACCAGTACAAACGTATTTTCAATCAGAATTTCCAATTGCTTGTCTAGTAGCATTTAAAGAATTAAACCAAGATTAAAAATTTTACTTGTACTTCACCATATGTAAAATACAAAGATATGCCAGCTGTATCTTCTGCATAAATTATCTCATTTAGTTGGTTTTGAATTTGCTTTTATGATGTTTCCTCTTGTTTCTCTTAGCAGGGCACTAAATATTCTCAAATTGAAATCTAATCATTTTTCATTTTGCTGTTTGCAATTTTGTTGGTTTTCAAGTATCCTGTAGCTATCCAACTTTTCCAAACTGAATAACTATGAAATTTTCCCAGTTTTCAATAGATGTATGTTCCATCATGCTTCTCTCTATTTCCCTTTTGTGGATCTCTTCAATTCTGTTCTATTGTACTTGTGATGAGGGAATAACATAAGAATACTTCAAATGGACTTCCTATTGTGCAGCACAAAGAAGCCTCAGCTCTTCCAAATATTTTTTTAGGCTGTTATTATTGTTATTCTGTATTAATTGTGCTTCAAGTAGTGCTTTTAGTAGTCACAGAAAATAAGACTTTCTCAAAGACATTTCTGTTGAAGTCAATTGGGAAAATATAAATCTGTTAGCAGTTAGGTGAAGATCCTGGAGAGTAAGAATATAAACAATTATTCCTCTGAATTTTTCATTGAAAATGTAACTTTTCTAGCATAACTAAGGGTAGTTGGACAGTGAGTTGGGTTTGGTTTTATTTTGGTTGGTTGGCTTTTTAAGGAGAGGATATAAATAATTTGTTGTTTGTGGCTCTACGTGATCTGCCATAATTAACATTGTAGTGGAAAATCATTTTAGGCAACCATAGGGAATGGACCTAGTTCTCCCTGTGCCATTCAGAATCATACATTATCATTACATAATAATTCATAGCAATAAAAAAATTGTTACTATATTTTTGTTACTAAATTGTAACTTTATTTTTGCCTCTTTGCTCTTCTTTGTTCACCAAGTTTTTTGATTCTTAGAGTACATTTTTTATTTTCCTTTAGTTACATTTTCCCCTCATGTAGAAGGATAGCATGAGCTGTTATTTACTACTACTTATGTAGGACTTTGCATCCAGCATCTGGGCTGAAGTTCAGCTCATACTTTTATGACACTTTCCCTCAAGCCACTATTCATTTGCTATTGGAGGGAGTACACTGTTGTTTTTCATTTAGCAGGACACCTTATGAACTCTTTAGTCTTTTCCTGCATTTGGTTGTTTGAACCTAAGTTATGACCATACCAACAGGTGTCCTGAAGGTGAGCAAGAGTGCCCTCAGGAAACAGCAGTTGTGTTCTGGTAGTTTCCAGCACGCGGGGTGGGTGTGTCGCAGCTCAGAACCGTGGGTGATGGGAGCAGGTGACAGTGTGTTCAAAGTTTAGCAGAATGTCCACAGCTGTGGCTGTGACTACAGAGCAGGGAATCACATTCTTCTTTATGCTAAGATATATATATATATATAAACATACACACACACTACCTTTACTTCTTCAAGCAGGAATTCTCAAGATATTCCTGACAGAACAGTCTTCCAGGTTGTCAAGGATATGCTGTAACTACTCTTTAAACCAAGAGTAAGCATAATTCTTGTGGCAGCATTCCTAGCTTGACTTTCCTCTCTTGGGTCAGTGTGAACAACTAACAGGCACACCAAACTCAGGATCAAGCCCGGGGTTTGATTTATTAATTTAAATATCTCATTACTACATTGATCAGTTTCTTTTGCAACTTCTCTACTCTGTTTCTGTTTTTTCTATTGAATTGCCTGGGATTTTTTTCTGCTGTCTTTTAAACTCTATTTTTGAGAATATTTTCAATGCCTTTTCATATTCTAAATTTATAAAGAGAAAAGATGCTCAGATTAACAAAATCGTAGTCTCGCTAGCAGATTTGGGTAGCATTTTGAATTTTTTTTGTGGTGAGAGACTATGTTTGGTGATTTTTTTGGCACCGCACAATTTAGAGAACAGACATTTCCTCAGAATTTTATGATGGGCTTGTTGCATTTCCTGTCAGGATGCAGCAGGCTTTAAAATTTTTCTGTGTGTTCTACCACAGAGCAAAGAGTAGCTCCACCTTTCGGCAAGGAAAGGAAAAGTGCCTTTGCTGATACTGTCTTGCAGTTCACCACATTGTGTCATGGAAAATGTTATTTATTGATTGTGCTGACTGTGAGAGTAAATAGACCTAAGTCTGTTTTACATTGCAGATGAGAATGTGTATCTCATAACTTTTAATGCACAATCTGACTTCAAATCACTTCTCCGTGTCTCCTTTCCCCATATAAAACAAACACGTTTTTCTGTTTTATTACGTGAAAGTGAATTAATACAGAGAGGAAATAGGAGACATTGTTTTTATTGCATATTTTTTCGACATGCAAGTCTTGTTTGACTTCTTAGTAAAAATTAACAAGTACAAATTCCATTTCATCTGTGAACCCTGTTATAGATTGCATTATTCACTCAATTGACTGTAACAGTTAAGGCGATTACCATCTGTGATCTAAATATCTGTTTATATTGGAATGCAGAAAGTATTTCATTATTAATGCCATCTTATAAATCCAAATCTCGTTTAGATGACAATCAGTTCTCTTTATGACAACCAGAGTGTGTTCTAATTCTCGCTGGTGTTTGATCATTGTGTGCAAGTTGCACACATTTGAAATGTTTCTGAATAAGGCATGCAGGTGTGCATTAATCTTGCGCTTTCCTCAGTAGATCACGTGTCCATGATAGCTGTAAAATCATATAGTAAAATATTCATGGCAAGTTTGTGTAAAGGACTGTGCAATATTGTATTTTAATCAACAGGAAAAAGGCATTTCCTTTGAAGTAGTTGGAGTAACAACTCATGAATATGATTTCTCAAAGCTGTGGAAAACCCATTGTAATTTGCTTAAACAATATTCAGACTAAAAGACCTCTTAAAGATTTTTTATGCGTAAGGACCAACAAGTTGGTCTCTAGCCTCAATCTTGTTTCTTCTGTACTTTTAATAAATTTACAAATGCATCTTTTGGGCTAGATGGACTTTATACCACTATAATTTCCATTTCTGTTTGTCTGCCATGCTAGGATTTGTTTACAAAATCAAGTAGAGTTAGTATGACTTACAGGACATTTACTGGTCTCTTTCCCTGGTACCTTTGTAGAAAACTCAAGAGACTGGAGAGCTGCATATTTCTTATAGTGAATGGAAGTCTCTCCACCTGGCAATAGGTGGAGCCAATGGTGTTATGATGTCCTGCCAGTACCTTTGAAGCTCTCCGTGGTGAAAAGCGATGCAGGGAGAAAGAGGATGCACCGTGATGGGATCATCATGCTCGTGTCCGAGTACTCCTTTTGGAAGACAAGCATCTAATAAATGTAACGTGAGTCTTTGGGGGTCCTAGTACTAGGACCTAGCTTGATATTACCTCTTCATTACTTTCCAAAGCTCGTTTCTGCCATAAGAAATTAATTGATTCTTTATTATCCTTCCCTAAAATATTTGCCAGTTCTTTCTTTTTCATAACTCCTGTAATCGCTCGTGTTTAGAAAGGCTCTGTAACTTAGGTTCAGCATTGTGTGTTCTGTAGCGAGGAAACCTGCTGCCCCTTCCCCTCTAATGAATCCAGAATTATCACAGAGTCACATGAATAATGTATATAGACCAATTAAACGGAACTGCTGTATTAGTTCTCATGGGATGTATCCGGTGGAAGCAACAATCTTGTGGGCACTGTGTTTTGACACCTGAAGCTGTAGCTATTTGTGATGTTTTGAATCCTATTAATTTATACCTTTTGTTTTCAAGCAGACTTAATTATTGTAATTCCAAATTACGAGTGCCTGAATTTATTTCTTTGCATTCCCTAAGGCTGTAAAATACATTACACTGCTAAATTGCAATGAAGTGTAGTGAGCCTGACTAATGTTGGATTCATTTAGGAGGTAGAAGGAAAAGAGTGCAAGTGAAAGTTTCTGACTGTGAAGACATGTTGCTTTGATATCTCTAGTCCAATAAAAGTAATGTCTTGAAAGCAATAGGCCCTTAAAGTTTTTACTGAAGTCGCTGCGCTCATGCAGGATGGGGAAAACTTTTCTTCTGTGAATATGACTCCATCACTGACTGCGAAATGCTAAGATGTGTAAAGCTGTGTCAGCCATGTCACTGCAAGAGTAAAGTGAGCACAAATGCTGACACCCAGTTCACTGTAGCCTTGCCAGCCCTGCTCCAAAAATGGTACAGAAATAAATCAGTGCTGCCATCCGACCCCAGTCCTGGACAGGTAAGCCTGTTCAGCATAGCCTTACTTAACGGTGCAGATCCCCAAACTGCTAGGAGCCTCTAACTGTGCTCTTCGTGAGCTTAAAACTGATAATCCACAAAATCAATTTGTTCTCTCAAGAAGACATCTCGAGATGAAAAGCTGAAATTCAGGTTGCTTATAGTTATTAAACCACATATGGTGCTTTTTAGAACAGCCAATGGACAGAATAGGCCAAAGTGGGATTTTCAAAGGTGCTTAAGGCATTTAGCAGCACAACTGACACTAAAAGTCTATGGGATTTACAATCTTACATGCCTCTGGCACTTGATTAAAAAAATCTAATTTCAGCAGATAGTACTCTGGGCTGTTACTGGGACTTAGGTTCTGCTGATACAGCTATGACCTGCTGTTGTGGACCTGCTGTTTCTGAGCTTCTGCAGCTCTCATCCTTTATTAGCCTGTCCAGTCAGGCATTTCCATTGATCTCTGGAGTTATACCATGCAATGGAATGCCCTCGTCTCCCTCAGTCTTCCTCTGAAGAGATCACATTTTCACAAAGTGAACACTATGCCTTAGAATAGGTTTATGTTGAATGTAGCATGGACCTGGGCTTTGATTTCAGTATCTGAATAAAACTACGATTTGAACAAAAATGTTACCCTTCATGATTATTAGGAGAAGCTTGCTGGAACTGAACATTAGCAAAGGGGAATTCTAGAATCTCTCTTTTTGTAGATATTTTTTTCAAACAATGGACACCAAGCAAACTGATTTGTCAACATTTGGGCGAGTCACTGTGACGCTGTCATACTTTCAAGAAAAGGGAAGTTGGAATAATTCAGGTGAAGAACGACATTTATCGATTCCTTCTTCAAAAAACCAGAAAATACTGTATTATTCAAACTTAACTTTATTCAAGTCAGTGAGTTGCTATCGAATCATCAAGCTGCTCTCGTCTGTTACATTTATGGCTTTTGTCTGGTTGAACATAAGTTAATTTTCTGTCCAATTTTCTTTACTGACAAGGTAAACAGAAGGGGATTCAAGTTTGGTTTTCTTACATTCAAATTACATATCATATCATATGAAGGATATACAGACAAGCACAAAGCACTCAGTTCCAACTATACTGTTGGACTGTATATGGCTTAACCATCACACTCTGACATTACTTTCCATTTTTACAATAAGTGTGTATTTCTATTTTATGTTGACTTGCTTTTACAGTCCACTGTGTCAAAGAGTTCTAACACTGCTTCAGGTCTGCCTTATTGTTATTGATGTAACAGCTTTACCAATCAAAACGAGTTGTTGTTTTTTTCCCACCAATTAACTTCTTTCAAAACTCAGAAAATATAAGTACAGTATTTACATGTAATAATTAGAAAGCCTTGTATAATGAATCCTGAATTTTAAGATTAATAAATAGCTGAATGTGAGTCTTATAGCCTGCTTAATTAATCACTAAACTGGGGAACCACTGCAATTCATATGCCAATCCAGACTCTTTTATGGAAGTGATTTGAATCAATTGCTAATGAAATTGAGAAATTTAGAAGCAGCTTCTTGACTTTCAATTGACAGGACTCATATTTAACTCAAGAGATGTGACAGTTAACGACAACATAAAAGTACTATGAATTATTTGCCAGATCATATGAGAATTACAGCATCAACCTATTGAAATAGCTTGTAATCAGTTTGAAAATAAACAGTCATAATGACATATTTAGAAATCTGTGATGCTGCTTAAAATATGAGAGAGTGTCTCCGAAATAAAGCAAAGACATAATATTACACATACAACAATAATACTTTAAGAATTCTCCTAAATTGCCACATAGACAGATTCATTCTTACTGCTGTTAAAACTATAATCCTTTAGAAATCCTTTATTAAATCAATTACTTTAAGCTGCCAAAGTACTTTCATGGGTAGTTCTTCTTTTTTAATGTAATTAACATTTTTACTCTTACTCCTTTACTTGAATTTAAAGGCTTCTGCTGTTGAATTTGTTTCCTTAACTTTGCACTTCCATCCACACTTTAATTAATTAAAACTTCATCCAGATAGAAAGAGACAGTTATTGTGTGTTAATGGAATATCAGTGGAAAGTGCGCTAATCAATAATTAATTTAATTAAGGTGTATATGAGACAATATCGCTAGATAATTAACTGAAAACCACATAACACATGCATATTTAAATATTCATTAATAAGTTTGTTAGGAGTTTTAGATCATGCTGTTTTATGGATTTACATGACATGGGTAAAATTAAAAGCTTTTGCCTGAGAGATCCTGAAATACACATTAAATTCAGTTCTTAATGATTTTGACAGTCATGTAGCAAATTTAGGCAATTGAAGCCCCACTAAGAATGAGAGAGTGCCATCTTGGAGGTAAAAATCTACAGGAGATTTGTTTTAACCTTTGATAGATGAGTAAAAAAACCCTATGAGATGAAATTACATGTGAGAAAACATCCTCTATACTTGAAAAAATGTGCTTTAGAAACGATTATGAATAATGGAAGTATTTTTGCAATTCCACAGCTAAAGCTGGATCATTCCACTAACATGATGTTCAGACACCCTACTTATTAAGAACTCTGTTCTGTTAATATTGATGAAGTTATCTCATTTGCTCATTGTGAATGATTTTTCATGAGAATTTACCAATGAATATGCTATTTAAAGGTACTGCTGATTTGATACGTTTGCTAAACTTTTAAATTCCAAATAAATAATGCTGTCATGTTTCCTCTGTGTTCAAAATTCATTACAGTTTGTGTAATTAATGATTATTGGACTGAATAGTGACTATTTTTAGCAGGGTTTTTCAAATCCATAAAGTTTTATAATTAAAAAGACAAACTCTTCTTTGAATATCCTAATCGTATTCTATCTACCACATGTTCAGCACAAAAGCTTGACTTTATGAAGGACTTTTAAAGCTGAGGTACAAATCTTACCCTCAGACTAAGTTAAAACTTCGATATTGTTCATTAACAATTGGTAATGAAGAATTTTACAAAGTTAAGTAATTGTCATGAAGAACAGTGGTGCTTTTAATAACAGAGTTTGACCAGAGCTGCCAGATGGACGACTGAGAAATTCATGATGCTGGAGTTGTGGAGAAAGACTTGACAACTAGCTTGCAGCAGCTGGCTAATTTTAAATGGCTTTTATTTGGTGAGATTAATTTTCACCTATATTGCTTGCATAGTCAGTATATTGTTGGAGGTAATTTAAGTTAATAACAGCTGGGATTTTTCTTATTTTTAAAATTTATTTCATAGTGATATGATAGCTTGAACAATAGCTTGAAACGCTACTCATCTTAATTCTGTGGCCAACTTCTGCGAATTAGTACGCCCTTTAATTATATGATTCATTTTTTTACATGTTTAGCACTGCAGTTTTTTTGATTGGTGTCATCAGGCAATATTTTATATAAGCATTCATTAATAAGTGTTAATATATTTCAAGGGATGCTAGTTACATAGAGCCACACACCTATACTGTGGAAAATGTAGAGGTCTTCTTTTCTACACTGTGTAAGAGGAAAGATTGCAAGTTTTCTGTTTCAAAATGGTGTATATTAATTATGCATTATTTATTCTGCATAGCTTATTTTAAAAAAAAAATAGTTGAGCATATTCTCCCCTAACTCCTCCCCACTTCGTTAAATTACAAGTTTCAAACCCTGGTCAGTACTTTCCCAGAAAGCTGTTAATCAAAGTACTACTTAAGACTGATTTCAAAACATATTTTTCAGAACCTCAGATTCCTCTTCAATTTCTAAGTTACTACCTTGACATCTGAGCCTGTTATTTAAAGTGGGAAGTAACACTGGAAATTGCAGTGTTACAATATTATAACTTCACAGTGAAAACTGAAGAATCAACACAGAGAGCTGTTTTCTGATCTCTGTTGGAGCTCGTGTCAGTGCCTGTGAAACTCAGGTGTGATCTCACAACATGGGCCCATGAAGACCACATCCAAAACGGAAAGCTTTGTCCTGCTGTCAGGTCTGCTGAACAACCAAGTCCCCAGACACAGCCCTCTCCTGGCAAATGCAGGGCTTCTGGTAAGCTCCTGCCAGGGGTGGTGGGGAAATCTTCCCGGGTAACTGCTCTCCCAAATTTGAGTCCCCATAGTCTAGACGCAGCATTGTCCTTAATATCAAATACTTGCATTTTAAGAATTTTCGTCTCTTGCTCAGTTCTGTTTAACTCCAGCTTGCCTGTTTTAAGGTCTGCATTCAGTAGTAATTGCAACTCTTTTACATACATAATTTTTCACCTCAAATACAGAGTGTTTTCCCCTTCAAGGGGTCTCAAAATGCTACACATACTGCCTTGGTACAAAAAAATTTTCTTCCTATCACTGCAGAGAGAGCAATCTTTGAGCACTCATGGCTCTAATGGCCCTCAGTGAGAGAGGGAACTCAGATGTCACCTGAAATTCATCTAATAGTAATTTCAGTACTCTGCCTGAGCTGAATACTTAATGTGCCTGTCACCTTCTCAAAATCACGTTTAGCACAGGGAAAATCATGTGTATGTGTGACTTCATTACTCCAGGAAGACTAACAGGTTCAGAGAGAACTGGGCAGCTCCTTTCAGAAGCAGCAACGTGGTAGACAGAGGCGAGCTACCTCCTCAGCCTGTTTTGGCAACCACAGGTTAGCACTTAACCACTGAGCACAGATACCTGTCCCGTTTATCTCTTGTTACTGCTTCCACCAGCACAATTAAGCTCCCCTTTTGGAGTCCTTGGCTGTTATGGCCAGTCAGTGATACAAGAACTACAGAGGTGTCATTTCCTCTGTAAGGAGCTTAATGGAACCCCAAAAGCTATTATTTTGTGCAAAACAATTTTATCCACAGTTGAAACTTCATGAAAAGTAGTGTCTCATGAACCACTTAAAAAAATAATTCTTTGTATTTTACTAGGGAGATAATGCCCACAGGTTGTGATAGTAAATTGCTCGAAGTTGATATAAGGGAATTGTGTGGATCTTAGCTAAATGTGAAATAATAATACAGTCATGCAATTTCCACCTGTGCGTTTTGCTGTAGATCTCAGGGTTTTATTCTGTCTCTTTGCATGGGAATCTAGTATTGGGATAATATCTGTGGATATTATGTGGATGGATTTTTGCCATCCTTCCATTGTTGATGTTGGGCCCAAAAACCGAAGACTAGCATAACTTTGTTTCCACGTCAAAATAAACTAAACTCCTTCTCTGAGATAAAACAAGGCAGCAAATCTGGGCAGTTTATTTTCATGCTTTGTAGCAACTGGAGCGACACTTGGTGACCCATGTCAGAAAAGACAGGCTTTTGCACTAGACTTAAGATATATTTGTGTTTACTTGCTTGTCATGAAGCTCATGGTACAACTCAAATTCTCTAAAAATAGTGACCGGTAGATGGTGTTTTGTTCTTCCTGCTCAAAGCAGCCTCCCTGTTCATTTTCCTTTTTCAGGGCTTAATGGCCCATTTAGGCTATGTTTCTAAACTCTACTTTCTTTTTTTGTCATTACAATAAGAGACTCCTCTTTAAAGAATCATGCAGAAATGTGAAATCAAAAAATATTGAAAGGCACTGAAAACATTGCAAATTGTTATTATTATTATAAAAGATTCTATTATTTTTACCTTTTTGTAAGTTAAATATCTTCTGATGAAGACCTGTAACATGCCATGTCATACATAGAGCCTCATAAGACCTTGGCCTTATGGGTAACATTTTTAATGCTCATTGACAAAACACAAAAGGGCTTTCCCAATCAGGCCAGCCCCTCTTGTTAACACAGACAGACAAATGTCTTTTTGCAGCTTTAGCACATGAGGGTGTGATGTGGCTTGCTCATTTTAAGCTCCAGTTCATAATCCATCCTGGGCAGTTCTGAGGAGGCAGGTAGATTTCCATTTCTGCTGCCAAAGCAATATATCTTAACTGCTCTGTTATGATGCTGCTTAGAGTAAACATAGCACCAAATATATATTACTGCCCGGAAAGAGTTTAACTATAAAAGCTGCGGGAAGCAGGGGGGAATCTTCCTTACTTTCCAAGCCTAAGGATAGTGACGTGACATTAGTCCAATTTACTGAGTATAAAACTAAATTAAATCAATGCTTGAAGCTTTCCTTGAATATGTCTCAAATTCAGTTCATCTACCATTATTGAAAAGTATCACATTTAAGTCTTAATAATTCTTTACACTAGAGTGCTATTAATGTCATCATTATTATTGTACTTCCCTATCTTCAATATATTATAGCTGTTAGAATTCAAGTGCAAAAATCAATGGGAAATTTGTATTTGATATAAAATATTCTAATCTATTACAATTAATTTCTTTTCCTGCATTATGTTAATTACCCTGTTCCCCACCTGGGAAGAAACCCCTGTTGAATTCTTGACTAGATTTAGATCTAACGTTGGTTCCCCAGAGTGCAAATCTTTAATAAAAATTCCATATTTAATGTCTCCTTTCTTCTGCCTTTTGTACACAAAACACAGTGAGAAATATTAAGTGAAAGGTATGGTTTGACCAAAAGGTTTTGAATGCAGAAGACATCTGGTCTTTCATGAAATAAATTTTTAAAAAAACTCCCTCAGCTCTTGCCCATGGGCAATTAAGCTGTACATATGCTATTTCAAGATTAAAAGCAGCACTGAAAACCCAGTCATGATTGACTGTTCGACAGTTATACATACATCTAGAGAAATAGCTTTGACATACAGTTTTGTTTCAAGAATGACCTCCTTCTCTTCCTGGCTTGGGGAGAACTTTTCATCCCTTCTTTATTGAGAAATTATTTTGAATAAATTATGAGTTATTGCTTAAGAACCTACCTGCCAGTGAAAAATTTCATGTTTGTTTTAATTATACCAGTATTCTTTAATTTCTTGACATCAACATCATACTAAGAATTTCTGGCTTTTCCAGAATTTTCCCTAAATGAGTTAAACAATTTGCATCAGTTAACACCATTTGTACTGTTTTATGCAAGTCTTCATTATCTCTGTTTTTCACTCTCTCTTTTTTTCCTCCAATTTTTGTTACTCAGATGAATCTCACAGAGCATGGTCATGAACTCTGGTCAGTCCAGGGCCTTGAAAGAGGTATATGTACCAAAGAAAAGTGATCCACTGAAAATAACAATTCAGAATTATTTTGAATGCCCTGTAAGAACAAGGCTTGAGCCTAAAGGTTTTGGTTGGTCATATGTCTGAGTCTACCCATTTTTAACAGTTTATTTACTTGATTATAAGGTTATCACCACCAATAGAAAAGAGTTATTAATGCTGACATCTTCTCAAATGCTAAGCTTCTTCTGAATTGAGAGCCAGAAGACACATATTAATTAATATTTTTCTTTAAATTTAATAGCATTTACTGAGACTACAATTGATTTTTTATAGTGAAAATTTTAAATCTTTTCCCAAATGTTCTAGATCAATCCAAAATTAGTCTAGGGAAGTCTCAGAGAAGGGTCTGCAGTCAGTGTGGGAATTGGGTGACATTACCAGCGTCCAGAAAATGTAAAGGTAAAAGGAACCAGAAACCAGCAATATGAACTGGCTCAGCCTGGAACTATTGTTGCTTTCTAAACCCAGAATGAACTGGCTGTGCTTTGGGATTCTTCCTCCCTTCTCGTGATCTCATCATCCCACATTACTTGGATGAGTTGATATGTTGTTTCCTTGAGTTTTCCACTAGATTTTGTTTACAAGACATCGTTATATTTATTGTCTCGGGCATCAAAAGTTTGAGTGTGTCTCTGTTTCCGTACTACACACGTGTGAACAAAGCTCTGTGTGATGGATCATGCTCAGTGCCTGTGGCTTGGTTGTCCAAGCGGTGTCTGGTTTTGAACTGGCAATCTTATCATGAAGAAACATGTCTTGTTCGGTTCAGAGCCAAGTAGCTTATCTCACCTCTGAGACTGCATATCAACCTGAAGGTCTGAAATGAAATGACTTCAGCACGATCAGATCAATTTGCTGTGAGAAGCCCACATCACAATACGAGCCCACATAACTCAGCTGGCTTTGGCAGCTTGCTCAGGAGAGAGCTGGGCCTACATGTACAGGAGCACTGAATTATTTCTTCTCTCTGGAGATGGAGAGTCAGAAAAGATCCCTTCAGGTCAGGGTTGAGGACTCATGAGGAAGCCAGCAATGAGGCAGCTAAATTTTACTTCGGTGTGCTGGCATTCAACACTTTTCAAGGCTAAGACAGTGAAGGTCAAGAGGCTAATCTTTTCAAAAGCTGATGATCACAGAAATTAATGTGACACATTCAAATGTTGCGTGTGCCTTCCTAATTATCCTACCTAGTAAGTGTTTTCTCCTAAATTAGAGTCCTTTCCTTTCTTGGAAAATAATAGCATTTATTCTCTGATTATCCTGAGATGTTGTTGAAGAGCTCAAGAGTTTCGTCTTGCTTTTCCTTTTTAGACACAAATATATTGCCCTTTATTTCATGTTAAAAACATGCTTGACTATTTTTGACATTTAGCATGCATGTAGCAACACAAGTAATATATTGTTTTTCTTTATTACTGACAATCAAGTTTTACTTTCCTTTCTGTAGCAATAAAAAATAGCTTTAGCAGTACATCTGTCAAAATATTTACCTCCTAGGCCACCAAATTTAATGTCAGTACCTGCTTAGTATTTTAATTTCTGTTATCAATGCCAGAGGAAAGCAGATGACAGTAAGACCATATATTATGCAGCGCAAAAGTTACAATAAAATAATAGTTTTGATTTGAGGTCTATCTTTAAATGTGTGCGAGTACTAAATCAGATTGACAGTCATCTTGGCGCTTAAAGGACTGATGTATCTAAGTTCCTGATGTAACTAAATCTAAGTTTCTATGAGGTAAGCATTGGTGCTAGTGCAGGACTTTTCAATTATTCTTTTTAGTTTGGATCATCTTGTAAGGTATTGATGACCACCAGGTGGACTGGGTGTGTTTGGTTTTTAACCCCAGGTGTCATGATTTGCTCTCAGAGCATAAATAGGTACATAAAAGGACCCTCAAAATTGCAAGCAATTATCACTGAATTAGTCAAGCTCTGCAGAGAGACTGTGGACTGGACAATTTCAGAGAGCTATACATTTTTTTTGTCTCCCTTCTTTTTTCATCTAAGCCTTAACAGGCTGGTGAAGGGGAGCTTTTTTGGTAGGTTAACTAAACCTCATATTTTTTTAGCACCATCACCTCTATCTCCTGCTGGGAAAAAGAGGATAACTGCCCTTTGAACTGGGGCATACTTGGTATTTTTCTGCAGCTTTAAATTGAATTAACACGTAGAGTATGTCTATGTCGGATGGGGAAGAAGGATAAAAAAAGAAATCACAAATTTTTCAAATGCCAGAAATGTTACATGAAGGAAGCATTATGAATGAGAGATGGTTAAAATTATTTTGCTAAGCCCCCCTGTCCCTTTTACCCCTGCTCTTGTTATCAGCTTGAAGGCAGGGAATATCTATTCTCCTTTCACTTACCCACATTCTCTCTGACACTTTTCACTTACGCACATGCATTGTGTTCCCCACGGAGTTTTCATCTTGTTGTAAAAATGACACTTCCAGGGATATGACTTTAGAGGCTGAAATGTTGATTACCTAGCATTAATCATTTCTGGAAATACCAGTCTCTAAAGATGCTAGTCCTCTGGGGTGCATATAATATGCACGGAGAGGAACAGACTGATAGAGTGTGTGGGACACTACATGTTTACTCTTGGCGATTTTGGCATTGATTTATCTTTTTGTGGTCACACTTTAAAAATATTGTTGACTTCTTATTCTAGTTAATTAATTGAAGAAGTCCTCCTCTTTTGGTGTTGCTCTCCACTGGTTTCATTAATATGTAATGAAATCTCCCTTTGTGCCTTTATTGTCAATGTTTGAGAGCATATCTGCAGGGAAGGCTTTATACCATCAGTCTGGAATCCCACTTCCCTCTCAGCTGCTTTTCTCCATATTGATGGCATACAGGATAAACAGAACAAGTTAATTTGTAATCTTAGATAGAAAATGATAGCTGCACTGTTTCTGTCATTGAGCACTCTGCCAGTTTAAACAGCTGATTAGTCAGCTTCTGTGGAATCGATCTGAATCAGTTCCACCTGCGTGCACCCACCAGGAGCCACTTTATTGTAAATCAATCATTCTGAAAACATCTCACAAAGGGGCCACTCCTCACTAACAAGCCATCAATTTAAACTGTCTGTCTGGAGAACTCTAGAAATTAGAAGTGCAACAAACATTTATTCTAAAATTATGGAGAAGTTGTTTGGGTTTTACGTTGTTGGGTTGGTTTTTTTTCCCCTTTTAAATGATAGCCTGTAATATTTGGTGCTGGTGGTGATTTTCTTACCTTTTTTACTTTTATTTTACTCCTATGCATTGGGTCACTTTTCAGACATCCCAAAAGTGCAGGTACTTTCTCATCAGAAAAAAACAATAGGTTTGGAATTTTAACAACAATGGATGGAATGGATGGCCTTTATTACTAGAAGGCAACATTAACAGTAACTCAGAGACTTTATATCCTGCCCTTGTGCCCCTTGGGTGTTAAGATCGATCCCCAGAGTCAGAGAAGTTCTCCTTATTCTTTGACATGATGAATTGCTAAATTTTGCCTGTGCAGAGAGTGGGTCTTCCAGCTGGCAGTGGTTGGAGAATCTGCCCCAGGGGAAAGATACAGATATATGGCTTGGTCTCCAAACCCTTCCTTTAAGACACTTCATACTACCCTAAATAAAAGAGAGTGGAGAAGGTATATTCTCCCTTCTTTTTTTTTTATTTTTTTTATTGGCCTGTCCAGGCATTTCACTTATGTCAACAAAAAAGCTGTGAGAATAATGTTTTCCGGTTGTTTAGAATCTCCAGAGTCTTATTCAGCTTGAGAAAAAAATATGGCAGCACTTAGTTTGCAAGGTGTAGAGCAAAATACTGTGTGCGATGTTACGCTGTGTAATTACACGCTGCCACCTGATTGCATTGTCAACACTGTCTCTGATTACAAGGTAATTGCTTAGTTACTAATTTGGATGCAAAGCCTCTCAGAGACTTGTGTGTTAAACAAGTGTCCCACTCTTGGAAATGCAGTCAAAATAGAAGTTCGGTGAGGGCTCATGTGATTGTACGGAATCTAATTTTTCTCTTGGGTTACACTGGGCCTGATCTATCTCTGCATAACCCCAGCTGAAATCCTCTCATCTGTCATCCCATTTATTGTAGGATACTCTGGCGAGATGTCTCTTATCAAACAATGTAGGATATTCACAGCTAGTTCAGAGCTTCGGCTTCTCTCCTTTTGCAGGGAGAAACGTGGGAGACTAAAATGTAAATTGATAATGACTCAAATGGCCACTTGCAAAGCAGCAGGTGCTTTTCTGACATGCACGGTAACAGCCCAGCTGCAGGTGGGTGAACACCAGAGGATGACCCCAACAAACCAACCTTTGTTTAGCAACGAGTTTTGAGATGGATAATGGAAGAGGATGTTAAGAAGCGAATCCTTTGAGGTGGGGCAGGGGTTTTTATCATGCTGGTGTCCTCCCTTGCACAGCTGGCCCAGATGTAAGCATGTACCCCTCTCTTTTAAATGAATCTCCTGATCCTTATCTGACTTCTGATGCCATTTACATCTAGAGCTGGTCCAGCTGTTTGCTGAGTCTCTAAAGGTGTGCTTAAATTACCTTCTCTATTATGACAGGCTTGTGCTATGTAACCAAGATGACCACTGTTTGGTCAACTCACATTTTTCACACAAGTAATAGTTTTGTCAATTTTGGCCATGATTTGTACCTAATTCATTTTGTACCATCTGATCATCAGCAAAATCCCTGATCTTATTTGTCTTCATGACATTCATAATGACAGGTTTTGAGCTGAGCATGAGTACCAGACAGAAACTGTGCAAGAATGGCTATGGTTTCCTGGAAGAGGAATTATTTCAATCTGGAGAAAGAAAAAACAGGAAAATAATTATCTTACACTTATTTAGGAGAATAATGTATTCAATCAGCATGTATTTGCTGTCCAGTAGATCTTTACCCCAGTTCCATGGACCACTATCAGGGTGTGGATCTTTCCTTCTACCTTGTCCTCCTGTGACTGCTGAAAATTCCCCATAAACTAGCAAACTATAAATACATTCAATATAAGTATCCACGACCACAGCAGCAAATTTTACCACCTTTGAATCAGGAAAATATGGATGTTACATCACATTACCCAGAAAAGTCTGTATTATCCAGCAAAGCAAACATAGTTACAGAAAATGTAAGTTAAATCATATAAGCACTGTCATGACTTAAAATGAAAAAAAAAATATACTTACAAACAAAAGAAAGTTCTAATTACTAGAAGGATGATATTTCTTTAAATACCTAATTATGCTACCCTGATTATTTTTGAAAATGTCTTCAGATGAAAAATCTGAGAATTAAAATAAGTAGCTTTAGTGGATACTAAAAATTGTAACTTAACTGCTGTTCTGGCTCCTGAGATGATATTGTGCTATAGACACCTGGTAAGTGGCTGGGACCCCCAGGATCTACAACAATAGAAATAATAGCACATTAGTGCCTATGATTAACTTTGTTCCGCTTAAAAATTAACAATGCAAATAATCTTCCCAAATTCTGTGTGTCCTCTCTGATACAGTTGCCTACTATCTGGGTCCAGGTACTATGACCTGTCTGTGCAGGAAAATATAGTCTTATTTACAAATTTGGGTTATTACTGCTATTTTAATATGACAATCCTGATGATTTTACATTGTTGGTAGTTAGCAGAACATTCAGCATTGATATTACTGGACTGAATGCTCTAGACCAAGAGGATATAAATATAATTTTTTAGTTGATGACTGCTATTTCTAGAATGTTTAAACTGAAAGATGAAGATGAGGAAAAGTGCAAACATGGTTACTTCCAGATTATTTCATTTTGTTATCACAGGATGCTGAGTTAACATAAACTACAGTTGTAATGCCCTGTTTTGGTCTTACACAGCCTGATTTTTGGTAGCAGGGGGGCCACAGAGGTGGCTTCTGTGAGAAGGTGCCAGAAGCTTTCACCGTATCCAGCAGAGCTAATCTCTGATGGCTCTGAAGATGGACATGCTGCTGGCCAAGGCTGGGGCAATTAGAAATGATGGTAATGCCTCCGTGATAACACATTGAAGAAGAAAATCAGAACAAAGTACACACAGTTTTTTTCTTCTAGCCGGAGAAGATGAGGAGGTGAGAACCTGTGAGGGAAACAACATGGAGACACCAAGGTCAGTGGAGAAGGAGGGCAAAGGTGCTCCAGGTGCCAGAGCTGAGAT